>CM022755.1:36033753-36184481 GCA_012411365.1 Ameiurus melas
TATTTTTGCACTTGTGAACATGTGCACTAGAGGGCAGTGTCACAGGTACCAATATGGACTTTACAGGAAAATGAAGAATGAAGAAAAAAGCCACTCTGTGTGGTGAGTTCATTTTTCGAAACGAGAATAAAAATATAATATGCAAATATACACTGAACAGCCATAACATTAATACATTAAATCTATTAACAGGTGAAGTGAATAACGTTGATTATTTCGTTTGCCCTTGAGGAGCGAAGACTAGCTCGTCTGGTCCGATCCCACAGAAGAGAGTGTGTGTGATGTATAGAGATGTACAGTAGAGATTGTGGAGTGTGTGTGTGATGTATAGAGATGTACAGTAGAGATTGTGGAGTGTGTGTGTGATGTATAGAGATGTACAGTAGAGATTGTGGAGTGTGTGTGATGTATAGAGATGTACAGTCGAGATTGTGGAGTGTGTGTGTGTGATGTATAGAGATGTACAGTAGAGATTGTGGAGTGTGTGTGTGTGATGTATAGAGATGTACAGTAAAGATTGTGGAGTGTGTGTGTGTGATGTATAGAGATGTACAGTAGAGATTGTGGAGTGTGTGTGATGTATAGAGATGTACAGTAGAGATTGTGGAGAGTGTGTGTGTGATGTATAGAGATGTACAGTAGAGATTGTGGAGTGTGTGTGATGTATAGAGATGTACAGTAGAGATTGTGGAGAGTGTGTGTGTGATGTATAGAGATGTACAGTAGAGATTGTGGAGTGTGTGTGTGTGATGTATAGAGATGTACAGTAGAGATTGTGGAGTGTGTGTGTGATGTATAGAGATGTACAGTAGAGATTGTGGAGTGTGTGTGATGTATAGAGATGTACAGTAGAGATTGTGGAGTGTGTGTGTGTGATGTATAGAGATGTACAGTAGAGATTGTGGAGTGTGTGTGTGATGTATAGAGATGTACAGTAGAGATTGTGGAGTGTGTGTGATGTATAGAGATGTACAGTAGAGATTGTGGAGTGTGTGTGATGTATAGAGATGTACAGTAGAGATTGTGGAGTGTGTGTGTGTGATGTATAGAGATGTACAGTAGAGATTGTGGAGTGTGTGTGTGATGTATAGAGATGTACAGTAGAGATTGTGGAGTGTGTGTGTGATGTATAGAGATGTACAGTAGAGATTGTGGAGTGTGTGTGTGTGATGTATAGAGATGTACAGTAGAGATTGTGGAGTGTGTGTGTGTGATGTATAGAGATGTACAGTAGAGATTGTGGAGTGTGTGTGTGATGTATAGAGATGTACAGTAGAGATTGTGGAGTGTGTGTGATGTATAGAGATGTACAGTAGAGATTGTGGAGTGTGTGTGTATGTATAGAGATATACATTAGAGATTGTGGAGTGTGTGTGTGTATGTATAGAGATGTACAGTAGAGATTGTGGAGTGTGTGTGTATGTATAGAGATGTACAGTAGAGACTGTGGAGTGTGTGTGTAATGTATGAGATGTACAGTAGAGATTGTGGAGTGTGTGTGTTGATGTCTAGAGATGTACAGTAGAGATTGTGGAGTGTGTGTGTGATGTATAGAGATGTACAGTAGATTGTGGAGTGTGTGTGTTGATGTATAGAGATGTACAGTAGAGATTGTGAGTGTGTGTGTATGTCTAGAGATGTACAGTAGAGATTGTGGAGTGTGTGTGATGTATAGAGATGTACAGTAGAGATTGTGGAGTGTGTGTGTGATGTATAGAGATGTACAGTAGAGATTGTGGAGTGTGTGTGTGATGTATAGAGATGTACAGTAGAGATTGTGGAGAGTGTGTGTGTGATGTATAGAGATGTACAGTAGAGATTGTGGAGTGTGTGTGTGATGTATAGAGATGTACAGTAGTGTGGAGTGTGTGTGTGATGTATAGAGATGTACAGTAGAGATTGTGGAGTGTGTGTGATGTATAGAGATGTACAGTAGAGATTGTGGAGAGTGTGTGTGTGATGTATAGAGATGTACAGTAGAGATTGTGGAGTGTGTGTGTGTGATGTATAGAGATGTACAGTAGAGATTGTGGAGTGTGTGTGTGTGTGATGTATAGAGATGTACGAGAGAGATTGTGGAGTGTGTGTGATGTATAGAGATGTACAGTAGAGATTGTGGAGGTGTGTGTGTGATGTATAGAGATGTACAGTAGAGATTGTGGAGTGTGTGTGATGTATAGATGTACAGTAGAGATTGTGGAGTGTGTGTATGTATAGAGATGTACAGTAGAGATTGTGGAGGTTTGTGTGATGTATAGAGATGTACAGTAGAGATTGTGGAGAGTGTGTGTGTGATGTATAGAGATGTACAGTAGAGATTGTGGAGTGTGTGTGTGTGATGTATAGAGATGTACAGTAGAGATTGTGGAGTGTGTGTGATGTATAGAGATGTACAGTAGAGATTGTGGAGTGTGTGTGTGTGTGTGTGTGTGATGAAGAGATGTACAGTAGAGATTGTGGAGTGTGTGTGTGATGTATAGAGATGTACAGTAGAGATTGTGGAGTGTGTGTGTATGTATAGAGATGTACAGTAGAGATTGGGAGTGTGTGTGTGATGTATAGAGATGTACAGTAGAGATTGTGGAGTGTGTGTGATGTATAGAGATGTACAGTAGAGATTGTGGAGTGTGTGTGTGATGTATAGAGATGTACAGTAGAGATTGTGGAGTGTGTGTGTGTGTGATGTATAGAGATGTACAGTAGAGATTGTGGAGTGTGTGTGTGTGATGTATAGAGATGTACAGTAGAGATTGTGGAGTGTGTGTGTGTGATGTATAGAGATGTACAGTAGAGATTGTGGAGTGTGTGTGTGTGATGTATAGAGATGTACAGTAGAGATTGTGGAGTGTGTGTGATGTATAGAGATGTACAGTAGAGATTGTGGAGTGTGTGTGTGTGTGTGTGATGTATAGAGATGTACAGTAGAGATTGTGGAGTGTGTGTGTGATGTATAGAGTAAGTAGAGATTGTGGGTGTGTGTGTGTGTGATGTATAGAGATGTACAGTAGAGATTGTGGAGTGTGTGTGTGATGTATAGAGATGTACAGTAGAGATTGTGGAGAGTGTGTGTGTGATGTATAGAGATGTACAGTAGAGATTGTGGAGTGTGTGTGTGTGTGATGTATAGAGATGTACAGTAGAGATTGTGAGTTTTTATGTATAGAGATGTACAGTAGAGATTGTGGAGTGTGTGTGTGATGTATAGAATGTACAGTAGAGATGTGAGGTGTGTGTGTGATGTATAGAGATGTACAGTAGAGATTGTGGAGTGTGTGTGTATGTATAGAGATGTACAGTAGAGTTGTGGAGTGTGTGATGTATAGAGATGTACAGTAGAGATTGTGGTGTGTGTGTGATGTATAGAGATGTACAGTAGAGATTGTGGAGTGTGTGTGTGATGTATAGAGATGTACAGTAGAGATTGTGGAGTGTGTGTGTGATGTATAGAGATGTACAGTAGAGATTGTGGAGTGTGTGTGTGATGTATAGAGATGTACAGTTAGATTTTGGAGTGTGTGTGTATGTATAGAGATGTACAGTTAGATTGTGGGGTTTGTGTGATGTATAGAGATGTACAGTAGAGATTGTGGAGTGTGTGTGATGTTAGAGATGTACAGTAGAGATTGTGGAGTTGTGTGTGATGTATAGAGATGTACAGTAGAGATTAGAGTGTGTGTGATGTATAGAGATGTATAGAGATTGTGGAGTGTGTGTGTATGTATAGAGATGTACAGTAGAGATTGTGGAGTGTGTGTGTGATGTATAGAGATGTACAGTAGAGATTGTGGAGTGTGTGTGTATGTATAGAGATGTACAGTAGAGATTGTGGAGTGTGTGTGTGATGTATAGAGATGTACAGTAGAGATTGTGGAGTTGTGTGTGATGTATAGAGATGTACAGTAGAGATTGTGGAGTGTGTGTTTATGTATAGAGATGTACAGTAGAGATTGTGGAGTGTGTGTTGTGATGTATAGAGATGTACAGTAGAGATTGTGGAGTGTGTGTGTTATGTATAGAGATGTACAGTAGAGATTGTGGAGGGTGTGTGTGATGTATAGAGATGTACAGTAGAGATTGTGGAGGTGTGTGTGTGATGTATAGAGATGTACAGTAGAGATTTGTGTGTGTGTGATGTATAGAGATGTACAGTAGAGATTGTGGAGTGTGTGTGTGATGTATAGAGATGTACAGTAGAGTTGAGTGTGTGTGTTTGATGTATAGAGATGTACAGTAGAGTTGTGGAGTGTGTGTGTGATGTATAGAGATGTACAGTAGAGTTGTGGAGTGTGTGTGTTATGTATAGATGTACAGTAGAGATTGTGGAGTTTTGTGTGTGTGATGTATAGAGATGTACAGTGAGATTGTGGAGTGTGTGTGTGATGTATAGAGATGTACAGTAGAATTGTGGGGTGTGTGTGTATGTATAGAGATGTACAGTGAGATTGTGGAGTGTGTGTGTGTGATGTATAGAGATGTACAGTAGAATTGTGGAGTTGTGTGATGTATAGAGATGTACAGTAGATTGTGAGTGTGTGTTATGTATAGAGATGTACAGTAGAGATTGTGGAGGTGTGTGTGATGTATAGAGATTACAGTAGAGATTGGGAGTGTGTGTGTGATGTATAGAGATGTACAGTAGAGTTGGGAGTTGTGTGTGTTAGATGTACAGTAGATTGTGGAGTGTGTGATGTCTAGAGATGTACAGTAGAGATTGTGGAGTGTGTGTGTGATGTATAGAGATGTACAGTAGAGATTGTGGAGTGTGTGTGTGATGTATAGAGATGTACAGTAGAGATTGTGGAGTGTGTGTGATGTATAGAGATGTACAGTAGAGATTGTGGAGTGTGTGTGTGATGTATAGAGATGTACAGTAGAGATTGTGGAGTGTGTGTGTATGTATAAGATGTACAGTAGAGATTATGGTGTGTGTGTGTGTGATGTATAGAGATGTACAGTAGAGATTGTGGAGAGTGTGTGTGTGTGATGTTAGAGATGTACAGTAGAGATTGTGGAGTGTGTGTGTGATGTATAGAGATGTACAGTAGAGATTGTGGAGTTAGATGTATAGAGATGTACAGTAGAGATTGTGGAGTGTGTGTGATGTATAGAGATGTACAGTAGAGATTGTGGTGTGTGTGTGTGTGATGTATAGAGATGTACAGTAGAGAGTGTGGAGAGTGTGTGTGTGATGTCAGAGATGTACAGTAGAGAGTGTGGAGTGTGTGTGTGTGATGTATAGAGATGTACAGTAGAGATTGTGGAGTGTGTGTGTGATGTATAGAGATGTACAGTAGAGATTGTGGAGTGTGTGTGTGTGTGATGTATAGAGATGTACAGTAATTGTGGAGTTGTGTGATGTTAGAGATGTACTTAGAGATTGTGGAGTGTGTGTGTGTGTGTGTGTGTGTGTGTATGAGAGATGTACAGTAGAGATTGTGGAGAGTGTGTGTGTGATGTATAGAGATGTACAGTAGAGATTGTGGAGAGTGTGTGTGTGATGTATAGAGATGTACAGTAGAGATTGTGGAGTGTGTGTGATGTATAGAGATGTACAGTAGAGATTGTGGAGTGTGTGTGTGATGTATAGAGATGTACAGTAGAGATTGTGGAGAGTGTGTGTGTGATTTATAGAGATGTACAGTAGAGATTGTGGAGTGTGTGTGTGATGTATAGAGATGTACTGTAGAGATTGTGGAGTGTGTGTGTGTGTGTGTGTGTGTGTGTGTGTGTGTGATGTATAGTGATGTACAGTAGAGATTGTGGAGTGTGTGTGATGTATAGAGATGTACAGTAGAGACTGTGGAGAGTGTAATGTGTATGTACACATGGTGGAATCAAAGAAGGAGTTAAAGGCATCTCATGTTAAATGTTAATGAAGGTGTTACGCTGTTGCCTGGCTACCGACAGGGACCATATAATCACGCCCCATCCAGACGAGTTGTTGTGTGTGTGTGTGTGTGTGTGTGTGTGTATTACGGAGGCATGGAGACACTCAGTTGGTTCTGCAGGAGAGATGACGGCATGAAGGTAGGAGGTTATGCAGCTGCTGATGAAGACAGAGAGAGAGACAGACAGACAGACAGAGAGATAAGTATGTACTGTCTCTTTCATACATATCAACATCCGGTTATGATGTTGCTCAGCACTTAGCCAGGAAGGCTATGCTATGTGTGTGTGTGTGTGTGTGTGTGTGTGTGTGTGTGTGTGTGTATGGGGGGGACGTCATCACTGAATGAGGAGTGAATAAACGGTTCAGCAATTTTCATTCATTCCAATTCAGTCACATCCACATGACTATTAACTTCCACTCACACACCCACACACCCACACACACAATGGACTCACAATGGAATTTTAGTGCTAGAACACTGAATTAGCGAAGCAAAACAAGCTAATTGTACTAGCTAAAGTACATAAACACAGTGTCACCAAAGGCAGCAACGATCCCTGCTACTTCCTACCCAGCTTCGTTAATGAGAAGTCGTGTATACGTCAGGAAGAAGTAAGAAGAAGAAATTGGAAATAATTACAGATTAAAACTTTCTCACAGTGCGCTGGCGTTTTTAACTCATCGGACATTTTCGATTAATATAAACAAATGAATCGTTTCAGTGGCGCGAGTCTGTTATTAGATTCTTCAGGACAGTGTTGGGTTTCTGTGTGTAGAGCATCGTGAATCTGTGTTGAGCTGCTATTCAGCAGGCTGATGGAAAAGGGGAGGGGCTTTTTTTATTTAATAGTTTACAACTTCCACATCCATCGTCAACCGCTTACTCCTTTTTCCACAATGAAATCATAACATGTATACCTTATAACAATATAACATTTATGTAATTATTATTTTTTTTAAATGGAATATTTATGAAAAATTCTTAAAGCGCTGAGTCAGTATGTTTACATGGACAACAATAATCCGATATGAACCCGATTAAGACGATACTCTGATTAAGAAACTAGCATGTAAACAGAGATTATTGATGATCTTAATCTGATTAAAGTCATACTCGAAGTAAACACAAATGGAATTAAGACGTGTGGAGTTTTCCTGATTTAGTCACATTATCGACGTGCGTTACAGACATGTACACACCTTAATCACGCTATTAACGTCGTGTGGGAGTTTTCACCGCATTGTGCCGTTTGACGGCAAACAAGAGAGCACGGCTGTGTCCCAAACCACGTACTTACCTGCTATATGGTAGGAAATATACATGTATCTCTATATACTATATAGTAGGTAAGTATGCGGATTGAGACGCAGCCCACGGGTTCAAGCAGTCGGCTATTAGCACGTACAGCACGGCAAATAATTAACCGCACTTGAAGCTTTCGTAAAGTAAAATTCTTTCATGTGAGAAATGAAGCACTACTGTGGACAAATAAATTCAGTTCCGCACACGGGGAAACCCCAAAACAGGCACGAATTCTGTTTATGGCCTCTGGTAAACAGATTTAAAGCTGTGATCGGAGAATTGAAGAAACATCGGATCACACGTGCTATACTATCGGTCCGAGGCTTTGTTTGAGCAGATCGTTTGGATTTGTCACTTTACTACGTCACATCTGCTGAGATACAGTATAACGTACATGCTCTAATCACTAACATACTGAAACGATAGCAAGAAGAGGGAAACCTACTGTCAAATCTACTAACATCAAGGTAATGAGAAGAACTGATCCGATTGGATATTAGAGCAGCACGTCTAACCACACCCCTAAATATTCAATCTAACTCCACCTCTTTATACAGCGTTACTACACTGAACAATCTTCCATAAATGCTGTCCAAATTCCACTGTTTTTTTTTTTTGTTTTTTTTTCGGGGGGGTTTTTGCTTTTTACGATCACGAAAAAAAAAGCAGTTTGTGGTGTTCTGGTGTTGTAGAACATTTCAAGTGACTCTGTTTTGTTTGTTTTTTTTGGCAGGTAAAGATGTCTCAGGTGAAGCAGGTGGGACTGTTAGCTGCTGGATGTCAGCCCTGGAATAAAGATGTGTGTGTAGCGAGCGGAGACAGGTTCGCTTACTGTGCTACGCTCGCTATATATGTCTACCAGGTAAACACTGTGAATAGAAACCTCACTCTGGAGTCTTCAGATGGTCCTTTAAGTAGAAACATCGCTGTGTCAGAGAGAATTTTTCATTTTTAAGGAACAGGTAAGGTTAAGTTAATTGACGTTTCACTAAAACCCTTCCTCTAACCAAGATTGAAATGCTGTTCACGCCTTGGTGAGTGTCGTTAGGAAATTTATGCTAGTTCTGGCTAACCAGTATTATATTAGCCAGTCAAAACAGAGCATCAGATAATAATGTCAGAAAATTTTCACTAATTTTACCCGGTAAGTTATGCGTGATAGTGCAGTTTTCCAACGACAAAAGAATTACAGTTAGCATACATACATACATGGGACTACGGTTGCTGCGATGGCCTCGGGACCCCAATTACATACAGTTTTACACTCAGGTCTCCTTTAGTGAACAGTGGACTAGTTCAACAAACAGACTTCATATAAACACCATAATGAACTTTCTTTTACTTTCACACGATCCGTCGTGACCCAGATGAGGACGGGTTCCCTTCTGAGTCCGGTTCCTCTCAAGGCTTCTTCCTCATATCATCTTAGGGAGTTTTTTCCTCACCACCGTCGCCACCGGCTCGCTCGATAGTGATAAATCCACACACTTAAAACCTCTATCCTGTGTTTATATGTTTCTGTAAAGCTGCTTTGAGACACAATGTCCATCGTTAAAAACGCTACACAAATAAAACTGAATTGAGTTGAATACATGTTCATGCTGCATTCGACTACAACTTGGAAATGGGAATCTGTGCTCACAATTAAGTACATAATATTCAATCTCGGAAAAAAAAAAGATGGAAATAACTCAGACTCCTCCATGAAATCATGTTTTTTGTTTGTTTGTTTGCAACAAGCTAGCTAGCATTAGGGATCGTGAGTTTGTTATATATTTACAGTAGAACGGTATATGTACACCGTATACTGTCTTTTCAGCTGGACCACAGATACAACGAGTTCAAGCTGCGTGCCATCATGTCCGAGCACAAGAAGACCATCACGGCCATCTCGTGGTGTCCACACAACCCCGAGGTGTTCGCCAGCGCCAGCGCGGATAACCTGCTGATCGTCTGGAACGTGGCCGAGCAGAAGGCCGTCGCTCGCCTCGACAACACTAAAGGCAACACACACACATTTCTAAACCCACACTGCACACTCTTCCATACACACATTCAACTTTTAGCCTTACACGCGCAGAGATACTGCACGTATTACAGACCTAGATAGCAGATAACGTCCGGTTCTGCATGTAAACATATTCCCCCCAAAAAACACACCTTCCTGCGACAAACCCCAATTCCAGGTGCAATTCTGCATGTACAAGTTTGGTTTAATTGCTTTAAAACTGGATATATCTAGTGAATTTTAGGATCGCGTGTTAGATTAGACAGATTATTTTCACATTTTGACTCCACTGCATTGGAGAAAAGAATCAGACTAGATTTACAAGTTACAGAGTATTATGGATTTAGTTGTTAGGAATATTTTTATTATAAAAAACAAACAAAAACAAAACTTGAAAATGACCTGCGCCGTGTCATGGTGCTCCTTACATCCTGTATGTTGCGATTTCGTCATTAAACATTACGTAACCTCGTGTGTGCAGTATTTTACCTCATATACATGTCGTGTAGTGTAAACGAGTGTATACGTCTTGTTATAACCGCCTTGTCCTGTTGCATGCAGGTATTCCTGCCTCGATAAGCTGGTGCTGGAACACGGGTGATAGCGTAGCGTTCGTCTCGCACCGCGGCCCTCTGTACGTGTGGGTCGTTTCCGGGCCGGACTCGGGCGTCACCGTACACAAAGAGGCTCACAGCTTCCTGTCGGATATCTGCCTGTTCCGATGGCATCCGATAAAGAAGGGCAAAGTGGTGTTCGGACACACAGACGGGAGTCTGTCCGTCTTTCAGCCAGGTGTCGTAATGCTCACTTCATCCTTTAAGCAGAGCCGTGTGGTCACACTTGCATAATACATCTTAATTGGTATATACAGTCGTATTTTAAGTGAATTTATTTTTAATTTTGTCTTAATACCTAGCTGTACATTCTGATATTTGGTCACGATCAATACGTGATAGTCTACTAACTGTTAGTTATTTAGACACACGAGTTGCGATTTTGTAGCTGTTTGATGTGTTATTTTATAGTTTTTTCATATATATATATACATATATATATATATGTATGTGTGTTGTGTGTGTGTGTGTGTGTGTGTGTGTGTATTTCCTGTACCATTTTATTGTGACATTTTACTCTGAGTACAAGTACAAATAAATCTTACTTATTCATAGAACTTAATTATTCTTATATATATATATATATATATATATATATATATATATATATATATATATATATATATATATATATATATACAGTTGTGCCCAGAAGTTTGCACACCCCTTGCAGAATCTGCTGAACCTTAATACTATTAACAAAATAAGACGGATGATAAAAATCCCGTGTTGGTGTTTATTTTTGTTCCGTCCTGAATAAACTATTTCACATAACAGATGTTTACATTTAGTCCACAAGACAAGATTATAGCTGAATTTATCAGAATTATCCCGTTCAAAAGTTTACACACCCTTGATTCTTAATACTGTGTGTCCTATGATGTTGAGATCCATCTTTTCACACTGAGGATGATTGAGGGACTCGTACACTAGGTAATTACACAAGGTAATGCACATGTTACATAAAGCGCCAGGGGGCTGTAAACTTTTGAACATGATGAACTTTTGTTTAAAGATTTTTTTTTTCATTTAGTCCTGCCCTTCATATGCTAAATAAGATAGTTACATGCCTCCCAGAAGACAAAATAATAACAATTTACACCGATCATCCTGTTCAAAAGTTTACACCCCCCTCCCCCGGCTCTTAATTTATCGTCTCGCCTTTTCGAGCATCGGTGAACGTTTGCACCTTGTGTAATAGTCGTGTACGAGTCCCTCAATCGTCCTCGGTGTGAAAAGATGGATCTCGACATCATATAGCCGCTGTTGAAAAGGGCTCAAATATATAGAAGATGCTGGAAAAGTAAAGAACGTGCAGGACCTTTTTCTGAAGAACTGCAGGCAGTTTAACTGATCAGGACAAACAAGGGACTCGTGAGGAACTCTCACAGAACATAAACACATCATGTCATCGATTATCCAGGTAACGACACACAGTATTAAGAATCAAGGGTGTGTAAACTTTTGAACGGGGTAATTTTTATAAATTCAGCTATAATCAGCTTGTCTTGTGGACTAAATGTAAACACCTGCAAACACCTGTTTATTCAGGACAGAACTAAATAAACACCAACACGGGATTTTTATCATCCGTCTTATTTTGTTAACAGTATTACGATTTAGCAGATTCGGCAAGGGGTGTGCAAACTTTTGGGCACAACCGTATATATTTTAGATTTAGGAATGTATTTTATATTCTAATAAGAAACTTAATATAATAATAATGGTTTAGGAAAGATACATGTTTTAATATTCACAAACCTCGGGACATTAATAATGAATGAATGAATGAATTAGTCCAGTCCCAAAGGTTCGCTAATCAAATCTCTGGACAAAATACCGGCTAATGACGTAAACTGTCCTCGACAGGCTCGAAGAATCAGAAGCACGTGCTGCGTCCGGAGTCTCTGGAGGGAACGGATGAGGAGGATCCGGTGACTGCGCTGGAGTGGGACCCTCTGAGTACAGACTACCTGCTGGTGGCGAACATGCACAACGGCATCAGGCTGCTCGACTCGGACTCGCTGTCGTGTGTGACGGCGTTCAGTTTACCGAGCGCGGCCGCGTCCGTACAGTGCCTGGCGTGGGTGCCTACTGCCCCGGGCATGTTCATTACCGGGGGTGAGACAGAAACATAGCTGTACACAACAACACACACACACACAGCCCATCATACACAACCGAACCGGTCAATGACCTTTTATACAGTGCAGACCTCTCTATCATACAAGTAGCGATAATGTATTAGATCATTCATATAAACCAGCGAATTATAAATGCGATACAGTCAGAGTTGCTATGGAGTTGTTCTAGAAAATAAATCAACGCCTTCTGACCAATCAGAACCGGACTAGCTGTCAACTGGTTTAGCTTATAGGCTTCCGAATAGCTAATGACAGCTATCAAGTCACCATTCAGTAGCTAACCAGGAGTAATTCTGGTGTTTTGAGAACAGCCGATGTAGACCGGGCAATGTTTATGAATAAAATAAAAACAACGTTTAAGAAACTCTCGTACAGTAAGCAGAATTATGGGACTGCGTCCTTACTTCCTTCATTACTGTGAGTGACACTTCACCAAAATAATAATAATGTCTTGAGCGTCAGGGTTCTGCCCAACGCTGTTTAATAGTTGTTTTTTAAAACAATTCATTTATTTTGCCGTGTGTGAAGACTCTCAGGTTGGCGTGCTGAGAGTGTGGAACGTCTCGAGAACGACGCCGCTGGACAATTTCAAACTGAAGAAGACGGGCTTCCACGCTCTGCACGTGTTAAACTCTCCACCAGCAAAGAAAGGTCTGATGTAGTATCTGACATCATAAGCTAGATGCTAAAATGCTTATGTGGTATTTAGTATCTTTTAAGACATTTTAGCAGGTAATGGGATTTGTAGAGTATTCTAACTCTATGTACTGTATGTGATACGTGTTGCATTAGTATAAAGCCTGGATTACACTTGCTTTTAACTGTGTGTGTGTGTGTGTGTGTGTGTATACAAGATGGATATATGATAATGTTATGATAACGAGTCTATAATTGATCACATATACATTACAGCACGGTGAAATTCCTTTCTTCGTATACCCAACATGTTAGGAAGTTGGGGTCAGAGTGCAGGGTCAGCCATGATACAGAGAGGGTTAAGGGTTTGACCCCCCGACCTTCTGATCAGTAACCCAG
Source organism: Ameiurus melas (assembly GCA_012411365.1). Classification (NCBI taxonomy): domain Eukaryota; kingdom Metazoa; phylum Chordata; class Actinopteri; order Siluriformes; family Ictaluridae; genus Ameiurus; species Ameiurus melas. The sequence continues at coordinate 36,046,748 of CM022755.1, forward strand.
AGCCTTAACCGTCAAGCCACCACTTGGGGCATTATACTGTAACACCACGTGGTGCTGTGTCTGCAAACCAGGGCTGCATCTCACACCGTATCCTTATATTCTATTTTAGACCGCTGTTGAGTACTAAAACTAACCAGGTTTCATATTAAGTTCAGTGTTTGGATTTGGAAAACCTCCCATGAAGGCTTTAAACCTATCGAAAGATGTGCCGGTCGTCTGGATTTCCTAGATTAGTAAATACTTTTAAATATTAGGTTTCAATTTGAGACGCGGTTCATGACAACAATCACGACGACGGTGGAAATGTATTAACAGAGCTCTCCCGTGTGTTTAATATCATCGCGTGTGTAATTAAAGGGAAACATTTGACAGTTCGACATGAAAATCAAACGGATAGGGATGTTCGGGCTCTAGTGGGCGTTGTTTTTAATCTTCCAGATGTACATAAAGTATGCAGGAGAGAATGGTGAGAATGGCCATATGGAGTATATACGTGGACTTTTGTTGCTACGTTTTTGTAACAGGCATAACTCCAGCAGTTAGCGTTAGCTTTGCACTAACATGCTGCTTAAAATCCCATTGTAGGAATTAGCATCATTATTGAGGCAGTACTAAAAGAATGTATTTTTCATAAACGTCTTGTCCTTTTTGTCCTGTTACAGTTGCCATACAACTTGGTACGACTGAAGAGGTTGATATAGTACGGTAGGAAAACACAGGTTTCGCACTCTGACTCATCACTCTCTCTCTGTCTGTAGTCGCTAGCTCAATTTCCCCATCTAAGAACCACTACACGTCGTCTACGAGCGAGGCCATTCCTCCTCCGACACTCTCACAGAACCAGGCGTTCTCTCTGCCACCCGGACACGCCGTCTGCTGCTTCATGGACGGAGGAGTCGGCCTCTACGACATGGGGGCGAAAAAGTGGGACTTCCTCCGAGATTTGGTACGAACCGTGGGCTGATAAATAATGCGAACGAGTTTCTGATTTTACACAGACACTTAAACTGTGGTTTTTATAACACTATGTGCACGTGTGTCATTTTTTTAGGGTCATGTAGAAACCATATTTGACTGTAAGTTTAAACCGGACGACCCGAACCTGCTCGCTACGGCTTCCTTTGACGGGACGATCAAAGTGTGGGACATTAACACTTTAACAGCTGTGTACACGTCTCCCGGGAACGAAGGAGTCATCTACTCGCTCTCCTGGGCTCCTGGTGAGATACACGATCTGTTACACTAGAAGACCAAACATAGGAGCATGTTCATAATCAGGAGACTTGTTTACTTGAATAATATTATTATTATTATTATTATTATTATTATTATTATTATTATTACCTGCAGTGCTTGGACCCCGATAATTGCTTATTTTCTGTCATTTTTCATACTACAAAGCACAGTGCAAAGCACAGTTTATTTATTTATTTATTTATTTTTACAAGTGATTTGTAATAACCTGCTGTTATGGCATCTAGAAGTCTGCGTGCAGTTTGTATTTAGTCCATAATTATTATATTTATTTATTCCATACTGCCACCCGAAGGAGACCTGAACTGCATAGCAGGAGCCACGTCCAGGAACGGAGCGTTCATCTGGGACTTGAAAAAGGGCAAAATGATCACAAGGTTTAATGAGGTACGTATTTAAAGAACGCCATGAAACCGCAAGGCAGCGATACTTACGTACTATGTGATTTACAGCTGTTTAGATGTGATAGAGTTCTGTTTGGCATTGTGAAAATGAGGTCCACGCCCCCTCAGCTGAGATTAACACACACTGATGCAGAGCTCTATAACCCCATTGTGTGTGTGTGTGTGTGTGTGTGTGTGTGTGTGTTTGCAGCATGGGAAGAACGGTATCTTCTGCATCGCGTGGAGTCACAAAGATTCCAAACGCATCGCCACGTGCAGCGGAGACGGGTTCTGGTACGTTACTGATTTTGCTACTTAACATCGCTAGAATTTTGCTCATTGAGTGTATCAGATTTTTCTTTTTTTAATCGCTCTGCTTTTGTTATTTAATGGTTTCAGTATCATCAGAACCATTGATGGTAAAGTGCTGCATAAATATAAGCACCCTGCAGCCGTGTTCGGGTGTGACTGGAGTCAGAATAACAAGTGAGTATCTCTGTCTGTCCGAACGACGTTCATCAACAACTAGGGCTGGGCGATATATCACTAAAATATCCATATCGTGATAAATGATACACTTTTCAGAGATATCGTTGGTATGGTGGCGTATTTTCAAATTTTTTTTGAATCATTACAAATGAAATGGTACTGAATGGATACTGTTGATTGGACGTTTTTTTTTTTCTTTAAACGTAATCCTCTTTGGCATTAATCAGTGGTGTGCTGAGGCTTCATTTAAAGCTTAATTATTTTTTCCCACTGTTTTCTCTCTGTCCATGTTCAGACACGCTTTTAACGTCCGTCTCTGCTGATCGGATCACAACCGGACAGTTGATCAGACTGCTTTAAACTCCTCATATTTACACTTGTCACCAATGCGCCTTCTGTGACCAGTTGAGATTGGATTTTGTTAAATATTGTGACGTTGTTAACTACAGAGGTTCTCTAATATTCACACTGCATATATTGTGTGTCCATATACGCACCAGATTACTTCCCGATCCTGATGCTACTCCAAAACTCATTCGACTTCGTTCACTTCGTCCACTTGCGATCAGATCGCTCAAACCTGATGTTTATATCGAGTTTAACGTCTGAGCTCTTATCTCGTCCTCTTCTTCCTCTCTCTCTCTGTCTCAGAGACATGATTGCGACCGGATGTGAAGATAAAAGCGTAAGAGTCTACTACTTGGCTACAAGCTCGGATCAGCCGCTGAAGGTGTTTACTGGACACACGGCTAAAGTGTTCCACGTGCGCTGGTCTCCTCTCCGAGAGGGAATCCTGTGCAGCGGCTCGGACGACGGGTGACTCGTTCGTTATAATTACAGTGGAAAAGCTGCAGTCAGAGCTGCTTCTATTCTGAAGTGTGTGTGTGTGTGTCTGTTGCAGGACGGTGCGTATTTGGGACTACACGCAGGACGCCTGCATTAACGTCCTGAGTGGACACACAGCTCCAGTACGTGGTCTGATGTGGAACTCCGAGGTACCGTACCTGCTCACCTCGGGAAGTTGGGACTACACCATCCGCGTGTGGGACACCAGGGACGGGACCTGTCTGGACACCGTCTATGACCACGGAGCCGACGTCTACGGTACTACACGCGGTCTATATAGTGTAGAGATCACTCATTTAACATCTGCAGTACTGTCAACACAGCTGTAGTTCTTACATGGTGTGTGTGTGTGTGTGTGTGTGACACTGACCTTAGGTCTTACGTGCCATCCGAGTCGGCCGTTCACCATGGCATCCTGCTCCAGGGACTCGACTGTGCGTCTGTGGTCGCTCACGCCTCTCATCGCCCCGCTGCTAATCAACATCCTGACTGAACACAGCTGGGACGACATCATCGGAAACACGGGTGAACCGCCATTACTGCGCGAGATAAAAGATGACGTAACATAAGCAGGATACTTATGTTGACATTTTAAACCAAACGAAATGGAACATATTTTTGCGACATGAGATTGTTTAATATTGTGTGATTATCCCACAAAGCTGAATTCTGGATTCTGATGTGAAGCTTTTGAGCTCCTGCGTGTTTAGTGACGTGTTTAGCGTGCTGAGTGAATGATTACCGGCCTGTTTTGTCACAGATCGGGCGATGGTTCCCGGCGCTCCTCCTCTCCTCTGTGGTAAAGTGTCCAGAGACATCAAGCAAGAACTCGACAAACTTTCTAGTGATGTGCGAATGAAGAAACTGCGCTGGTTCTCTGAGTGCTTCTCGGTCAGTAAAACCCAAACGTGCACACTTTTGCAATATCGCTGCCAGGATATTTGTAGGAAAAGTCGATGTGGGCGTTTGTTTTTCAGCCTCCAGGAGGGAGCCATAACCTGTGGGACCTGGTGGCTGTGATTAAGGGGCAAGACGACAGTTTACTGCCACAGAACTACGGCCAGGGAATCATGCACATGAAACACCTCGTCCGCTTCAAAACGGTAAGCGCTGATGGGGTCAAAACTATTGATAATGACGTAGCGAAATTCTAGCTTTGCACCCTGGGAGAAAGAACAAAGGTCTCATTCCATCACAGGCTCCTCAGTGTCTGTGAGTGGGGATTCATTGTTGAATGGTTCCTGTGGCAACTAATTGGAGTTCTTGTGTAACGTTTGGTCTCACTATTAACTCTGTCTAGGAGATTAGTCACCAGTGGCCACCAGTAATAATATCCTGATGTTAAACATGACTTATGAGCACGGTAACAAGATCGGACATCATAAGACATTAAATCATAAATATAGACAAGAGACACTTGGTATTAAAATCAGACTAGACTTTATTAAACTGCTCTAATACATAGAAACTAAGCTAACACATAAGCTTTCACACACATACACATACAAATAAAGGGGGTGAGAGTAGCTTTGAAAGAGAATGACTGGCTCCCTAGTTTTAACACAGTACACTGTTCTTAGACCTCGACCCGAATGAGTCGAGCTTCCACTGAGACCTGGGGGTGCTTACTTGCCTTGTGGGATTCTTCAGAGATCTGATTGCGTTTGAGCGGCATCTAGGAGGACCACTCGGAATGGTGAATGGTGAATGGAGTGGAGTCTCGTAGGCTTGGCGGCAGTATTTCTGGTTCTTTCACGACTGGAGTTAGGAAGCTTTGCCGGAACCAGTTCACGCAGACGTTGATTGCAGAGCCCTCTTGCAGATGTTAGTTGAAGAGAGAACTCCTGGAAGATGCTGGTTGAAGAGAACTCCTTAAAATGTGGGTTTGAAGAAGGTTTGTGCGTGTGTTGTTAGTTGATGAGGACTCCCTGAAGATGTTTTATTGGGGAGTACCTTTTGAAAAGTGTTGGTAGAAGAGAACTCATTGTTTTCATGGTGTCCAAGGATTTTAACTCTTCGTAGCAGGGCGGAACCCGAAAAGTTTTGCTCCAGTCAGCCTGACGTTGGGGCGGGGTGTAGCTACGGTCTCCACCCATGACTTTACTTAGTCCATGGTTTTGTGGTCACATAATTTCATGCCTTCCATTTTCTTCCTTTTATAGAGTGTGGATCAAACTTTTAGACCGAACTGTTGGTACCTATACCTAACAACATTCTACCCAATTTTCCTTACTCTCATCTTTCAGGAAATCACTCCATGAACACCCACATACCAAACAAGACATATGTTGGCTGTTGTTAACACATTACTAGTAATTAATTAAACACCTATATCCATAATCAACCATACTCATCATAATCATGCTGAACAATCAAATGTTTAAATGCAACTTTGTGGTTACAAATATGATAATTATAGAATAACACATTAGTTGTTATTGTATTATTCTTATAGTCCTTGGTCTTTTAGAATATTTGACGTGTCCTGATTCAGTTGGTCAAGAGAACAAAAGGGCTTCACCTGTATTGATTGTCCTTTGGGCCTGTTTGGGTGAGTTACCCTCCTTTTCCCAAAGTTATCAGCTAAGGGACAGGACTTTGATCTTGTAGGCCAGCCACCACGTCTCGGCCAGTGGCCAAGGTCAGTGAGTTTTAGGAGAGGTTTGCTAATCTGTGATCCATTGTTCAATGGGCAGTGAGATCTCAGCAATCAACCATGTGTTTTAATTGGCTTGGTGACCCAAAGCTCATGATTTAAGGTTCATGTGAAGGGGTGATCTTATGCTCATGCTTATCTTCTGCTTATGGTCTTGTGCGCTGAGGTCCTACACTTGTCTGCTTCTGGGTCTCCATCTGTAAGAGAAAAGAGCAAGAATCGCACAGGGTTAGTGGTTAGTTATGGGTTAATACAACTGATATTATTAGGACATTTTTTAACTTGGGACAAATGGAGGTATTTGGTAATAGCTAGCACTAGCACCGAAGTAGGTGTTGGTAGGGGGATGGTGTAGGGGGACATGGATCAAAACATGCCTATCTACTTATTTAACCTGGAAACCGATGAAGAATTAAACATTCTGTACAAAAATAGATTGAAACATCCAGTCTATGGATAACAATGAGTTGGCCAGTTATTGTTATTATCTAATATTGCCTAACCCTAATGTGTTGTATGTTTATTTAAATATGTTGCATGTTTTTACTAAAAGGTGATTTTGTCTTAACACACCTTAGACAATGCTGCAATATGAAACCTGATTCACCCTGCCATAAAGGGCCAGTACCACATTTATTCGAGCATAGCTAGAGTCTTTGCCACTAAGTGATAAGTCATCCATGGTGCATGTCAACCAATAAAGTGGAATGACACGGGGGTGAAAGTATTGAACACGTTAAGATTTCAGCTGGTTCCTTGCCTTTTCTTAACTTTTTTCCTGTGTCAGTCCACTTTATTACACATAAATTTATTTATGGACTTTATTGTTGTGAATTCTTTATATTTCCGGATTTCTTGAGTTAATACTGGTTTTTGGTGAAAATTTCATGAAAATAGCCTCATTGGAAATATATTTACTGAAAAAAATGTTGACACATCCAATACTTATTTCCCCCGCTGTGTGTGTGTGTGTGTTTGTGTGTGTGTATATATATATATATATATATATATATATATATATATATATATATATATATATATATATATATATATATATATATATATATATATATATATATATATATATATATATATATATATATATATATATATATATATATATATATATATATATATATATATATATATATATATATATATATATATATATATATATTTATATATATATATATATATATATATATATATGTGTGTGTGTGTGTATATATATATATATATATATGTGTGTGTGTGTGTGTGTGTGTGTATATATATTTTTAAAAAGGGTTCTGCATGTTTGTCAAAATTCAGCATGTATGATGAGTTAAAATTAGTTACAGGTTAGTTATTACAAATTAGTTACTAAGATGCAGAATGAACATTTTTATCTTTTTTAGAATCAATGAAATCCCAAAGAAATCACTATTATTTGTTAAATAACAGTTGTTTTTTGTCTGAGATTGGGGATATACAGTATGTATGTGACCAATGCAGAGCGTCTAAATCAGTGGTGTCAAACTCATTTTAGTTCAGGGGCCACATACAGCCTAATTAGATGTCAAGTGGGCCGGGCCGGGCCAGTAAAATCATAGTATAATCACCTATAAATAATAAGAAGTCCATGTTTTTACCTTTGTTTTCATGCAAAGACATTTATATTTAATGAAATATCCTTCTATAAAATATATCATGAGCAACCTCAGATTTCTTAAGACGAACATGTGCAATTTGCTTCTGATTATCATTCACATATATGTGCATTACAACTGCTCACAGTGTTTGTACAAATGCAAAAAAAAAACTTCACAGGTATTTGGAACTGAAAAATATAGTATTTCACTTTAAAATCTATGGCATTGCATGAACAATAGGATTCCACCAAACCAAACTCTTTTGTACTGAAGCTGTTGACTAACATTAAATTGCACTTAAAAAAAAAAAACTATTACCCATTCATCTCTGTGAATAAATAGGAAGCGGTCCATTTTTCATGTAAAACTCTACATTCTGTATCCACGTTTCTGCTTTTTGTCAGACATTTTGTCTAATGAGGGTGTGGGACGAGTAGAAAATAGAGTAGACTACTCCGTGATAACAAATAGCAGACGTCGCATTGCTGCCATCTGCTGTTCAGTCCCAGAGCTGTGCCGCGTCTTTTACCCCCTAGCGGATTATTTAGGAATAGCATTTTATTAAAAATGACAAGTTCGTGTCTTTTATGCATATATTTTTTTTCACTTTCAAAATTCGTCCATGCGGGGGATAGATAGATAGATAGATAGATAGATAGATAGATAGATAGATAGATAGATAGATAGATAGATAGATAGATAGACAGACAGACAGACAGACAGACAGACAGACAGACACTTTATTGATCCCCAAGGGGAAATTCAAGATCCCAGTAGCTCAGAACATCTCACACAATACAACATACAATAAAATAAAATAAAATAAAATATAAGCAGAATGCTAAAAAAAATAGTAAAACAGTTAAATTTACCAATCACGGATTCCCAGACTGAGAATTAAAAATATTTATCAGTTATAAAAAAATTCCAAGCTCTTTTGTGTAACTGGAGATGATTTAATATCAATGCAGTTGTCTTGGTATCTTGAAAGATATGACTGTTAGTGTAAAGGTTTTGGACATTAGTCCCCGACTCAATCTGAAACCACAGTAAGGGCTGTATTCAGAGTGGCTGCCTTAAGTTCAAATGTTTTAGCAATATTTACGGAGTGAATTCAGAGTCTGGTTACATAAGTGCCTAAGATGATTTTGTAGGTGCTCCATTACGATTATTAAAATAACCTGTGTGTAGTTTATTCCTCCAATGTTGCCAGATTTCTTTTGAGTACAAGCAACAGGGTTTTAAATAGCATCTGTACCACTGATTGTAAAAGTGGTGTCTGGAGAGCCCCAGGGATCGGAAAAGCAAATGTCTCAGGTTATTGTCCTGGTTGACTACTCACTTGATTGGAAATTGTCTAATTCAAACCTCAATAATTCATAAACAAGCAGTTCTATAAATAATGTCATAAACTTGGACTGAATTAATTCTGTTAGTGGAAATAAAAGGTCAGGAATAAACAGTATTGAATTTTTTTTTGTCAAATATAATATGATAATCTAAACGAAGAAACAATAATTAAAAAAAAACTTCAGCATAGTAAAATGACGTCAACAAAAAGACAGAAATCATTGAAAAAGTGCTTAGTGAAAATTAAAAAATTAAAAATGAAAAATACTGAAAGTATGAATTAATATTTACTTCAAATGGCATTTCACAATAATTTGTAGAATTACATTGGCATGACATTGTGGTTGCATGAGACTATTAGACAATGGAGATGGACTTAATACTGCTCCTTATTCGATCTGATATCACACAAGAAAAATCTGCTTAAGTTCAAACTAGAATCATGTCTAACTGAGACAATTTTCCCCCCTCAAAGTTTCCCTTGTGTGCATAACTCTCGTGAAATTTCCGAATAATGCTGACTAAGTCTGCAGTGCTAAGTTTGAGGTGTGAAACTGATACCACACTCTCTGAGTAAAAAAATTAAAGTTGCATTTTTGTATTTAAATACTTCTGTTTCTGAATAAATAAGCATTATGTCATAAAAATAACAATTCTGTTTTGATTTGATGGTCAGAAGCTGTACTAAATGATCACAATGACCTAAAAATCACAAACATGACACTTTTAAATAAAATTATTTTATATATGCAATTTATTAGATCCTTAAAAATAAAAAAGAGCTAAATTGTGAAATAACATACTTGTTGGAATTATACAAATGAATACAATAACTTGCTAATAGTCCATCACCTGAATCTTTCTAATTGGCATGGACCTCCAGTCACCGTTGTTCACACGGAATTTCAATAGCACCACTGGGCCTAAGCCGTGAGCCAGTTTACCTTCTTCAGGTCTGCTGAGAAGTGAGTGTGGGGAAATATAACCCCCAAGGGGCTAGTTGTCAGGTCCTCCGCAGTTGGAAAGATGCAGTGGTTTATCTGGCCCAGTCTTCTTTTCCTCAAGTGACAATTTGTGTCCGTTGATACATCTTCAGATGCCCCCGGCCCAGGACAACCCAGAAGAAGCCCAGACCCACCCGGCGCTGCGTGTTCAGCTCCTCCGGGAATGTCCAGGTTCCCCCAGGAGCTAGGGTCAGGTGGTCACCCTCTTCACAGGTTACTCAGGTTCCCCACCCATTGCCCGATGCTGCGTGTCCAGCTCCTTCGTGCGCAGGGTGGGTTGCCTCAGTGGCCTGCTGTGGGCTTGTGAAGAAGTCAGGGGTTTCCACTTGGGTTTTGTTGAGGACAGAAACTGGTCTTCTACAGATAAAGACAAGTCTGTTCAGTCATAGCAGCTTGGCTCCATTTAGCTCATTTGCAGTAGTTCCAAGGGAGAACACTCTCAAATTTTCTGAAGTTCCTGTGCTTAGTGTTGCATAATAAAAAACGAAGCCGACCAATGTGCGAGACGTGGATGGACGAATGTACACTTGCTATAACACTTCCTGGATGTATTCCTCCATGGCTTGTTGTTCTGCTATGGAGGCTGTTTACAGAGGGTGATGGTGCGTCCCCCAATGGGCCCTCAGTCGATTTGTGCAGATGTACAGGGGAGGTATCAGTGTATGAGTCAGGATGTTAAGGCAGTTCACGGCTTCCTGGTCGATGAAATTGCCAGCTGACCCAGAGTCTATCAAGGCTGCCAACACATACAATGTGACTTGGAACAAATGTGATTTGTAAAATAACAAATGATAGGGACTCACTGTTTCAGAATGGGAGGCAGCGCTCCTGTACGTGGCCGAACCTGGTTTGGCTGGTGGCTTGGCTCAGAGGGGGCACTTCCAGAGGTACTGGAAAAAACATCTCTGCATTGTTTTTTTCCTTTCTCCTTCATTGAGTTTGCCACATAGGAGTTGAATGGGTTCAGACAGACAGCTTGCTCCTTGGGTGGGTGGGTGGTTTAATGTTAGGGTGCAGTAGTGTGCTGCTGAAGAAGCTGCTCAGGGATACAGAGGATGAGAGGAATTGCTCATGATAGACGCCAGCTTAGCTAACATTCTCCTCTCCCTCACCGCCTCTATGCTGTCCAGAGGGTAGACCAGGACAGAACTAGCCCTCTTAAAAAAGTTTGTTGAGACGTTTCCTGTCCCTCTCTGTGCTCACAACTTCCCAGGAAACTACTGCATAGAAGATAGCAGATGCTACCACAATGTCATAGAAAGATTTTAGCAGAGTCCTGCACACACCAAAAGACCTCAGTCTCCTCAGCAGGTGGAGACGACTTTGGCCCTTTTTTATACAGGACATCTGTGTTTGTGGACCAGTCCAGTTTTGTGTTGAGATGAAGAGGGGTTTGGCATGGGTTCTTTTGGGTTTGTTGAAAGCAAGACATATTGCTGTGTTCTGAATCATCTGAAATGTCAATAACACATGTCTTTGGAATGTGGGAGGAAACTGGAGGCAACCCCTGAAGCATGGGGAGAACATGCAAACTCCACGCACACATGGTGGGAATCGAACCCCAAATCCTGGAGGTGCAAGGCAAATGTTATAACCACTAAGCCACCATGTTAAGCTGATTTCTATTTGCACGTCCTCGATTGCCGATATACTTACAGAGGTAACGAGAGATTCGGTATGTGGCATTTGGATTGTAGTGTTCAGTCACATAAACTGAACGAATGTACCCATCACGCTTCACTCCGACTATGATGCGGTCCATATTACTCTCATCACAGTAGCCGGTACAATGTCTTCGGATGTAGCTGGGTAGATGACGTGCTCCTGGTTTTTTCAGATTACCTAACACATAGTACTTCCAGCCATCAGGAAGGAGTGGAAGGAGTCGCTCTCTGTTCATAAATTCGTGGAAACCGAAGTCTTCCTTCTCTGGATGACAGAGTTGATAAAGATTGTTTTTATGACTTTGGATGATCCTTAAAAACCAGAACAGAATTAGGCGACCATGACGTGGCCGAGGCGAACCAAATCGACTGTAATCCAGCGCTGCTAGGGTACGCAGTATTGGCGGTCTAAGACACAAACACACAATCAGACCTCTTAACAGAGAGGAAACTCTTAACAGAAATGTTGGGGTTACGCATGTAACACTGTTCCCTGAGAAGGGAACGAGACGTTGCATTTAGCATAACAGTCTGATAATGCCTTGCACGTGACCAGTATCTGAAGCTTGTGTAAAATCATGCCTCTACGTATAGGTGGCCTTATACAGTGGTTTGGATGCAAAGCCGGCCCCAATAATTACCTGCCGTCGATGAAGAGAGGTAGCTCGCAAGCGCCTCCTCCACCTTGAGCATAGCTAAATAGCCATGCCGTTCATTCCCACAATGGCTGAATAATCCAACATCGTGGGGTTATGAATATGGCTTATGCATGGTTTTCCCCCAGAAGCCTGATATTTTGTCATGCACTTCTGAAAGACAGTGGAGTTTCTGCAGTGTGAGGGATTTACTTTCACTGGCTCATCCAGCCTTAGTAATCACTTCAAGCAGCTCTTTATATGCTGCTCTCAGATTTTAACACATCCTTCTAACTCCTCGGAGTCAGAGAGGAATTATTACTTTTTGGCTTTCCATAGCAGAAGGAAGAGTCGCGACGCGAGCTCCAAAATCCAGCAGACAGCCGAACCCGGAAGACAGAGCAAGAGCAGCACTCGTCTCCAGCTCCTCTTCTGGATCCTCTTCAGGATATATAAGAGATCCCCTGAACCTGAGATGGCTGGCTGCCTCGGCAGCGACTAGCCCAGATCCGCGAGGCTCTGAAACCCGACTTTGGCATCTGAGAAGAGTGCGAGTCGCAAGCCAAGCTGCTTAATGTAGAGGCTGCTTGAGGCTGCCATAGCATACTATACCGCTAACACTTCACCCAGCAAGTATGCGCTATTCCCGTGATGAAACGGGAGCAAGCCATAACACACTTCTTGAATTCTTTCTCGCTCATTACTCACCTCTCTTTTCCTCTAAAAAAGCGATAGAAAAGTTAAGAGGTTTTGAGAAAATATCGAGTAGAAATGAAGCGTTTTTTTCACACAAACAAGAGACATGCAGTCTCGCTGAAGATAATAAGGCTGGCGGCGTGGTTCACAGGTGCCATTTATATCATGCGACGTGCTTAATTGCCACGTCACATGATCATGGCAGGCATGATTTTACACAAACTTCAGATACCGGTCATGCACGCAAGGCATTCCCATACTGTTATGCTAAATGCAACGTCGAAGTTCCCTTTGAAAGGGAACAGTTGCTTTAACAGATGCGATAGTAAAAACTTAGATATGAAGATATGGCTAAAGCTGCATGCACGCCCTTACAGTAGACTGACTGAAATGTTAATCAATAACAATCTTGTGGCTAAAAATGTCTACAGTGAATAAAATGTCACCAGTTTCCGTTGACTAAGATAAGACTAAAATGCCAAAACTTTTAGTCAACTAAAACTAACAGGATAAGGTCGATTAAATATTATAAATACTATCAAGGACATTTGACACAGGACTAAGACTGAGACTAAATAAATAAAAAAATAACTTACAAAACTAACACTAATTCAATCAGAGCATAAAACTCCAGTACTAACTCCAGTACAGAAAGACTTAACAGCATAGAACGCTTTGTTTTCCAGCGCTGAATATGACAATTTCATGTGAATAGCCTCATTGGAAATATATTTGCTGTAAAAAATGTTGACGAGCTCAATATTTATTTCCTCCACGGAATAAGTTAGTCTACACACGCCTATTAAAATGGCAGGTTTTTGTGTAAAAGAAAAAAAAGGAAATTTAGACAAATCTATGTATGTACAAATTTATGTATATATATATATATATATATATATATATATATATATATTACACAAACACACAATATCGGTCAAAAGTTTGGAGACGCTCGACTGAAATGTTTCGCATAATCTTAAAAACCTTTTGATCTGAAGGTGTATGATATTTAAATATTTAAATACTCCAGACTTTTGATGACATTATCATTATTGTAAAATGTGGGATAATAATACAAATAAAGAATGAGTGTCTAAACTTTTAACCGGTTGTGTGTGTGTGTGTATAGAAAAAAAATTAAAAATAAATATATCTATATATATATATATATATATAAACCCGAATAAAGTCACCCTAACTTTTGTGATGTAATGTTACCCACATCAGGGACAGTGATCTTTTATTTATTTATTTTATTAAAACAAATGTAAATATACATATGTGACCTGATAATCTGAAAGTAATCATATTATACTTTTATAATACTTGGATTACGTTATTGATTACATTTTTTAAGAAGTAAATTGGAACTGTAACGGAATAAATTTTTTAATTAACCCTCCCAAACACTGTATGTGTGTGCGTGTGTATACATATATATTTATATATATATATATAACTCTAAATAAACATTAACCTCACCTCGTTAAGCCATGTGCATGTTAGCAGCATGCTAGTTAGCTTGCTCTATTGTACCTTAAATATTAAATATTTGTTTACTTTGCAAAACACACACAGTTTCCTGTGATATACTGTATGCTTTATTCTTTATTTTGTTCGTTCGTGCCATATCTTTTACCCGTGTTTTCTCAACATGGCAGCATGCGTTATCATACTGTATGGCGTGCGCATAACTTGTGTTCCGGTGACATAACCGGAGTACCCGGAAGGAATTCTTAATAAATTATTATTATTGTTATTATTGTTTTTTGTTATTGTTAATATTATTATTATTATTATTATTATTATTATTATTATTATTATTATTATTATTATTATTATTGTCACAGCTCAGTCCGACCGGGACTCCGGTTCCCAGAATCCAACACGAGCGCGCATGCGTTCAAGGTCACCGGAGTTCTGATTCGCACACTGTGCTAGCGGGCACTGGTATTTAAGTAGACATTCTATCAGGTTATACGTCATAATTGTTATGCGTACCAATTTCGTATTCTGTAATTCACTGTTGGTTTCGATTCCGTTTGTTTAAGACCACGCTTCTGGATTATCCACACGATTTGTTTATGGTTTATCTCACAATTTTGACCACGTCTCTGGCCCGTTGCTGAACATTACCTGTTCGTCTTGACCATCTGCTGTACGACAGTTCAGTTATTGTTCAGTATTGTTACTCATTCTGTACCCTCAATTTACTGTCTAATGGTTTTCTCACGTCGTCTCTCCCCCCACAATTATTATTATTATTATTATTATTATTACATTGCAATAATTTAATAATGTATAATTAATAAATGCATTTTATTATTAAAAGTAAATACAGGAATATATAAACCAGTTTTTAAAGTATATGAAGTTATGTACTCTCAGGTATAAATTTTGACATTTTCTCCCAGTGATTGTTTTTTCACTATCTAATCTGTATCAGGTATTGTCTAAAACTGACGATATGTATGAACACTAGGATCCCACATCCAATAATGTACTGTTGGAGGCACTTTATCCAACTTCCTCTTATAATCTTTGTTTAGATTTATACGTTTGGTTAATGATACCAATAAAAATGAGCATTTATAATTATTTTGTACATACCATTGTATATAATTGTA
Organism: Ameiurus melas; assembly: GCA_012411365.1. Classification (NCBI taxonomy): domain Eukaryota; kingdom Metazoa; phylum Chordata; class Actinopteri; order Siluriformes; family Ictaluridae; genus Ameiurus; species Ameiurus melas. The sequence continues at coordinate 36,061,983 of CM022755.1, forward strand.
GACGATCTCCTCTGAACAACAGGTGATTAGAAGTCCTAGGTGTGTCCATCTGGGTAAAATCCTTGTCTCAAGTCCAGCGAAAAGTAGCTCCAAAAAGGATATAAATGACTTGCACACGTATTACTAATAACCCAATAGACCATTTTTTATAAAGGATTTTTTTTAGAAAGTTATAAAAAGCAATAAAAAGGATTATGAAGAGAGCTACAATGTCAGAGTACTTTGGTGATACTTTCAGTTCCCCATGCAAATACACTTATTTGGTTGTACAGACAGACACACCCAGACATAGACAAACGCATCCCACATACACAGCATAATGAAAAGTGGATTATCAAAAAAAAAATTATATTTCAATTATTTCAGGTTATTATGTTCGTGATTATTGACTATTTTACTAGTTTAGTAGTGACCAGTAATTAAAATAAAAAGTCACCTAGTTGGATCAACTATCCATATCCAAATACACAGTATAATAAAATAGGAGTCTCCAAGACACCCCTGACAAAACATCAGAAAAGTGTCAGTGCACACTGTGAACATACAACACATACAGTAGCATAGTGAGTTGGTGTGTGTTAAGTAAAGGCTTATAACCACAACTAGCAGCAAGTTCCTGGTTTTGAGACATAAATTGACTCATATGGTGTACCTGTTTGACAGGTAATACCGGTATGTGTAGTTGGACAGTGCATAGTGCCATTCCGGACAGTGCATCCGCCATACCTTGTATCTATAAAAGTGGTATAGCATTTAAAAAAGAGCTAGATATGGTGGTGGGGTAACTAGTAGTGATTAAATGAATAGTGTATGATGATGATGATGACTATGATGATGATGATAATGATAACTATGATGATGATGCTGTCTGTGGAGTTTATTCTGAAGGAGGTGGTTGGGAGGCAGTTTATTATTGAGAGTCCTGACAGCTTGTGGAAAGAAGCTGTACCAGAATCTGGTGGATTTGCCTTGGACACTTTGATATCTTCTGCTCCATAACAACAGAATGACGTGTTTATGGGAGTGGTGTGAGGGGTCAGCTACGATCTATTATCTGATATCTTCTGTTTTTCAGCTATATTTTTATATTTCACCTATATGTGTCAGAGTTAGTGTTTTATAGTCATTATTCTCCACTGCACAGTGTAGTCTTGGTTCAGTGGTTAAGGTCTTGAACTACGGATCAGAAGGCGGTAAATTCAAATCCCAGGGCCACCAAACTACAAATATTGGGTCTGTGAGCAAAACCCTTCACCACTAACTGGTACATAAAGAGCTTTTGAGTGCATGTTTATTGATTCATTGAAATTCAATGTATAGAAGGTGCGATGAACAAGTTGCATGTTTTTATTTTTGGGGTTGAGTTGGGTTGCATCTTTTTTTCTCTCTTTTAAAGGGAATGAGACGACAACAACACAAAACGAGAACAACGCAACATGTCATGTTACATAGAATCCAGAAAACAAACCGTCAACAGTGGTGTGGTATAAAGGGACTATTACACAGGCTGTATTGCTGATATCATGGTAGCGTATGTGATCTTTCTGTATATGTGGCAGGTAAAATCAAAGCATATTATATTATTATTGTTGTAGAAAAGAGATTAAAAAATAATAATAATACAGCAGTGGAGCATCTTGAGGCCATGTCTTGGTTGAGCTGTAACAACTCCAGACTCCTTCAGCTGGACTATTTTATTTTTATTTAGTGAGTATCATTTTGTCATGATAAATTCTTCTGAAGGTCTATAAAATGTTAATCTGATTTATATTAATTGTCCATAGAGCAGTCAAACCAACAACAGACCTGGAGTCTCGGTGTGTGTACAGGTGTGCGTAGTGTGTGTGTGTGTGTGTGTGTGATTAGTAGAAAAGTGCTATTTACAATGGACGATATTTACAATGGAGGCGTACACTCAGCCACAACACAAAACAAAACGGGGGAATAGGACAACACAGATTCTACCACTCACTCACAACACAACAAGCAAGCGATCTCACCAATACTTCCTATTCAAAATTTGCACACAACCACAGATACACCAAACATCCTCATTCCTCATTCCTCATTCCTGCTGGCACATCATTCTTCTACCTTTTTAATCCACACCCAATCTTCTCCTCTCCAATCCCGGTGCAGCATGTCGAATTTGGGCGGAGCAACCTGTGAGAGTGAAACAGGGGGAGGGAGAGAGAGCGAGAGAGAGAGAGAGAGAGAGCACGAGAGAGAGCGCATGCGCCCACACATACACACACACACACACACACACACACACACACAATACGTCTCCTGACGTAACAATGTCTGTATTTTAGTTTGAAGTGTGAAATCGATATTGAATACTCTCTACATTTTAATGCTTAATTCAACTCTGAATGTGTGTTCCACATTTTCCATCCATTTCTTGCAGGATTAGAGACAGCTACATGTGTTGCAAGTTGGTGGTCTAGACATTATTGAAAAATCTCTTCTCAGCTGCTTGAACTTAAGAAAACGCTGGTATCTGAATGCTTTTGACCAACATAGCAAACAAAACAAAGACATAATCCGATACAGTAAAAATGGATAACTGTAACATATCCATATTATTGTTAATAAAATTAGTGTTCATTTTTTTTAATGAAAAAAGTTCATTCAAATAAATTCATATTTTAAAATATATTTTATTGGTATCTTTTTACATACTGTAAAAAAAAAACAAAAAACAAAAACCATAAAAAACGGTCAAATCACTAGCAGCAAACAAAAACCGTAAATTTCAAGTTAAATACCATAATAATTCAAACAATTTGCAAAAACAATACATTTAGTTCACACAAAAACAAGAAATCAGTTCACACAGTTGATTGTCCACGGTTACCCCAAGGTTGCGTGCAGAAGGTGAAGGTGAGATCAGAGAGTTGTCTAGGGAGATCACCAGATCCTGACATGGTGATGAATCACCTGGGATGAACAGTAGTTCAGTTTTGCTGGGATTAAGTTTCAGCTGATGAGCTGCCATCCATGATGAGATGTCTGCCAGACATGCTGGGATCTGAGCAGAAACAAGAGGATCTGAGGAGGGAAGGAGAGGATGAAGTGAGTGTCATACACATAGCAGTGGTACAAGAACCCATGTGAGGATATGACCTCCCTAAAAGATCAAGTATAGAGTGAGAACAGAAGAGGACCAAGTACTCATCCAAGTACTATTAAACAGACTGGCCCAAATAAATAGTGCTATATATGGAGGGAAAAGGGAGGAAAAGGTGGCGGGTTTCTGAAATGTCTATTGGCTTTTATTTTGATATAATCTCATGAAAATATAGTCGACACCGTAATTACTTAACACAGGAAATTGTATGATAATGACTGTTTATTTGTGGTTCTGTTTTATGTTAAGCCATGCTATTTATTTGTATGCTACGCAAATAATAAGCCCATCTACATAATCATGGCCTTGTTCAGCTCGCTGTAAAGTAATGTTTGTTGAGGAGTTTAAAACACATCAGACAAGTCAGACAGTTTATTTCATGTAGTGTGCTTCCACCTGCTGTAAACATGAACCACTGCAGATATTTCACGTTAGTTCTTACTGCAACGGATCATAAAAGAAGAAAACAAATCAAATAAATGTTAAACAATTTTTAAAAATGCACATTTCGAATAAAACACTAACAACATAGATGCTGACAGAACTTCCAGCCAATCAGGACGAAACGTTGTTATTAGGTCGAATCTGAGCAGTCGTGCATTTCATGGAGAGCGACTGTAGATCGTGGCTGTGAAAGTCCTGCTACCTTGTTTACATGCACTGATATCTCTTCTGTATTTGTGAGAATTCTGTAGATTTTATCTCAAAATTGTTGGGAGAAATGGATTTATTAATACAGGAAGCAAGACACATACAGCAGTGTATGTGCTTTGCTGTAAATCTAAATAAATACTTCAACCTGCTTCTGTATTGCAGTTTTTAGCTTGTATTCTGATTTGAACTGCAAGTGGGTGTGGCCTAGACTTAACATAATTTGACCTACTTGTACTATACTCTCACTCATCAACTTGATTGATAGATAGATAGATTGATTGATTGATTGATTGTAGGAAAAGTAAAGCTAGTGCATTACTGTACTAAAATGTTATCTACATGTCTGTGCTTCTTCATTAATAGTGTGAAAGTGAAGTTCTCTACCTATGGAATGAAATGTGTATAATTACAGTCATATTACAGTCGTATTACATATAGCTACTTACAAAGACTTTACAGATCTGATGGGAATGACTGGATTAGATCACTGGACTACTGTGTCGCACACGCATGGGCTTTAGGAGTATCTCATGCACCACACCATGAAGGACACCTTATATACACTATTCCGGTCCTTAACAGGACCTGCACATGATCTCCGTGGACACTACAGAGCACATGAAAAAAAAAACTGTGTGTGCATTTCTAATACAAAACAAGGCTGTGTTAAATGAGATGAGACAAGGGCCCCCTAAGGGCAGCTTGATTGTGAATGTTCCCCTTTCTCATCTGTTGAGGATGTGTTGAGGTGAGATGTGATGAGCCCCCCTCAGGGCTACTTGATAGCAGCATTGTCTCTCTGGGGTGGTGAATACTTTAGGACAGCAGTATAGGTAACAGCCAGCACATTTTGTAGGATGACCAAAGGCTGCTTCCCCAACCAACGGTGTGGGAAATGGTCTGCCCATAGTGATCTCAAAAGGAAACAATGTAGTTTTCTGATTAGAAGTCATGCGAAGGTCACATAGAACGGTGGGTAATAGATCGACAAATTTAATTGAGGGGATCTCTAAGAGCCCCTTAATAAGGCATTCCTTCATGGTGCGATTTTTTCTTTCCACAGTCCCTGAGCTCTGGCAATGATGTGGAATATGAAAGTGCCAATCAATGTTTAGATACTTGCACAGTTTCTATGTTACTTTGAATACAAAAGGTGTCCCATTGTCACTATCAATAGTTTGGGGGATACCGAACCATGGGATTATTCCTTTTGCGAGAATTTTAACAACGGTATTGGCATTTTCCTTTGCGCATGGAAAGGTTTTGAACCGTTTAGAGAATTTATCCACAATAACTAGAAGATATTTGAGGCCTCTGATAACCGGCATGTGTGTGAAGTCAATTTGTAGTGCCTGAAAAGGACCACTAGGTGCAGTTTTCCCATGTACATTTACTCTTGCCCAAGTTAAACATGCATTTGACGTGTCCCTCTTCGTCGACATGAAGAACACCATGAAAAAAGGGGGGCACAAGGAAAAGAAGGACAGAAGTCGGAAAAGCGAGATGGCCATCAGGCCAGCGTATTAGCGTATCAGTGCTGGAGAACAAGCTTCCAAGTACCAAAATATGAGGTTATCTGGAGAGGCCTGTGTCTGTAACAAAGCAACATCAATGTCACAATGACTCAGAGAATGTGAAAATGTGAAAAATGGAGACATTCATTTAGACAAATTGTCTGGGTGAACCCTCTTTCAAGGCCCACCTAGCTATTTCATCAGCGAGTGAATTACCACAGGCCTGTTCAGGAGTCATGACCTTTAACCTTAACAATAGTGAAATGAGAGCAACAAGTTCTGCAGCCTGTACAGAATTAAAGGGTATAGGGTGAGACTCATGAACAATATTTGGTAATGAACACACAGAGTAGCCACATAAAAATGTTGAGTCAATAGGTTTAGAACACGATCCATCAACATATATTTCCTCCCCCTTCTTCCAGGGGATGCTGTGACAGATCAGATCGGAGTGATGAGGAGTCATGTATGTAGCTCAAACAGTCATGTTCAAACTAAGCTTCAGGTGCAGGCTCCTCCGAGCAGGCACGTAGAAGTCTGTGGAGCAGGACTGCAGGGCTGTTATTAGCAGTGTTACAGATTTTATGGTGAGGTTGTGTATGGCGTAAAGGATAGCTCCATATCCTGAACTACGCTGGGTGGTTATGTGTTGTGTCTGAATGTTATTCAGGATAGATAAAACCCGGGCGAGATGTGTGCAATGTGAGGTGGGGTGTAAAACAACCAATTTTTCAGCATCAGTGACCATGAGAGCGGACACAACAACAGCTTTTAAACAGGCAGGCATACCTTGAACTTCAGGTTCTAGAGCTTTGGAAAGATATGCTACTGACTGTAGCAACCCACACCGTGTTCCGGGACCAGGACCCCCACTGAAGTGCTTCCATCCTCGTAAACATACAGGTGGAACGTGGACGAGTAGTCCGGGATTCCCAGAGCCAGGGCTGAGCTTATTGCTTGTTTTAGATAACAGAAATAGTTCATCATCTCCTTAGTCCATTCAATGTTCTGCGAAGAGTCCTTGAGACAACAGCATCTGAGAACAGCATTTTCATGGTGTGAATAGTCAGGAATGAACTGACAACAATAGTTTATAAGTCCCAGAAACAGGGACACTGAAAAAAAGCACTACATAAATCATATACCGTGAAATGTGTGTGTGTGTGCGGAATAGAGGTGAAAATATAAGCAACGTCAGCTACAAGAGAGCTTATTGGAATTACTATGTAATTAATTCGATTAAGGTCCTGCGTATACACTATCCCTTCCCATTTAGCTTGCGTACAGGGTTAAGAGGTGTGTTGTAGGGAGATACTTTATTACGGCCACGCCCTGCACGAGTAAAGAATGGCTGTATGGTTAACTCCTTTTCTGCTGATAACGGATATTGCTTACAATGAATGCGCCGAGTAGTTTTGAGTTTTGCGGCATAAGGGGTTACCTTGACGAGGCCTCCTTCATTAGTATGCTTTTATTAGTATACCATAAAGTTTTAGGCACCGCTTCTAATGCTTCAGTCAGTCTCGTCATTACCCACATGGCAGACTGGAAAAACAGATTAGATTGAGATAACAGTAATTCTGTTTTATCAGAATTAAGTAGGAGGAAGTTAGTTAACATCCAACGTCTAATGTCCTTTACACAATCCTCAACTTTACTAAGCTTCTGTCTGTCCTCTGGCTTCGCTGACACATACAGCTGTGTATCATCAGCATAACAGTGGAAGCTAATTCCATGTTTACGAATAATTTGTCCTAGGGGTAACATATATAAAGTGAAAAGCAGTGGGCCTAAAACAGAACCCTGTGGAACTCCAAAAGTAACCTCAGTACGCATGGAGAAATCACCATTTACATCTACAAACTGATAACGATCGGTCAGATAAGACCTGAGCCAGGAGAGGACTGTTCCCTTAATACCAACAACATTTTCTAATCTATCAAGGAGAATAGTGTGATCTATAGTATCAAAAGCTGCACTAAGGTCGAGTAACACAAGCAGCGAGACACAACCCTGATCAGAGGTCAGAAGAAGGTCATTTACTACTTTAACTAGTGCTGTCTCTGTGCTATGATGAGGTCTAAATCCTGACTGATACATTTCATGAATGTCGACTCTGAGGACTCATTTCCACTCGACTCTGAGGATTCATTTCCATTCGACTCTGAGGATTCATTTCCATTCGACTCTGAGGATTTATTTCTCAACTCGAGGATTCACTTTTCAACTCGGAGGATTCACCTTTCAACTCGGAGGATCCACTTCTCAACTCCGGAGGATTCATCTTGCACGCTGAACGGAGGCTGCGCTTGAACTTGCACTTCACGGGACTGAGTCTGGATCCGAGGTTGTGCATCGTGTAACTGGGCTTGGAACTGCGTTTGCATCACGGAACTGAGCTTTGGTTTGCGGCGTGCCTGTCGCTGACAGAAGGCTTCGGCTTGACCGCTTTCTTTAACTGCTGTATACGGTCCCTCAGTTTCCTCTTCTGCCATTCCAGCTGCTGTCGCAGCGTAGCATGCTGTAAAGCCATGTACGCGCTCATACTCTAGCCCGTGTTCAACCTGTCCACGAGTGTGTTTGTGCGCCGCCATCGCTCCATCACGAGCTCAAAGTCCCTCTGTTTACTTGCAGGTCCAGCTGTCAGTTGTGAATTGCACGTCTGCAGCTCTCGTTTCTCTTCTTGGAGGGATGCTATCAGGGAGTGACCCCTGGTTACCTCCTCATGTAGGGTATCTCTGTCCTGCAGTACCTGCTTCAGACGGTGATCAGCTGCAGACAGATCCCTCATCAGATGTTCCCTTTCGGCTGACAGACCTTTGACTGTGCATTCTTTCTCGTTGGCGCTGCTCAATGCTGCATCTCTCGCCCCTCTGAGTTTCTCCATCTCATGCATCTGGACCCCGAGCTGAGTCTCGGCCTGTTTTAGCTGTCCACGTGTTTGGGCATGAGCTTCTACCCAGAGGATGAATTGTGCTTCTTGCTCAGAAAGTTCCATCTTCAGGTTCTTCTGTGCTGCTTCCGCTTGTGCTCTTAATTTTCGTTCATCCTTGAGCTCCGCCTCCATCTTACATGCTTGGTCCAGCTTTTCATCCTTTTCGGCCTTGTAGGGAGTGGAGCTGTTTCTCCGCGCTTTTTCGTCTCTCTCTCCTCCTTCAGTTGCTCCCTCAGCTGTTTGTGTTCATCGTCTAGCTGACACAGCAGGGAATTGGCAACTCGTTTACGGAGTGTCTCCTCGTGCAGCGACACTTGTTGTCTGCAGCTGTGTTTTGGCTTCAGACAGAAGGTGATGCAAATTCTCCAGTTCTAGCTGCATCTCGCTCATTTTGTCAGTCCTTTCCTTTTTCTGCTTGCCAGCATCCTTTTCCTGGCGTGGCAGTGACTGGACTCGGAGGCGTGGCTGTGACCCAAGTCTTTGCACGAGCTGGAGATATGGCAGGGACTGGAGACGTGACGAGGAAGGGAGACGTGATGAGGACTGGAGATGTGACAGGGCTCAGAGAGGTGATAGGGTATTGAGACTCAGCCGGCTGTGCTGTGGTGTGAGCGGTTACCTCCCTTTGTTGTCTACATGCGCGTAGTGCTTGTGGAAAAAGAGGTCCAGCATCAGTTGGCCAAATCACATCCCCCGAGCACTTTATCCAGGTCATACCTTGTTCCACACTCCAAATTCCTCAAAGAAAAGCTCCATGAACTGTCGGATATTCTCCAGCATTCCGGGCCTCCGTTGCCGGCTCGCTGTGCCCATGCTTCGAGCTGGATCGCAAGGCGAGGTGATGAACCGGATAAACTGTCCCTCAGTCGGGTTTCGGTTCACTCAGGCCTCACCGTGCTTGCTCGTGTTCGACTCAACTGCGCCACAGCGGCCCCCAGTGGCCATGTTGTCACAGGCTGAAATTTTCTAGTAATCCTAGGTTCTAGTACATTTTCACCAGACTTTGGGATTAACTCAAGAAATCCACAAAAATAAAGTAATCCAAACGTTAAAGTCCATAAATGAAGTTATGTGTAATAAAGTGGATTAACACTGGAAAAAAGTACTGAAAACACTAACTGAAATGTATTTAATACTTAGTGGAGAAGCCTTTATTTGTAATGACGGCTTTAAGACACTTTCTGTATGAAGACATTAATGTTCCGCAGATTTTGGTCCGTTCTTCTAAACATATTGTCTTTAAATCTTGTTCAATTGGATTCGAGTCAGGCTTGATTTTTTTTCTCTGAAACCAATTAAGAGTTTCCTTTGCTGTATACTATGGATCGTTGTCCTGCTGGAAGCTCCACCCACGCCTCATCTTCATCATCCTGGTGGATGGCAGCAGATTCTTCTCAGGAATCTCCCGGTAAAGGGCTCCATTCATCGTTCCTTCAACTATATGATGTCTGACAGTACTATGTGATGAAAAATATCCCCAAACCATGATGCTTCCACCTCCACACTTCACTGTTGGTGTAGTGTTTTTAGGGAGATGTTCAGTGCCATTTCTTCTCCAAACATGGTGTGTAGTATGACAGACAAAAAATACCATTTTCGCTCGTCTGACCAGACTACACTCTCCCAGTGTTTCATAGGCTTTAAACTTTAACTTAAACTTTAAACGAACTTCAACATGCCTTTTCTTTTGTAATAGAGTCTTGTGGGGTGAGCGTGAGCAGGAGTGCATTGCCTATTGTTTTCTCCGTGATTATCTTGTTTCTGGAGCTCTTTCTGAGTGGTCCTTGGCTCTTGGGCTACACTTCTGACTATTCTTCTGACTCCCTGGTTAGAAATCTTGCGAGGAGCTCCTGTGTGTGGCCGGTTGATGACGGAGTGATGTTGCTTCACTTGTGGATAATGGCCTCAATGCTGCTTACTGGAGGATTCAGAAGTTTTGAAATACGTTTGGGAGGGGGGAGAGAAAGGGGGGTAGAGAGGGAGATACCATTCATGGTTGTAAGGTTTCTCTGTGCTGGTGGCTGATATGCAGCCTGAGGCTCTCACTGATGTGGTACGGTTTCATTTTGCTTATAGTGTGCAGTTAAATAAACTTCACGAACATGCCAATCAGGTTCCACCGACGATAACGCGATCCATGTTACTGGTGTCATGCCGGCCGGTGTAATGTACACGGATGTGTTCAGGCAGGTTTTCTGCTCCGGCTGTGTTTAGATTTCCCACCGTGTAATAGATGAGATTGTCATCATCAGGCAGGAGTTTCTCTTTGTTCTCAAAGATGTGGAATCCAAAATTTGTTTGGAGTTCATGAAGATTGAAGTTGTGATGGCTGATTAGATATAAACTCCAGAACAGCAATTTGAGTCCATGTCTTTCTGGAAACTGAGCAAATCCTGTGTTATTCAGCTCCTCCACTGTATTCAGGCTCTGCAGACTAATACACACACACACACACACACACACACACACACACACACACACAACACACAACGAGCACACGCATGCACACACACACACACACACACAGACACACACACAGATACGCGCACACACACACACACACACACACACACACACACAGCAGCACACACGCACACACACACACACACACACAGAGGACGTATCTGTCAAAAGCCAGTAACTATAACCATTAACTTGTAAAAACTTTAAAAAATTTCTTGAATAATTAAACCATTAAACATTAAACTATTAATTAAACATTAAACAACAACAATAAAAATATGCAGAAACATGCTAAAATTATTATTATTTAAATAAGGCCAAAAGCTAGCATGCTTTAGCTGGCTAACATTTGCTTTGTTATGCTATCTGTCTGGAGATTTACGTCCTACCTTTGATTTTGCCGGGCGCATGGCTGGTTGTGTTGCTGCGTTATTTAAATCTCTCCGAAATTTCATATGGAGAACTGGATTACCAGTCCACGAAGGATACAAACACGAAGCCTTGAGATTCTGGCTCAAAATAGAGTTATTAGCTTCGTTCACCTTGGATGCGTGTATTCTAGCGAGTGTTGCAATGCTAGCAAACACGTTCCACATGGTTAGCACATGCACATGCTAAAAACCATGGTTAGCGCATGTGCACTAACTCTATTGCGCTTTCATTGGCTATGAGCGTTACACGTCAGCAACACGTCAACATGCATTATGCAACGTAATCATGATTTCATTATTAAAAGTAAAAGGAGTAAATGCATGAAGACATAAACCAGTTTTTCAACCATATAAAGTTATTTAACCTCGCGTAGAATGCTTCCATTTTCTTCGGTTGAATGTTTTTGCATAATCAGGAAGCGTCTGATCCGAGGTGAACACTACTCTAAAGACTAGCATGTTAACAGTTTCCAATTCTCCAATTACCACTTATATTCGTTGTTTGGTATTTGGTAGTTACTTTGTACTTACAAAAGCGCTTATATAAGTGTGCCATTTACTTACCATTTTATAGCATGTTAGATAATCTCCTCTGAACAACATGGGGTTAAGGACCAAGATGTTTCCCTCTGAGTAAAGTCCTTGTAGCAAGTTGGTCAAAAAGTAGATCCAAACAGGAGATGAATAAACCGCGGGCATTTTACCAATAAACCAATTTAATTACTTTGTACATACCATTGTATATAATTGTAGACGATCTCCTCTGAACTACAGGTGATTAGAAGTTCTAGGTGTGTCCATCTGGGTAAAATCCTTGTCTCAAGTCCAGTGAAAAGTAGCTCCAAAAAGGATATAAATGACTTGCACATGTTTTACCAATAACCCAATAAACCATTTTTAAAAAAGGATTTTTTTTTAGAAAGTTCTAAGCAATAAAAAGGTTTATGAAGAGAGCTACAATGTCAGAATGCTTTGGTTATACTTTCACTTCCCTTTAAACAAAACATCTAAATGCAATTCATTGGTTGTACATACAGACAAACCCAGAAATGCACAAGCCCAACCTACACTCATACATACACAGCATAATGAAAACAATGGCTTTAACAACGACAAAGAAATTTAATTATTCAGGTTATTATTATGGGTTCATGATAATAATTGAGTATTTTACTAGTTTAGTAGTGATCAGTAATTAAAATGAAAAGTCACCTAGTTGGATTTGACATGGCTAAAAAAACAGATTCAGCACATCACTATTTTTGGTAGGGTTTTTTTAGATTAGAGAGCTTTACAGTCATTCTAGCCGTATCCAAATACACAGTATAATAAAATAGGAGTCTCCAAGGCACCCCTGACAAAACATCAGAAAAGTGTCAGTGCACACTGTGAACATACAACACATACAGTAGCATAGTGAGTTGATGTGTGTTATGTAAAGGCTTATAACCACAACTAGCAGCAAGTTCCTGGTTTTGAGAAGTAAATTGACTAATATGGTGTACTTGTTTGACAGTTAATACTGGTGTGTGTAGACGGACAGTGCATAGTGCCATTCCTGAATATGTATCTATAAAAGTGGTATAGCATTTAAAAAAGAGCTAGATATGGTGGTGGGGTAACTAGTAGTGATTAAATGAATAGTGTATGATGATGATGATGACTATGATGATGATGATAATGATAACTATGATGATGATGCTGTCTGTGGAGTTTATTCTGAAGGAGGTGGTTGGGAGGCAGTTTATTATTGAGAGTCCTGACAGCTTGTGGAAAGAAGCTGTACCAGAATCTGGTGGATTTGCCTTGGACACTTTGATATCGTCTGCTCCATAACAACAGGATGACGTGTTTATGGGAGTGGTGTGAGGGGTCAGCTACGATCTATTATCTGATATCTTCTGTTTTTCAGCTATATTTTTATATTTCACCTATATGTGTCAGAGTTAGTGTTTTATAGTCATTATTCTCCACTGCACAGTGTAGTCTTGGTTCAGTGGTTAAGGTCTTGAACTACGGATCAGAAGGCGGTAAATTCAAATCCCAGGGCCACCAAACTACAACTGTTGGGTCTGTGAGCAAAACCCTTCACCACCAACTGCTACATAAAGAGCGTTTGAGTGCATGTTTATTGATTCATTGAAATTCAGTGTATAGAAGGTGCGATGAACAAGTTGCATGTTTTTATTTTTGGGGTTGAGTTGGGTTGCATCTTTTTTTCTCTCTTTTAAAGGGAATGAGACGACAACAACACAAAACGAGAACAACGCAACATGTCATGTTACATAGAATCCAGAAAACAAACCGTCAACAGTGGTGTGGTATAAAGGGACTATTACACAGGCTGTATTGCTGACATCATGGTAGCGTATGTGATCTTTCTGTATTATGTGGCAGGTAAAAATCAAAGCATATTATTATATTATTGTTGTAGAAAAGAGATTAAAAAAATAATAATAATACAGCAGTGGAGCATCTTGAGGCCATGTCTTGGTTGAGCTGTAACAACTCCAGACTCCTTCAGCTGGACTATTTTATTTTTTATTTAGTGAGTATCATTTTGTCATGATAAATTCTTCTGAAGGTCTATAAAATGTTAATCTGATTTATATTAATTGTCCATAGAGCAGTCAAACCAACAACAGACCTGGAGTCTCGGAGTGTGTGTACAGGTGTGCGTAGTGTGTGTGTGTGTGTGTGTGTGATTAGTAGAAAAGTGCTATTTACAATGGACGATATTTACAATGGAGGCGTACACTCAGCCACAACACAAAACAAAACGGGGGAATAGGACAACACCGATTCTGCCACTCACTCACAACACAACAAGCAAGCGATCTCACCAATACTTCCTATTCAAAATTTGCACACAACCACAGATACACCACACATCCTCATTCCTCATTCCTCATTCCTGCTGGCACATCATTCTTCTACCTTTTTAATCCACACCCAATCTTCTCCTCTCCAATCCCGGTGCAGCACGGCGAATTTGGGCGGAGCAACCTGTGAGAGTGAAACAGGGGGAGGAGAGAGGAAGGAGAGAGAGAGAGAGAGAGAGAGAGAGAGAGAGAGAGCACGAGAGCCGCCCGCACACATACACACACACACACACACACACACACACACACACAATACGTCTCCTGACGTAACAATGTCTGTATTTTAGTTTGAAGTGTGAAATCGATATTGAATACTCTCTACATTTTAATGCTTAATTCAACTCTGAATGTGTGTTCCACATTTTCCATCCATTTCTTGCAGGATTAGAGACAGCTACATGTGTTGCAAGTTGGTGGTCTAGACATTATTGAAAAATCTCTTCTCAGCTGCTTGAACTTAAGAAAACGCTGGTATCTGAATGCTTTTGACCAACATAGCAAACAAAACAAAGACATAATCCGATACAGTAAAAATGGATAACTGTAACATATCCATATTATTGTTAATAAAATTAGTGTTCATTTTTTTTAATGAAAAAAGTTCATTCAAATAAATTCATATTTTAAAATATATTTTATTGGTATCTTTTTACATACTGTAAAAAAAACAAAAACCATAAAAAACGGTCAAATCACTAGCAGCAAACAAAAACCGTAAATTTCAAGTTAAATACCATAATAATTCAAATCATTTGCAAAAACAATACATTTAGTTCACACAAAGACAGGAAATCAGTTCACACAGTTGATTGTCCACGGTTACCCCAAGGTTGCGTGCAGAAGGTGAAGGTGAGATCAGAGAGTTGTCTAGGAAGATCACCAGATCCTGACATGGTGATGAATCACCTGGGATGAACATGAGTTCAGTTTTGCTGGGATTAAGTTTCAGCTGATGAGCTGCCATCCATGATGAGATGTCTGCCAGACATGCTGGGATCTGAGCAGAAACAAGAGGATCTGAGGAGGGAAGGAGAGGATGAAGTGAGTGTCATACACATAGCAGTGGTACAAGAACCCATGTGAGGATATGACCTCCCTAAAAGATCAAGTATAGAGTGAGAACAGAAGAGGACCAAGTACTCATCCAAGTACTATTAAACAGACTGGCCCAAATAAATAGTGCTATATATGGAGGGAAAAGGGAGGAAAAGGTGGCGGGTTTCTGAAATGTCTCTTGGCTTTTATTTTGATATAATCTCATGAAAATATAGTCGACACCGTAATTACTTAACACAGGAAATTGTATGATAATGACTGTTTATTTGTGGTTCTGTTTTATGTTAAGCCATGCTATTTATTTGTATGCTACGCAAATAATAAGCCCATCTACATAATCATGGCCTTGTTCAGCTCGCTGTAAAGTAATGTTTGTTGAGGAGTTTAAAACACATCAGACAAGTCAGACAGTTTATTTCATGTAGTGTGCTTCCACCTGCTGTAAACATGAACCACTGCAGATATTTCACGTTAGTTCTTACTGCAACGGATCATAAAAGAAGAAAACAAATCAAATAAATGTTAAACAATTTTTAAAAATGCACATTTCGAATAAAACACTAACAACATAGATGCTGACAGAACTTCCAGCCAATCAGGACGAAACGTTGTTATTAGGTCGAATCTGAGCAGTCGTGCATTTCATGGAGAGCGACTGTAGATCGTGGCTGTGAAAGTCCTGCTACCTTGTTTACATGCACTGATATCTCTTCTGTATTTGTGAGAATTCTGTAGATTTTATCTCAAAATTGTTGGGAGAAATGGATCTATTAATACAGGAAACAAAAACACATAAAAATTTTTTTTTTTTTTTTTTTATTTTTAAATTATAAATTTTTTTATATTAAATTATTTTTTTTTTTTATTTTTTTTTTTTTATAATTTATTTAAAAAAAAAATAAATTATTTTTTTTTTTTTTTTAAAAAAAAAAATTATTAAATAATTGCACTAAAATATTATTATCTACATGTCTGTGTTTCTTCATTAATAGTGTGAAAGTGAAGTGCTCTACCTATGGATTGAAATGTGTATAATTACAGTCATATTACAGTCGTATTACATATAGCTACCCCTAACCCTAACTTTACAGATCTGATGGGAATGACTGGATTAGATCACTGGACTACTGTGTCGCTCACACACATGGGCTTTAGGAGAGTCTCATGCACCACACCATGGAGGACGCCTTAAATATATAGGACATTTTCCTCTCAGGACATTTAAGACATATTACATACCTGTAACTAAAAATAATTTAAGACAAACGGTTTTTATTTATTTATCATTATTTCAAAAGGAGTGTCATTTATCTTCAGCTTTGTTAAAACAATTTGTTAATGAGTTCATATCAGTTACAGGTAGAGAATACAGAATTAACCATGAAAGCCCAAAGAAATCACTGATATTTGCTAAATGTCTTTTTTAGTCTGAGATTGGGGATTATACTTATGTGACTTAGACAGAGAGTCTAAATCCTGGCTTGTTATGTCTCTCCTCATAAACTATGATCGTTGAGTATTTTTGTGTGTCAGGTTTCAATTCACATTGCATTTGTGTAATGGGAAGTGAATCAATATCAATGCAGCTGTCTTGTTTTCTTGAAGACATGACTCTTTTTGGAGGGTTTGGACTTAAGTCACCAGTTGTGAAATCATAGTAAGGTCAGTATTCAGAGTCATCCACTTAAGTCCAAAAGTTTCATCAATATTTATCCAGAAAAATGTCACGCATATTAAGAGTCTGGTTACATATATTTGTACCCAAGTTCATTTCTAGGTTTTCCATTATGATTTTACATCTGTGTGTAGTTCATGCCTCCAATGTTGCCAGTTTTACTGATGTTGCATGTCCAGCTCCTTTGTGCAGAGGGTGGGTTGCTCCAGTGGCCTGGTGTGGACTTGTGAAGAAGTCAGGGGTCAGACAGTCAGCAGCTGGTCCATTTTGCTCATTTGCAGTAGTTCCAAGTGAGAACACTCAAATTTACTGAAGTTCCTGTGCTTACTGTTACATAATCTTTCCTCCTGAGCTCTTTGCAATGAGTGCACAACTTGCATTGTCCATCTTGTTGGCAGTGGTGCTTTGCAGCTTCTTCAGTTTCATTAAACAAGTCTGTGAGGATTACACTGTACCTTGCCAAAAGACAAACTTTCAAAATCAGGGAAAAGAGGTGTAAATTGTTTTCAGGTGCAATCAGGTTTTCCGAGACTACCATACAGGACTCTTCATTTCTAAGTAAAAGTCCTCAATGGGCAGATCACTGATGGTCTTAAGGAGCTCAGTGTCAATGCAGAAGGTGGCATCTGGGTTGAAGCGTGATTCATCAATGTGCTCAGTAACATGAACCTTACCAATGGAATTTGAACCCTTTTTAAGGCTAAATATGATTTGGTTTGTGTTACTGTCTTTGATGTTTCGCTTGTAAGTATGTATACACACAAAAATACTGATAAAGAATGATAAATGTCAATTGGAACAGGTCATAGATCAAATCAGAACATCTATTACGTAGGTTTGAGAACAGAAAACATCGTACATCGTGACCGAGACCTTCTGAATTGAGACACAGAGATCATGCCTGAAACTTATCATTACCCTTTTAGGTCTTTAAAAGGACCTGCACATGATCTCTGTGGACACTACAGAGCACAAGAAATAAAACTGTGTGTGTATTTCTAATACAAAACAATGCAATTTATTTATGTGTTAAATGAGATAAGAAGAGACCCCCTAAAAGCAGCTCGATTGTGAATGTTCCCCTTTCTCATCTGTTGAGGATGTGTTGAGGTGAGATGGATGAGGCCCCCTCAGGGCTACTTGATAGCAGTATTGTCTCTCTGGGGTTGTGAATACTTTAGGACAGCAGTATGGGTAACAGCCAGCACACATGTAGGATGACCGAAGGCTGCTTCTGTGGGCAGAGGGAGAGAAACAGAAACAACACTATATGTATACTGTTAAATTTTTCAATGAGAGCTTGAGTATAATCACAGACAATCACGTCCAGATCACCTGTAAAGCAAACACCTGGGTTACCCTTAATCCATGGTGTGGGAAAGGGTCTGCCCATAGTCATCTCAAAAGGAAACAATGTAGTTTTCTGATTAGAAGTTATGCGAAGGTCACATAGGACGGTGGGTAATAGATCTCTAAGAGCCCCTTAATAAGGCATTCTTTCATGGTGCGATTTTTTCTTTCCACAATCCCTGAGCTCTGGCAATGATGTGGAAATAGGAAAGTGCCAATCAATGTTTAGATACTTGCACAGTTTCTGTGTTACTTTGGATTCAAAAGGTGTTCTATTGTCACTATCAATAGTTTGGGGGATACCAAACCATGGGATTATTCCTTTTGCGAGAATTTTAATAACGGTATTGGCATTTTCCTTTGCGCATGGAAAGGCTTTGAACCGTTTAGAGAATTTATCCATGATAACTAGAAGATATTTGAGGCCTCTGATAACCGGCATGTGTGTGAAGTCAATTTGTAGTGCCTGAAAAGGACCACTAGGTGCAGTTTTCCCATGTACATTTACTCTTGCCCAAGTTAAACATGCATTGACGTGTCCCTCTTCGTGCGACATGAAGAACACCATGAAAAAAGGGGCACAAGGAAAAGAAGGACAGAAGTCGGAAGAGCGAGATGGCCATCAGGGCAGCGTATTAGCGTATCAGTGCTGGAGAACAACCTTCCGAGTACCAAAATATGAGGTTGTCTGGAGAGGCCTGTGTCTGTAACAAAGCAACATCAATGTCACAATGACTCAGAGAATGTGAAAATGTGAAAAATGGAGACATTCATTTGGACAAATCGTCTGGGTGAACCCTCTTTCAAGGCCCACCTAGCTATTTCATCAGCGAGTGAATTACCACGGGCCTGTTCAGGAGTCATGACCTTTAACCTTAACAATAGTGAAATGAGAGCAACGAGTTCTGCAGTCTGTACAGAATTAAAGGGTATAGGGTGAGACTCATGAACAATATTTGGTAATGAACACACAGAGTAGCCACATAAAAATGTTGAGTCAATAGGTTTAGAACACGATCCATCAACATATATTTCCACCCGTCCTTCCAGGGGATGCTGTGACAGATCAGATCGGAGTGATGAGGAGTCATGTATGTAGCTCAAACAGTCATGTTCCAACTTCAGGTGCAGGCTCCTCCGAGCAGGCACGTAGAAGTCTGTGGAGCAGAACTGCAGGGCTATTAGCAGTGTTACAGATTTAATGGTGAGGTTGTGTATGGCGTAAAGGATAGCTTCATATCCTGAACTACGCTGGGTGGTTATGTGTTGTGTCTGAATGTTATTCAGGATAGATAAAACCCGATGAGATGTGTGCATTGTGAGGTGGGTGTAAAACAACCAATTGTTCAGCATCAGTGACCATGAGAGCGGACACAACAACAGCTTTTAAACAGGCAGGCATACCTTGAACTTCAGGTTCTAGAGATTTGGGAGGATATGCTACTGGACGGTAGCAACCACCGTGTTCCGGGACCAGGACCCCCACTGAAGTGCTTCCATTCTCGTAAACATACAGGTGGAACGTGGACGAGTAGTCCGGGGTTCCCAGAGCCAGGGCTGAGCTTATTGCTTGTTTTAGATAACAGAAATAGTTCATCATATCCTTAGTCCATTCAATGTTCTGCGAAGAGTCCTTGAGACAACATCGTCTGAGAATTTTTTCATGGTGTGAATAGTCAGGAATGAACTGACGACAATAGTTTATAAGTCCCAGAAACAGGGACACTGAAAAAAAGCACTACATAAATCATATACCGTGAAGTGTGTGTGTGTGTGCGGAGTAGAGGTGAAAATAAAAGCCACGTCAGCTACAAGAGAGCTTATTGGAATTACTATGTAATTAATTCGATTAAGGTCCTGCGTAATACACCATCCCTTCCCATTTAGCTTGCGTACAGGGTTAACAGGTGTGTTGTAGGGAGATACTTTATTAACGGCCACGCCCTGCACGAGTAAAGAATCATTCACCGGCTGTATGGTTAACTCCTTTTCTGCTGATAGCGGATATTGCTTACAATGAATGCGCAGAGTAGTTTTGAGGTTTGCGGCATAAGGGGTTACCTTGACGAGGCCTCCTTCATTAGTATGCTTTTATTAGTATACCATAAAGTTTTAGGCACCGCTTCTAATGCTTCAGGCAGCGGACGCACCGTGCAGTCAGTCTCATCATTACCCACATGGCAGACAGGAAAAACACAGATTAGATTGAGTTAACAGAGTGCATCTACCATCATGCATTGTAAGAGAAGACTTCAGCTTAAACATTAAGTCTTTCCTTAGTACGTTGAAAGGAGAAGACGGAATGATGACAGATTTGTGATAAAACATGAAATCAAGATCATTAGGAGATATGACATGTAGGGAGTGTGTTTAGAAATGTGATGTATTAACGAAAAATAATACACACGAGACACATAACTTCACTGTCAAATTTTTACTATGAGAACTTCCTGAATACATCTCCCAGCATGCACCAACACACTACAACTACGGAATCTCTAATGTCCTAAAAAAAAAAAAAAAACTATAAACTATAACCATCATTACATTTATTACAGGTATTGAGGAATTGCCCATGATAGACGCCATCTGAGCTAACATCCTCCTCTCCCTCACCACCTCCATGCTGTCCATCCAGAGGGTAGACCAGGACAGAGATAGCCTTCTTAACCAGTTTGGTGAGACGTTTCCTGTCCCTCTCTGTGCTCACAACTCCCCAGGAAACTACTGCATAGAAGATAGCAGATGCTACCACAATGTCATAGAAAGATTTTAGCAGGGTCCTGCACACACCAAAAGACCTCAGTCTCCTCAGCAAGTGGAGACGACTTTGGCCCTTTTTTATACAGGACATCTTTGTTTGTGGACCTGTCCAGTTTTGTGTTGAGATGAAGAGGGGATTGGCATGGGTTCTTTTGGGTTTGTTGAAAGCAAGACATACTGGTGCGTTCTCAATCATCTGAAATGTCAATAACACATGTCTTTGGAATTGGGGAGGAAACTGGAGGAAGCCCAGGGAATCGAACCCTGAATCCTGGAGGTGCAAGGCAAACGTTATAACCACTAAGCCACCTTGTTAACCTGATTTCTATTTGCACGTCCTCGATAGCCGATATACATACAGAGGTAACGAGAGATTCGGTATGTGGCATTTGGATTGTAGTGTTCAGTCACATAAACTGAACGAATGTACCCATTAGGCTTCACTCCGACTATGATGCGGTCCATATTACTCTCATCATAGTAGCTGGTACAATGTTTTCGGATGTTGTTGGGTAGATGGCATGCTCCTGGTTTTTTCAGATTACCTAACACATAGTACCTCCAGCCATAAGGAAGGAGTGGAAGGAGTCGCTCTCTGTTCTTAAATTTGTGGAAACCGAAGTCTTCCTTCTCTGGATCACAGAGTTGCTTAAGATTGTTTTTATGACTTTGGATGATCCCTAAAAACCAGAACAGCATTAGGCGACCATGACGTGGCCAAGGCGAACCAAATCCATTGTAATCCAGCGCTGCTAGGGTACACAGTGTTGGCAGTCTAAGACACAAACACACACAATCAGACCTCTTATCAGAGAGGAAACTCTTAACAGAAACAGTTGCTTTAACAGATGCGATAGTAAAAGCTTAGATATGAAGATATGGCTAAAGCTGCATGCACGCCCTTACAGTAGACTGACTGAAATGTTAATCAATAATAATCTTGTAGCTAAAAATGTCTACAGTGAATAAAATGTCACCAGTTTCCATTAACTAAGATAAGACTAAAATGCCAAAACTTTTAGTCAACTAAAACTAACAGGATAAGGTCGATTAAATATAATAAATACTATCAAGGACATTTGACACAGGACTAAGACTGAGACTAAATAAATAAAAAAATAACTTACAAAACTAACACTAATTCAATCAGAGCATAAAACTGCAGTACTAATAATGTCTTAACAGCACGCTTAAAGAACGCTTTGTTTTCCAGCGCTGAACATGACGCCAACATAGCGGATCGTGCTCTGCAATTGACTTGTCTCGTAAACAGCTCTGAATAGGAAATGGGCCATCGAAATATTTATATCTATGCTGTAATCTGTTATCTTATTATATGTCAAACTTTTCAAATTTCAAATGTTAATATTGTCATTTATTAACTAATATAAATGTCAAATAATATATTAATAGTCAATTAATGTCAAGGGAAAGTGGTGAGTAGCATGAAAGCTACCAAGCTTATAGCATTAGCTTTAGATTTATGATTCATGATCGTAATTCAACATAATTTTGTTAAATGAGCTATTACAAGGTATTGAAGCTGGTTAACTTGCCAAATTTGTGTAATTCCTTACCTTGGATTTCTGTACCTTTGCATAATTTTGTACCAAAACGGAGATTAATGTAGACATGTGTTCTACACGTATTTCGAATTGTCTGCCAAAGCACGAGTTACCGGAAACACGTAGATCTGTTTTCATGACTGCGAGCATTACATGTCAGCGACACTAAAAACTGGTTCAAAATGCATTCCAAAATATAATCATTTTTATTATTAGTCGACAAATAAAGTAAGTACAGTAGTATGTAAACCAGTTTTTCATTCCCATAAAATTATTTACCCTCAGTCAAGAATTTTCTGCATTTTTCAACCTGGCCACTAAATATTACTACAAATCTATGTATTATTAATATCCAGTGTTACTGCAAATCAGTAGTGCAGCAGTGGGAAATAAGTAAGAACAAAAATGAGCTTTGATAATTAGTTTTTACTTACCATTGTATAGAATTGTAGATGATCTCCACTGAACAACAAATGGTTAGAAATCCAAGCTGTGTCCATCTGAGTAAAGTCCTTGTAGCAAGTCCAGCAAAACGTAGATCCAAAAAGGTAATGAATGCCTTGGAAGCAGTTTACAAATAAACCATTTAAAAAAAGGATTTCCTTTACAATAATAGGCCATTCTTAGCGATGTTAAAGAACCCAGAACTGAGCTGTTGAGCTCCAACATACTAAATAAAATCACAGTCAAATGCTATGTACAGTGTCTCTCAGGGCAGTCTCTAAGATGCAAAATCTAAGGTAAAGATTTCTCTTTCTTTCTCTTTACAAAAGACACACACACACACACACACACACACCTAACCTAACAATGAATCCAAACTGATGTTTATGTCAGAAGATTTTTAGGAATGTATTTTAAACCTGGTCTACTGTTAAACTGTCTATTGATTCAATAATATCTTTGCACCACAGATCTGATTGTTGACGGTCTATGATTTTCACTGTCCAGTAAGTAGGGGGTCATTTTTTAGGTCAGTCTGAGTAAAGGATTAAAAGTGTATGATGGCATCGTCCTCTGCAGGACTTGGACTCTTCACTTGAATATTACTACAATACCCATAAGCCTCAGCGAAAGCTCTTCCTGTTTGACTGGGAGATGATAAGGGGTGGGAAGAATCAGCCATTATACATGTGTTTTTAGTGAAGCAGTGTTTGTAGTAGAAGTCCTGTATTCGAGGTAGAGGAACCCCCATTATGTTCATATAATTTGGTGCAATTATATGCTGATAAGGGGACAAGGCTTAGGCATATTGTATTAATGCAGGAGTGGAGTGTTCTGTAGGTTACTGAGGCTTTTCAAACATGTTTTGAAAGTGCTATTACCGTTCTACCACGTGACTTGCAACCCTGATTGTGTTTGAAGGAAGAGAAGTTTGGCTTATATTTAGCTTATATTTGGCTTATATGATCATGTGTCATGAAACATACAAACATTATGCATGAAGTGGGCTATGCTCACTTGCGCCCCTCTGTAATTTAAAGCCCCCTATGTTCCCCATACTTACACAGTTTCATTCACCTAAGGCGGAAAAACGGGAATAATAATAATCCCCTAAATTTTGTCAAATGTATGCATTAAAATTAGTTACAGGTAAACAGCCATGTAGAATTAATATTTTTAATCTTGTTAGAACCCGTGAAAATCCAAATAAATCAATGATATTGGCTAAATGTCTTATTTTTGTCTGAGACTGCATTTATGTGACTTAGATGGAAAGTCTGAATGCTATTTTCCAACGTCACTTTCATGATTAAATATGATTGTTGAGAATTTTAGCGAGTCAGGTTTCAAATCAGAGTTCAGTTTATAAAAAGAAGTTATTTAATATCAATGCAGGTGTCTTGGTTTCTCGATGACATTGATGTTGGTGTGAAGGTGGAGGTTTTAGTTACCAGCTCTGAAATCACAGTAATGGACGTATTCGGATGCACGGAAAGTTACATATATGCAGTGTAAGGTTACATAAGTACCTAAGTTGAGTTTCTAGGTTCTCCATTACGATTGTTATATTGACCTATGGGTTCATGCTTCCAACCTGACAGATTATTGTTCAGTATACAGTTGTGCCCAAAAGAGCAGGGGGGTGTAAACTTTTGAACAGGATGATCGGTGTAAATTGTTATCATTTTGTCTTCTGGGAGACATGTAACTATCTTATTTAGTGTCTGAAGGGTAGGACTAAATGAAAAAAAAAATCTTTTAATAAAATAATAACAATTTACACTGATCGTCTTGTTCAAAAGTTTACACACCCCTCCCCCTGGCTCTTAATGTATCGTGTTGCCTTCTCGAGCATCAGTGAAGGTTTGCACCTTGTGTAATAGTCGTGTACGAGTCCCTCAGTCGAACTCGGTGGGAAAAGATGGATCTTAGCATCATATAGCCGCTGTTGGAAAGGGCTCAAATATGCAGAAAGTGCTGGAATAGCATAGAACGTGCAGGACCTGGAGGATTTTTCTGAAGAACGGCGGGCAGTTTAACTGCTCAGGACAAACAAGGGACTCATGAAGAACTCACACAGAACATAAACACGTCATGTTGAGGATCATCCAGGTAACGACACACAGTATTAAGAAGCAAGGGTGTGTAAACATTTGAACGTGGTCATTTTTATAAATTCAGCTATAATCTTGTCTTGCGGATTAAATGTAAACATCTGTTATGTGAAATAGTTTATTCAGGACAGAACTAAATAAACACCAACATGGGATTTTTATGAGCCGTCTCATTTTGTTTAACAGTATTAAGGTTTAGCAGATTCTGCAAGGGGTGTGCAAACATTTGAGCACAACTGTAAGCACCCAAGACAAGTGTTTTGACTCTCTGTAACAGTGGTTCTTATAGTGGTGTCTGGAGCACCCCAGTGGCCTATAAAGCAAAACCAGTGGGTGTGTGACAACTGTCTGCAAATACTTTATTTATTATTGAGGTCTTATAATTATGTGTATATTATTTTTTTTTTTGTTACAAGTATTCAATCCAGACCAAAATCAAAATCCCTAAAGGGTAATAGTTCTGGGACTATCCAAGTCTAATAAAAAAATTTCCTAATGAAAAACTATTATTTATGTATGTTAGATTTCCACTCATCTCAGGAATCTCAGCTTTATGTCTCCAGATCTCCGTCATGCTTTCTTTAGCGTATTTTACCATTCTACATTTATTTACTATGAGCTAGAAAGTGTGGTTTTTACCCCGCTTTGTGCCCGATGCTCCCTGGGATAGGCTCCATGTTCCCCGTGACCTTGAAAAGGAGTAAGCGGTAGAAGATGAATGGAAGGATGGATGGATGTTGATATTAATAAAATCGATGGTTCACCCATGGCCACCACATGTGCGTGTCACTTGTGGGAATATACACAGTTCTTGAGGCCATTCTGTTTTTCTGGCTTATTTGCATACGCAGGCTCTCGCTGATGCGGTATGTGAATTTTGGTATGTAGTGTTCAGTTACATAAACTACACAAACAAACCCATCCGTATGAACTCCAACTATGAGGCGGTCCTTATTGCTATCATCGTGCCAGCCAGTATAATATCTCAAGATGCGTTCAGGTAGATCTTGAGATCCTTGCTTCTTCAGATTGCCCAACACGTAGTAGATGAGACCATCTCTAGGCAGGAGATTCTCTCTATTCCAAAATCTGTGAAATCCAAAGTTTCTACAATGCCGTCGAAAGAGTAGGTAAAGATTGTTGTCAAAAAATTGGATAACCCCTAAAAACCAGTCCAGCATTGGACGACCATGTCTTGGCCGAAGCCTACGGAATCCAGTCCTGTCCAGCTCCCATAAAAAATGCAGTGTCCGTGGTCTAACACACACACACACACACACACACACACACACACACACAAACACACAAACACAAACACAGACAAATACATTTGTTAAATACCACTAACCTTACACTAATCATTAATCTTTAAAATCACCAAAATGTTTCAATATTCTTTTTTTATTATAAAAATTTACACCATCATTACACATTTTGATTCCATGAATAAGTGAGGGCTGATTTATATCTCTGCATGTACATCAGGACAGTTGGTACATTTACATGGACAACAATCCGATATTAATCCGATTAAGACGATACTCTGATTAAGAAACTAGCATGTAAAAAGTGATCTTAATCTGATTAAAGTCATACTCGAAGTAAACACAAATGGAATTAAGACGTGTGGAGTATTCCTGTTTTAGTCGAATTATCGACGTGCGTTACAGACGTGTACACACCTTAATCACACTATTAACGTCATGTGGGAGTTTTCACCACATTGTGAGACAGGACACGTACACACACGGCAGCGCTCGACTGTTTGACGGCGAACAAGAGAGCACGGCTGCGTCCCAAACCGCGTACTTACCTGCTATACAGTAGGTGAGATACATGTATTTCAGCTACTATATAGATGGTAAGTATGCGGTTTGGGACACAGCCCACGGCTTCCAGCAGTCGTCTATAAATAATTAACCGCACTTGAAGCTTTCGTAAAATTACAAATAAAAACACCCAAAACTGTACACGGTCCCATAACGAAGACCAACTGTATGTCGATACGTGAAATTTTGGAGGGAACGTCAGAGGGGACGTAATTTATTCTATTCAGTATTCCACTGTACAACAATTTCAATAGTGAGACATAGAACTTTTTTTTTGGGGGAGGGTTTTTTTTTTTTTTTTTTTTTTTTTGTTGGTGGGGAAAAACACAACAGTGGGTGTTTTAGAGAGAAAAAAGAAAGTAAGTTTTAATTTTGGGGGGTAAAAAGGGCCATTAAAAAAAAAAACCGCCAACATTGCACTTTATATAATATACCAATATTACACAATATATAAAATCATATGACAATGATTTACTCAAATTTCACCCATAACAAGTATTTTTCAACTTTTACACGTTTACATGCATGGCTCAAAGGATTGTTTTAAAAAAAAAAATGTCTCGTTTTACTGTTATATTTGTATGTTACTTTTCAGTGTTTACTACCTGTTTGGACAGATATGTCTTCCTCGGAAATTCATGCTTCAAATGGCAGGTTGCTTCACTGAGATTGTCAGAATGTCTTCCAAATGTTTGGAACCAAATTCTCAAAATGTTGTGTTTGAGAAAACTGCCTTCAAAATAAGCGAATTAATAGCTATTTTAAAATTGCAACAGTTCTTGAGCCGGTATAATCTACAAATTGTCTCCACCTTCCTGTTGGATGGCGCATAGAAATAGGAAGGCCCAAGGGGTGTCCCTCTGTGTAAAATCCTTGTAGCAAAAAGTAGATCCAAAAAGGAGATGAATACCTTGCAGGAATTTGACCAATAACCCATTAAAAACAGCATTTCCGTAAAAAAAATTATAAAATCCTTAAGCCATCCTGACTAATAAAAATGAGGTTGAGAATAGAGCAACAACAACATACTCCACAATCTTAGTTCCCTTCCCTTTAAACAAACAGATGCAAATCAAATCTACTGCAGTAACAGGTATGCCCATATATGGTATAAGCTTATCTGCTGAATTCTACATCATAGCATGTATGTTTACATTCATATAATTTTTTTTATTCTATTGTTCTTCTCTTGCACTTCCTGTTATATCGGACACTTCCGCACTAGAACCGTGTACTATTCGGCGCTACTCTGTCACTTACTGTACCTATTGTCCTGTTTTAGTACTTACTGTACTGGCTTGTGTTGTTAGCACACGTTAGCATGTGCACTTTATGTAGAATGTGTAGGTCTTATTTAGTTCCGTGTCGTCTCATGTGGTTAGTGTGATGTTTTTATGTAGCACCGTGGTCCTGGAGGAACGTTGTTTGGGTTCACTGTGTACCGTACCAGCTGTATATGGTTGAAATGACAATAAAGCCACTTGATTTGAAGAAAAGCAAAAATGTTTCCATACCCAGCTTGCAGAAGTCTGCACACCCTTTTATAATTCTAAATGTGGCAGTGTACAGAATCAACCAATCACATTCAAACTGATGGTAAATTCTAATTAGTATATACCTGGCAATTAAAGTGACTGATCACCCCCCAAATAAAGTACAGCTGTTCCTTTACTGTAAAAGAATTGCAGCAATTTCTGGCAAGTACTTGCTGCTCACTACATGTGGCAACAGTCTCCCGAATTCTTCATATCTCTGGGCTATGGGGTAGGGAGATAAGACAGAAGCCTTTCTTAACAAAAAATTCATTAAAAAAAATCATGCAGTCTCCCAATACCATGTGGAATAATGTGTTATAGTCTGATGGGTCTAAATTTGAACTTTTTGGCCATAATACCAAAAGATATGGTTGGCACGAAAAGAACCCACGGCACATCATCAAAAGATCATCATCCCCACATGGAAGCATGGAGTCAGCAGAATCATGCTGTCATTGAAGAGCTGATAATGGTGCTGAACTTCAATATCATCAGCCACAGCATGTCCCATGATCATGACACTCACCATGTCACATGACTGTTTACATCTGATTCAAGTTTATGCTTGCTGACCACATGTACAGTATGTCACATTTTGTATAGAATTCATGGTCTAGCTTTTGTCATTGACATTGCTGCTTGTCACCTAGTCAACAGTGCCCTCCGCTTATATTGGCACCCTTGAGCAAAGAGCAAAGAAGGCTGTGAAGAATTGTCTTTATTGTTTAACCTTTTCAGCTTCTGTAAAAAAAAAAAATAATCACAAAAATCTGCTCTCATGGATATAAACAATTACACACAAAACAAAGGTTTTTTAAAAAAAAAAATCTTTGTTAAATATAGGTGTGTAACAATTGTTTTTATTCAATACTTTGCACTACCTCCCTTTGCCAAGATAACAGCTCTGAGTCTTCTCCTATAACGCCTGATGAGGTTGGAGAATACATGGCGAGGGATCTGAGACCATTCTTCCATACAGAATCTCTCCAGATCCTTCAAATTTCGAGCTCCACGTTGGTGGACTGGCAAACAAAACAAAGGATACTCCAAAGAATTGGTAATTAAAGAAAAAAAGTGAAGCAAATACAGCAGGCAATGGAAACCGGCTCGGTAATGCAGATGAACTAGCAATACTTCACAAAGCTGCGGTGGAAATGGCATGTTTATATATGCAGCAAACATGAAGTGAGTGTGAGGCACATGTTTGTGGTTAGTATTCGGGCGAGGGCTCCCTTTGGTGGGTGGATGAATATGGGGCTGTTACGGGACGTAGTGGAGTCGGACACAGATGCAGATCAGAACTCTTTATTCTCAGCAAAATACAAACTCAAATGCAGTATAGAGCATATCCTTCTTGGCTTAAACTATAGCGCTGCAAACATAAACGGATTTCCCTCCTACTACTGCTAACCGATAAGCGTAGAAATAATAACGAGCTTAAATAGCCAACATCATTAGATCTAACACCAAACACCTGTGCTAGATCACGGTGGTTAAGCTAGCCCTTAACCTGGAAGTGCGCGCTCAACCCAAAGTCCTTCCCAATGAAGCGCCACAGCGGCCTCCTGCAGCCGTTTCGTGACAGGGGCAACCTCATCCATTACAGTTAACCTCACATGCATGCTGAGGATATCATTTTTGTGTAAATCCACATATAAAGAATGATTTGTGAATAAATTGATTGAAATGGCCTTAAGCAAAATGATGAAGACATGACAAACAAAACAAATACAAATAAAGTGCAGAAAGGTGTTAAGTACTTGTCCGATACCAGTCAAAGGACCAGAATTTGGTTCCTGCACTGACTGATTTCCGCTCGTCCGATCTCGGGAAGAAGTCCCACTGACACCATCATTCAGTGAAAGCTTCTTAGTTTAATGATACAATGAAAGCATAGTGTACATACACACAGAAATATTGATAAAGAAAGATAAATGTCAATTGGAACAAGTCACCGATCAAAACTTCCATTACGTAGGTTTGAGAACAGAAAACAATTCTGTTCCAGTACATCAGGTGTTGTGACACCGTACACGACACCGTACATCGTGACACAAACTGAAGACCTTCAGAACTTGAGAAACAGAGATCATGCCTGAAACTTATCATTGCCCTTTTCGGTCCTTAACAGCACATGATCTCTGTGGACACTACAGAGCACAAGAAATAAAACTGTGTGTCTATTTCTAATACAAAACAATGTTATTTGTGTATGTGTTAAATGAGATGAGACGAGGCCCCCTAAGGGCAGCTCGATTGTGAATGTTCCCCTTTCTCATCTGTCAAGGATGTGTTGAGGTGCCATGAATCCACTGGGGTTGTGAATCCTTTAGGACAGCAGTATGGGTAACAGCCAGCACACGTGTAGGATGACCGAAGGCCTGCTTCGCCAACCTTTCATGGTTTCAGACTAGAACTATGTCACCTGGGAGGAAAGAGTGAGTAGGCTGTTCTGTGGGCAGAGGGAAAGAAACAGAAACATCATCATATATACTGTTCAATTTTTCAATGAGCGTTTGAGTATAATCACAGACAATCACCTCCAGATCACCTGTAAAGCAAACACCCGGGTTACCCTTAGTCCACGGTGTGGGAAATGGTCTGCCCATAGTGATCTCAAAAGGAGACAATGTAGTTTTCTGATTAGAAGTCATGCGAAGGTCACATAGGTCGTGGGTAATAAATCGACCGTGTTACTTGAGGGGATCTCTAAGAGCCCCCTTTTAAGAGCCCCCATTAAGGCTTTCCTTAATGGTGCGATTTTTTATTTCTATAATTTCTGAGCTCTGAGAATGATGTGGAATAGGAAAGTGCCAATCAATGTTTAGATACTTGCACGGTATCTGTGTTACTTTGGAAACAAAAGGTGTCCCATTGTCACTATCAATCGTTTGATGGATACAGTACCATGGGATTATTTCTTTTGCGAGAATTGTAACAACGGTATTGGCATTTTCCTTTGCGCATGCAAAGGCTTTGAACCGTTTAGAGAATTTATCCACGATAACTAGAAGATATTTTTAGGCCTCTGATAACCGGCATGTAAGTCAATTTGTAGTGCCTGAAAAGGACCACTAGGTGGTGGTAATGCAGTTTTACCGTGTACATTTACTCTTGCCGATGTTAATCAAGCATTGTTAACAGTTTTGTGAGTGTCCCTCTTCGTGCGACGTGAGAAAAACCATGAAAATAGGGCACAAGGAAAAGAAGGACAGAAGACGGAAGAGCGAGACGGACATCGGGGCAGCGTATTAGCGTATCAGTGAGTGCTGGAGAATAACCTTCCGAGGACCAAAACATGAGGTTGTCTGGAGAGCTCTGTGTCTGTAAAAAAAAAAAAAAAAAGCAACATCAATGTCACAAGGACTCAGAGAATGTGAAAATGTGAAAAATGCAGATTAATTTGGACAAAGGGTCTGGACAAAGGGTCTGGGCAAAGTCAGAAATTTGTGGAGCAGGACTGCAGGGCTGTTAGCAGTGGTTACAGATTTAATGCTGAGGTTGTGTATGGCGCAAAGGATAGCTTCATATCCTGAACTACGGGTGGTCATGTGTTGTGTCTGAATGTTATTCAGGATAGATAAAACCCGATGAGATGTGTGCAGTGTGAGTGGGTGTAAAACAACCACCTTTTCAGCATCAGTGACCATGAGAGCGGACACAGAAACAGCTCTTAAACAGGCAGGCATACCTTGAACTCCAGGTTGTAGAGATTTGGAAGGATATGCTACTGGATGGTAGCAACCACCGTGTTCCGGGGCCAGGACCCCCACTGCAGTGTTCCCATCCTCGGAAACATACAGGTGGAACGTGGACGAGTAGTCCGGGGTTCCCAGAGCCTGGGCCGAGCTTATTGCTTGTTTTAGATAAAACAGTTAGATTACATTGAGTTAACAGAGTGAATCTACCATCATGCATTGTAAGAGAACATTTCAGCTTAAACATTAAGTCTCTCCCTAGTAGGTTGAAAGGAGAAGACGGAATGATGACAGATTTGTGATAAAACATGAAATCAAGATCATTAGGAGATATGACATGTAGGGAGTGTGTTTATAAACGTGATGTATTAACGAAAAATAATACACACGAGACACATATTTGAACTTCAGTGTCAAATATTTACTATGAGAACTTCCTGAATACATTTCCCAGCATGCACCAACACAATACAACTATGGAATCTCTAATGTCCTAAAAAAATTAAAACTATAAGCACCATCATTACATTTATTACATTATAATTATTACATTGCAGTAGGTAAAGTGGAATGTTCGCCGGTTAAAGGCAAACGTCAATTGTTTTCCTATTCACTCTGGAAGCGAATTAAAATGATCTAGAGGATCCATGAGCCATGCCTGAAACTTATCAAAAGGGAATTTGGTATGCAGTTGGATAAACTTTCATAGCACACATCTAGCTGAAGTTCTGTTAAGCGGTTCATGGAGCTGAAGCCCTGGATGAAGCCCCGATAAAAGTTGGCAAAGCCAAGGAATTTCTGCAAGTCCTTAACAACCTTGGGTGTGGGGGAAAAAAGAAGCCGACCAAGGCAGGAGACGTGGATGAATGAATGTACACTTGCTGTAACACTTCCTGGATATATTCCTTCATGGCTTTTTGTTCTTCTATGCAGGCTGGGTACAGTGGGTGATGGTGCCTCCTCCAATGGGCCCTCAGTCGATTGTGTGGATGTACAGGGGGGGTTGCAGTATTTGAGTCAGGATGTTAAGGCAGTTCACAGTTTCCTGGTCGATGAAATTGCCAGTTGACCCAGAGTCTATCAAGGCTGCCAATACAGAGACCACGTCTGAATGTTGTAATGTCAATTGGAACATATGTGATTGGTGAGATAACAAATGATAGGGACTCACTGTTTCAGAAAGGGAGGCAGCGCTCCTGCTCGTGGCTGAACCTGGCTTGGCTGGTGGCTTGGCTCAGAGGGGGCACTGCCTGATGAAGTGGAAACACCATCTCTGTATTGTTTTTTTTCCTTTCTTCGTCATTGAGTTTGGCACATCCCAGTTGAATGGGTTCAGACAGACAGCTATCCTCTTGGAAGAACCCCTCTTCCTTGGGTTGACCATGGAGAAGATGGTGAGATCAATGAGGGAGTTGAGAGTAAGTTGGTCATAGTAAACAGGTCATCTCTGTGAAAATGTATAAATAACTATAATAATAAAAAGCAGCTCTAAGGACTGGGTCATTCATCTGCTTGTAATTCGGTGACAGAGTTGACCTAAATATTAGAATTCTAATCAGACGTTTAACTGAGATATGAACCTGACAAAATATGACAATTAATGACTATAAATGGATCTAAACCTTACACTTGGGTGAAACCAGAAACGTACAGTGGATGTGAAAAGTCTACACACCCCTGTCAAATTTGCACGTTTGTGATATAAATGTAAAAAAAATTTAAATCATGTCGTGTGGTATAGCAACCAACAAACGTATCCACCTGTCATGGCCTGATGGTCATCTGAGGCAGTCTAAAATCCCCCCAGTGGCACCTTCAGGATTGTTAATAATGCAGCAGGAGATGATGATTATGGGTCAAGAGCCTATGGTGGAAATACGTGGAACAAGGTTGGAGAATTTATCCAGGATGGAATGCTACTTAAACAGTAACCCGAACTCAGCATCGAGATATCCTTCAGCCTGGATGGAATGCCCGTTAGACAGTGACCTGAGCTCAGCACTGAATTGGGAAATCTTTCTAGGAATTCAGCGAAATCACTTCCTGTTTGGCTGGGAAGAATCATCCATTCAGCCATTATACAGGTGTCTTTACTGAAGCACTGTTTGTAGATGCCGTTTGTGTGTGTGTGTGTGTGTGTGTGTATACGGTGGGGGAAATAAGTATTGATCGAATCAACATTTTTTTCAGTAAATATATTTCCAATAAGGGTATTCGCATGAAACTTTCACCAGACATCAGAATTAACTCAAGAAATCCACACGTACAAAGTATGCTACAAGTATTGGAACGCTACCTAGCTTAAAAAATATCAAATTGTTTCATCTTTATTGTGGGCATAGAGTAGGTCCATATGAAGTGATCAATGTAAAGAATTATAAAAAAAAAAAAAAAAGAAAAGAAAAGAAAAGAAATAAAAAATTCCTGTAAACTCATAAAAGCTGCCATTTTTTTGTTTTGTTATTTATTTATTTTAAATAATCATTGTTAATTTGCTTTTGTTGTGTAAGAGCTTTAGGACGCTCGTTTTCTGCCTCCGGTGCTGTTACCGCCAAGTGTGTAAACGCCGCGCCCCTAAAATTTATGATTAATAGATTAACCGATTAACTGTTTTAACCGTTAAATAGATCTTATGTGTTTGTGTGTCTGTGTATGTATGTGTATGGGTTGCCAATTAGTTATTGTTTATTTAGTCAGAAATTCATTCTGGATTCTGAATCTGGTCAGTGTAATGAAGTGTCCACAGAGTGAGGATCCTTGTGCGGCTTTATTAAACAACGTAGCAGGTGTACACAAACAGGCAGAGGTCAGTAGCCGGAAAACAGACCATAACAGGCAATACCAAAATCGTAGTCAGAACACATGGAAAAGGGTCAGGGCAGGCAGCGAAGGCTCAACGAACAGAATCAATAGTCCTAGGGTCAAACACAGGTGGAGAAAACGGTAATCGCTCAGTAATGTTAGCAAGGGCAAAACACTTCACAATGAGCGTGTACCAAAGTGAGTCTTAAATAGAGCGTCCGATGAGAAACAGGTATGTTGGGAATCAGAACCGGGTGGATGGTCAAGGGAAATAGAGTCCGTGGGACTCTGCTTAGCTCTGAAAGTATTGGAACGTGGTCTAGCTCCAAAAGAATTGGGACGCTACCTAGCTCTAAAAGCGTTGGGATCCCTGGTGAATTCTTTAAATGCTTCATTGATGATTTAGTACCAGTACTAACTAAAGTTTTAATTATGCCCTTTCCAACGAAGACGCACCAGCTACATGGTCTGAGGTCATTGTCTCAGTGATCCACAAAGAAGGCAAAGATCTATTATTCTGCAAGGGATATAGACCAATTAGCCCGTTATGTAACGATCAAAAAATACTAACAAGTATCCTGGCAAAAAGGTTGCAAAAAATTATAGCAAAGTTGATTAAGGCGGATCAGACAGGTTTTATTCCTGACAGACAAGGATCCAACAACATAAGGAGAACATTAAATACTATAACGTGCCATGAAAAGTAAGCCAAATTCCATGTTAATTAGCTTTGATGCACAGAAAGCATTCGACACTGTAAATTGGCGATTCCTGTATAAAACATTGGCTGCAATGGGGTTCCACCCAAAATTGGTGGATTATGTAAAGGTTATATACACAAACCCCAAGTCATGAGTAAGAGTGAATGGATGTAGCTCTGACTTTTTCCACCTTGAGAGGGGGGTCCTCCAGGGCGATTGCCTCAGCCCTTTGCTGTTTGCCATAAATATTGGTAAATATACCCTTACCAGCAGGAATAAGACAAAATGAGACTATCAAGAGGATAAAAGATAAGGGTCAAATAGAACACAAGATTTCACTCTACGTGGACGACATACTGATATATATTAGTGATCCAGCCTCCTCTATCCCTTCACTAATAAGAAATTTAAAGGAATACGGAGAACTCTCGGGATACGAAATCAACCAATCAAAATCTGAAGCAATGATGTTGGTGGGGCACTAGCCAGCACAACTAACAGGAAGATTTAACTTCCGTTGGTCTAATCAAGGTTTTAAATACCTAGGAATCTTCATAACCCCGAATACATCACCACTATTTAAGGATAACTATGGGAAATTACTGGGTGAAATAAAAACTGTCTTGACGAGATGGGAATTACTCCCTTTATCTCCAATGGGACGAGTGGAAACAATACGAATGAATGTATTCCCAAGGCTGCTCTTTCTGTCCCAATCTCTGCCCGTAGAGGTTCTCGTTTCTACATTCAAAATAATTAATAAATGGCTATTCAGATTTATGTGGCAAAATAGAAAACCTAGAACAAAATTTAAAAGAATGTTATGTTCCAAAGAAAACGGAGGCCTAGACTTGCCTAACTCGGAGATGCCATTTGGGTCGGGATGGAACAGAGTGAATGCTTTAATGTACCTCTAGACACGGTCCCATTTATGCACCAAGATATTTAGAAAGTAAAAAAAAATAAGCAATCAATGGGTTAAAACCACTTTAAAGATATGGGCAAGTGTGAGAAAGAAGCTAAGATAATAAGCTAAGCTATTCTCTTTGTTATCTAAATCTGAATGCCATCTTGGTGTTATAGAGTCAGAGCTACCTTTAGAGTCTGACTCCAAGGGCTCAAATGGAGCACCTGACAGACCTTCCAGGACAACAGAAAGGTCCGTGAAATGTATGCGTGGTCTGTAGATGGGCCTCAGCCGCCTGACACCATGCATAACATTTACATTACATTTATTCACTTAGCAGACGCTTTTATCCAAAGTGACTTACAAATAAGCAAAGCGATATATCAAGCAGGGAACAATAGTGCTACTATAAAAGATCCATTAATTGAATACCAGAGGAAGCAAAGTGCACAGAGTAGAGGTGTAAGTGCATTGTGTGTGGGTTTTTTTTTTTTTTTTTCTCTAGGAGTTGGTTAGGTGTTCACGGAAAAACCTCAAAGTTAGAGGATGTTGCCCCACAGAGTGTCCATCAATCAGGGTGTGGCTGGCCACTTAGACCCTGATGAACAAAGAGCCAACCCTGCTGAGAAGCGTCCGTGTAAGAAACAACCTGACTCCAATTAGCTTTTTTGAGTTCATTAACTCAAGGGTTCACATACTTTTTCCACAAGCACTATGAAGTTTTTTTTTATTGTTCTTAATAAAGACATGAAAGATCAGAATTTATTTGTGTTCTTAGTTTAGACACATTATATTTGTCAATACCCCTGACTTAGATGAAGATCAGATCACATTTGATGACAGATTTATGCACAAAACCATGAAATTCCAAAAGGTTCACATACTTTTTCTTGCCACTATATATATATATATATATATATAT
The DNA here is from genome assembly GCA_012411365.1 of Ameiurus melas. NCBI lineage: Eukaryota > Metazoa > Chordata > Actinopteri > Siluriformes > Ictaluridae > Ameiurus > Ameiurus melas. The sequence goes on from CM022755.1 coordinate 36,099,356, forward strand.
ATATATATATATATATATATATATATATATATATATATATATATATATATATATAAATACATGTTGATTTCTAAAGCTTGATACTTTACTTCTATTTACCTTTAGTTCTGTGTTGCTATAAGCTAGAAAGTGTGGTTTTCCTCAGAGCGTTTCAGATCGATCTGGGGAGCCCAAGTGAACACACACAGACACCTGCATGCTCACAGAGACGTCCGGTTTATTCATTCAAAACAGAAGTATTGATACATATTGATAAGAAGCCGTACGTGGACGGTTTCTACTGGTCCAAGTGTCAGACAGATTTAACCAAAATACACAGCACATAGTCATAATACAAAACGAGGCCTTTGTCATGTTGACACGGAAATACATAATAATATAATCAAGGATAGCAGTTGATCAGCTTATTCGAAGAGGTAATTAAATTAATACATTCATCATAGGTATTTGAAAGCAGTTCATAATATAAGAGGGTACATGATATAAGAGAATTTCCTTTCAGTTATTCATTTTTATATTTTTTTCCTCATTATTATATTTTTTATATACACTAAATATTGCTTTGACTGCATGTAAAAAAAAATTAATAAAAGAGGTCCAGCCATAATTATTCAGCTATGATGACAATATAACGTATATGTTAATGAACAATCTCAGTGTTTAAAAGCACTACACAGATTTCAGTCTGTGAAATAGTTTGTGTTCATAGGTCTTAAACTGCCTGACCTACAGTCATAATGTCTTTGTCAAGTGATTCCTTGGAGACTATTGCTTTGGAGTCATGTATTCTACTGGATACTACTTGAATAAATCTCATAAGCGCATATTAATTAAATGTGATTGGATGTATTGGTGCAGCCACATTATTATTATGGATTTTAACTAGTGTGGCCCCCAACTCCAGCCTAAAGTATGGTACAAGAGCCACATCTCGCCACACCAAATATCCTGGTAAGGAATGTTTGTGTGTGATCAGGTGTCACACGAGAGTTCATTTGTGAAACAGGAGGTGATTCAATATCAATGTTTTGGTTCGTTGAAGACATGATGGTGGAGGTTGTTTGGTTATCCTGAGATGGAGGTTGAAGATTGGAAATTCTCAAACTTTGGATGATATTGTCCTGAACAAAATTGTTCAGTTGACAGTCCACACTAGTGCGTCTTTGGGTGGTATTATTATCATTTGTCATGATGGGTGGAGATTCGATCTGAATGTAAATGTTTTCATTTGTAGAGGACATAATTGCTGGTATGGTTCCTGGTGAAGTTGGACATGGGGATTCTTGGTTACTTAAATATGTGGGAATCTTCACAGGAATGCTGGAGAAAATGTTTGTTTTGTGTTTCGAGTACCCAGTTCTCGACAGAAATTCCTCTAAGGTCAGATCCCTGATCATCAGAATGAGGTTCCACTTGATGTGGTAGGTGGCATGTTTGTTGAAACTTGACTGATCACTGTGCTGAGTCACATAAACGGTATGAAGCCAGTTATTGTCGAGGCTGATTATAATGCGGTCCATGTTGCTGTTGTCTTGGGAATGAGTACAGTCTTCTCTGACATACCAGGGAAGGTTAGATGCAGATAAATAGCTTAGATTGCCCACCACATAGTAGCGGAAAGCTACATCAGGCAGAAGTTTACCACTGTTTCTCTCATATCTGTTCTCGAATAGGTGGAAACCAAAATCTCCATTCTTTGGATCACAGCTCAACTGCAAAACATCATTTTGATCAAGAGAGAGACAGTCATTAGAAAACCAGTACAGCAGCTTGAGACCGTGTCTTGGCCGAGGCCGACCGAATCTAGACTGCTCCAGCTGCTCTATTTCTTCCAGTGTCTTCATGGTGACTTTTGGTGAAGGTCTATAAAGAAAAGAAAAGTCTATTGAATATACTGTATATGTTAAAAGCTACTAAATTTACGCTAAATACACTATTATCCTTTAAAAAATACCACGTTTGTTGACATAGATACTACACATAAGAAAATTTTAATATTCTCTAATCATAAGTCATGGATGAATAAAGAGGTTTACCTCCTACTGATGGCACAAGATAATGCTTTTAAGCCTACTCATCTCAGGGCCAACCTGAGAAGTGCACTAATGAAATCCAATTATGAGTACAAACTGCAGATATCAAACTACTTCAAGAACTCCAACCCCGGATACATGTAGTGCTCACAGACTACAGGGCAACCAGCACTACCTTCTCAACCAGTGACACCTCCATTCCTGATGAGCTCCAAACAGAACCATCTTACAAATCAGAGCTCCCACCTAATGACTCACACTTTCCACTAGTGATGTGTGTTCCACCCTGAGCAGGGCAAATACTTCAAGGCTGCTAGCCCTGATGGGCCTATGCAGGGCAGTTGGCCAGGAATATCATGGATATTTTCAAACTGTCCCTACCCCAAGCAGTGGTCCATACCTGCTTCAAAACAGCCATCGCTGTGCCTCTATCCTGTCATTTACACAGCTATCATTGGCAAGTGTTTTGAGAGGCTGGTCTTTTCACATATGAAAGCCTGCCTGCCCTGATCACTGGATCATTATCAGTTTTCCAACCAGCTCAACAATTCAATAGAGGACACCTACCATGACCCACCTGGATAAATTCAACCTTTCCAGATTTATCACTAAATACATAGACCTTGGCATCTCCATCTTCCATTGTAATAGGACCCTGGATGTTCTTGCTATTAGACATCATTCTGTTAGGCATGCCAATCACAACTTCTACACCTGCAACCCACAGGGCTATTTGCTAACTTTCTCTACTCCCTCTTACCTGCTTATGGCTCCAAAGCTATAATCACATTTGAAGACACCACAGTGGTAGGCCTGATCAGCAATCAGAGTTCCTCATTGTCCACATGTCGAAGGACCTTACCTGGGCCCTCAACACCTTCATTCTGATCAAGAATTCTGATCAAGGGCACTAACTGAACCTTTCTTCATCTTCAGAAACATGTTGCTCACAAAGCTGATGGAGGAGCTTTGTTCTAAATATCTAAATATAATATTCACTACCTATATGTATATGTACTGGGCTTATTTCTATTTGCCTCCCACAACCAGATGCTACTATCCACCAGGAGGTAAAAGCGTGTTGCTAAAAGCATTACTCAAGAGGGGGGAAATGCATAACAAAAGAAAAATTATTTTAGTGATATTTAAAAATAAATAAATAAATAAATAAATATAAGTTCAGCACATACAAGAATGTAAAAAAAGGTTACTTAGCAACAGCAAACCTCTCAATTAAACAGTAATGTGCTGGTGGAGAAGCATTTTTTTATTTTTTTTTCATTATTTGTAGCTTTATAGGTTTGGCTAATGAATTTGTTCTGATGAACCTTGAGATACGTTGTAGTTAAAACTTCCATTCATTCAATTTTTAGTACTTGTATTCTATAACATGCAGTTTTTGGAAAATGTAAGTACAAAATAATTCTTTGTACTTACCTTTTTTTTTAATAGAATTGAAGATCCGGTCATGTGGTAGGAAGGTTAGAAATTGTAGGTAGAGATTGTAGGTAGAAGGTAGAGATTGTATCCCTCTCGGTATAATTTTGTAGCAGGTGCAGCCACATTGATATCCGAAAATGAGATAAATGTCAACATGCATTTAACCAATAAATCCATAAACCATTCGATAAAAAAAGCATTTATTTTCCAAAATAGGTTCTTCTATGTGAAAGGAAAAGAACAAGAATGACTCCAATGTACTCAGTACTGTCACAGTCAATATGTAGCCCATAATATTATGTCGTTCACAGCAAAAGATGCAAAATCATGTAAAGCGATCTTTAATATACATACAGGCAAACATCCACACCCACACACACACACACACACACAAAGACACACCCTCCACCCTCTCCACGCAAATACACACACGTCATGATGACAGGCACATTCAGCAGATATAGTTACAATTTAGTATCACAACTTATTGCTATTTTAGTTTAGTGCCAAGTGGTGTGTGTGTGTGTGTGTGTGTGTGGAACAGATTACTTATTGTCAAACATTACCTGCACATTCTTTCAATTATGTACAGTATTATAGTAATTCCATTACATACACTTATATTCATGAATAGGACACGCTAACCTAATGTCATCTTAACGTCATTGTATGAATACAATAGATGTTTTATTCTATTCTTTGAGTGCTCAGTCGTTAGGAAATAGAAACTGAACTGAAGCCTAGATAGGAGTGTCTAATGAGGTTACTTAGCAACACTGAATCATTGTTCAACTAAATAACTTGTACAAAAAAATATTGTACATCTTCCATGTTTATTTTCAGGAAACTATTTTTAAGAGAAAAATTCAGTCAGATGTCTGATAATCATAAGGAGGCCGCTGCTGATCCAGTAAGTGGTATCAGCGTTGTTGTTTGACTGATCTTGGTGCTCAGTTATATAGACCTTATCAAACCACTCATCTTTTATACTTACATATAAAAGATATTTATATTCATTAGAAATATATTTCATTCATGATGTCCCTCTTCAGCTCCAATTGGCTATTTATATTCTTATTTTTACTTTAGTTCTTGGGTTTTATAATTTTTATATAACCAGCGACAGTTATTGAGTAGCCATGATGAGCCGGGGGGGGCAGGGGGAATTTATTTTTATTTTTTTCAATTTTTTAATTAATTAATTTTTATTATTATTATTATTATTTATTTTATTTTATTTTTTTTTTTTCTCAATGAAATATTTGGGGAAGGGAGGGGAGAAAAGATAAATGAATCACATGAATATGAATCATATGTAAATGAATCATATGAAAATGAATAAATAAATGCAAAAAAAAAAAAAAAGAAATATATTTCATTCATTCAGTCATCTCCAGTAAGCACTATACAGTATCCTGGGTCATGGTGGACGCTTTCCTCTACGTCTAACCAACTTTATCCACTCATCTGTCATTTGATGCTAAGATGCTAAACTCATTTCTACTGGGAAATGCTAAGCTCATTTCTACTGGGGGAGTGGTTCAAGGCCAGATAAAAAAAATTCCAATAAATTTATTGTCTCCCATGGAAGATCATCGTCTCGGATAAGAGAAGCACTGCACCATCACACCACAACATAAGACAATAAATAGCACCGTACAACACGGCATCACAATACATTATACTATAAACACTATATAAAAAAACATACATAAATTAAAATCCACCGATCTTAGAACCTGCTCGCTGAATTACCCTTTCTTTCAGAATTCTGTTCAGAATTGATAAGTTTCAGTGACAGTGGAACAAATGAGTATATATATATATATATCTATTGTACTTACACAGAGGTTCCCTATATACCTCCTTCTGGAGGTCAACAACACACTCAGGGTTCAATACATGGGTGAGATCAGATTGTTAAGTTCCCAATCCAGCTGGTTCTCCCATAATGTAACACAGACTCAATAGTAGCTCTATAAACAATTAGCATAATCATATTACTAACACCAGATACCCTCAGTCTTCTTAAAAAGTGTAGATGCTGGGTGATTCTTGCACAGGCACTGGTCAAATGTGTATGCCAACTCAGATCACTGTCAATTAGTGATGCGCCGATGCTAAATTTCTCAGTCGATACCCATGAGGTGTCATGTTGAACATCCAGTGACCAGTATGAGGGAGTGTGGGAGCGATGACACAAAATTTAATACACCTGCTCCTCATTCACACATGAGACCATGTAACACTAACAAGTCACATGACACCGGGGAGGGAAAATGACTAATTGGGCCCAATTTTGACATTTTCACTTAGGGGTGTACTCACTTTTGTTGCCAGCGGTTTAGACATTAATGTCTGTGTGTTGAGTTATTTTGAGGGGACAGCAAATTTACACTGTTACACAAGCTGTACACTCACTACTTTACATTGTAGCAAAGTGTCATTTCCTTAGTGTTGTCAGATGAAAAGATATAATCAAATATTTACAAAAATGTGAGGGGTGTACTCACTTTTGTGAGATACCGTATGTTGATGAACAATCTCATTGTTTAAAAGCACTACAAGGATTTCAGTCTGTGAAATAGTTTGTGTTCATAGGTCTTAAACTGCCTGACCTACAGTCATAATGTCTTTCTCAAGTGATTCCTTGGAGACTATTGCTTTGGAGTCATGTATTCTACTGTATACTACTTTAATAAATCTCATAAAATGTATATAGCACATATTCATTAAATGTGATTGGATGTATTGGTGCAGCCACGTTATTGAGATTGTAACTAGTGTGGCCCCCAACTCCAGCCTAAAGTATGGTACAATAGCCACGTCTCGCCACACCAAATATCCTCGTAAGGTATGTTTGTGTGTGATCAGGTATCACACGAGAGTTCATTTGTGAAACAGGAGGTGATTCAATATCAATGGCTTGATTCCTTGAAGACATGATGGTGGAGGTTGTTTGGTTATCCTGAGATGGAGGTTGAAGGTTGGAATTTCTCAAACTTTGGATGATATTGTCCTGAACAAAATTGTTGAGTTGACTCTCCATACCAGTGTGTTTTTGGGTGGTATTATTATCATTTGTCATGATGGGTGGAGATTCGATCTGAATGCAGATGTTTTCATTTGTAGAAGACATAATTGCTGGTATGGTTCCTGGTGAAGTTGGACATGGGGGTTCTTGGTTACTTAAATATATGGGAACCATCACAGGAATGGTGGAGTAAATGTTTGTTTGCTGTTTCCAATACCCAGTTCTCAACAGAAATTGTTCTAAGGTCAGCTCCCTGATAATCATAATGAGGCCCCTGCTGATGCGGTATGTGGCTTCCTTGATGAAATCTGTCCAATCACAGTGCTCAGTCACATAGACTCTGTCAAACCACTCATCATCAACGCTGACTATGATGCGGTCCATGTTTCTCTCGCGGTGATTATGGTTTTTGATATAATCCTCACGAACGTAACCTGGCAGGCCGTCTGCTTCTGCTCTCCTCAGGTTGCCCACCTCGTAGTAGTCAAGCTCCGCCTCAGGCAGAAGTTGATCATTGTATTCATCAATTCTGTTTTCAAAAAGGTGGAAACCGAAATAGCCTTCCTCTGGATCGTACTGCCAGCACATTTCATTGTCGTCATCAAAATACAGACAGTCGTGAGCAAACCAGTAGAGCAGCTTGAGTCCGTGTCTTGGATAAGGTTTACCAAATCCAGATTCCTCCAGCTGCTTCAGTTCATTTAGAGTTGGTGGTTTGGTCATGGTGTCTCCTTCTTAGGATCTATAAATAAAACATTAAATATACAAAGTATAAAAATTTCATGTCACAAAGTTACAGCTTTACCTCTGACTGTTACAAAGTGCTGACACTGGAGATTCATTCCATTAGTGTTAAATAAAGGTCTCCTTACAGAAAATGTCAATAAATCAGCAATTATATATCAGTACATATAAATCCAGTACGAATGAGCATTACAGCTGTAGAAATGCTGCTAATGTTGGCTGTAACTTGTTATTCAGGATTAACTGGATGTTTCTGTACAGTACATCATCTGTTTAAGAACACATTGCATTATGTTTTTCCTGTGATCTGTTGTTTTCACCATATGATCACAAGGATATATAAGTACATATAAATCTAGGAGTACTGAACTTTGTGTGGTACAATAACCAGGAAATACATTATAGTTTTCACATGAAGTTTGAGCATCCACTGATGAGACTTGAGCGCAAAACTGTATGTGGCAATTGCAGTCCTAAAGCTACCATATCAAAATTGTTCATATAAATCAAAGTCCAAAACCATCTTTATGGTTTTTAAGTGGTACCATCCTCAGTAATCTCATTGATCTTTAGGCTGTCTGTGTGGGGCCATCCTCAGCAACAGTGAGTGTTCCCTTTCAAAAGGAACTCAACTTTGTGTGAGCTCCACGCTGTGAGAAGTGTGTGACTGGTATCTGAAGCTTGTGTAACATCATGCCTATTTATAGAGTGTCGCGACGGACTGACACTCAGCGCGAGCATAAAGAGAATCGCTCCTTTTCCAACTGCTGTACCGGCACGAAGCAGGCAGCCCCGCGGTGGGCCTTGCGTCAACCGGAGAGGACGCCATGCCGGGGAGGACCCTCCGATGCCGTACCGTCCGGGGATTGGAGGATCGGACGGAAGAATTCAACCACTCGCGACCCGGATGGCGGAAATAAAAGGACGCCCTTCCGCCCCGGGAAAGTTGAGTACCGACATACCGAAACGGCACCGACACAGAAGTGGACCGCGCCGGCCGAGACGACGCGCAGCGCTGAGGGACTGCCCGAGAACCCCGAGGCTTCTTCCGGGATTCCCCCGACACGCCCCCGCGAGCGTCACGGCGCCAGCCCGGCCCCGCAGACCTACACACACGCCCCCCGGACCTACACTCTACCCAACCAAGAATAAAGCCTGAGTTTTTTTTGCTCTACTTCCGCCTCCGTGTCTCTGTGCATCGCCCATCCCGCTACACTGGTGGAGGATGCGGGCATGAGCACAGAACCGCCCCTCACCTAAAAAGAAAAAAAGAGACTATTATTAGTGTTTTTTTCCGATGAAGAGAGGAAAAAGAAAAAGAGACTATTATTAGTATTTTTTTCCGACGAAGAGAGAAAAAATAAAGGAAAAGAGACTATTAGTAATTTTTTTTGTCCTTTCCGATGAAGAGAAAAAAAATAATAAAAAAATGGAGCAGACATTACAGCAGCTGTTGCAACAGGCCAGTGTACAGCAACAGGCCGTCACCCAACAACTTACGGAAAGCCTCCAGGCGGCGACAGAGACTCTGGTGGCGCTACAGTCCCGCGCGGCCTCCACGCCTCTCCCGGACCCGGGGCGTGAGCTCCGCCGCCTACTCCCCCCCTTGGCTCCTGATGACGACCCGGTGGCGTACCTTGAAACCTTCGAAACCATCGCCCGCCGCGAGGCCTTTTACAGTCTCGAGCCGGAGGATGCGGCGGATTACAGCACCATGAAGGAGGGCGTCCTGGCGTGGTGCGGCCGAAAGCTCTCCCCAAGCGGCCGCCGAGTTTCATCGCTGGGTCTATCAGCCGGCGGCGCGGCAGAGGCACAGCCCTCGGACCTACCCCTAGGGGCCTCGGGAGTCCAGTCTGACCGGCCACGCCCAGCCGGCACTTGGCGAACCCGCCGGAGGTCACCCGCCCAAGTAAAGCCCACTGACGAGCCCATGCCCACGGAGCCGGAACTGGGGCCTCCCGGACCGACCCAGAAACCTTAGCTGGCCGGCTGCGCCCTCCATGTACGACAGTTGCCGGAGGGGCCCACCCAGAAGGTGTGGATTGAAGGGAGGCCGATCACCGCGCTGCTGGACACCGGGAGTTCGGTGACCCTCGCCCGACCGTCCATCCTCCCCAGTGGACTCCGACCAGGGGGAAACCTCACCGTGACCTGCGTTCATGGGGACACCCGGGAAGTCCCGACAGCCGAGGTGCCAATCCAGGGTGTGACCGGGAGCTGGTCTCTCCACGTAGGCGTGATCCCTGCCCTCCCCGTACCATTACTCCTGGGGAGGGACTGGCCAGGATGCCCGCTGGGCCGGGACGCCGAGACAGGGAAACCACGATGTCGGAAGCAGAGGGCCCGGACCGCTTACCTGGCCCAGGCCAACGGGGACGCCACTCCCCGTTGGTGAGTACGCTATATCAACTAACCCTATGTCGGTTGTCGTCCATCAGGTAAACCGAGAGGGGAGCTTTGGTTGGGAACAGAAGGAGGACGACCGACTCAAGCACTGCTGGGCCCATGTACGGGTTGTAGAGGGGGTCGACCAAAACCCCGACCTGAGACTTCCCACCTCGTACTTCCTCGTCCGGGGTGGCCTCCTCTACCAACGGGCCTGCCGCCGCAGGGAGCAGGTAGATCTCCTGGTGGTACCAAGGACGAAAGCGCCTCTCGTCATGCATCTTGCCCATGTCCACCCGCTCGGCGGTCACCTGGGACCGCGGAACACAGTCGAAAAACTGAGGGACCGATTCGTGTGGCCCGGGATGAGCGCCGAGGTCCAGAGATTCTGCCAGCAGTGTCCCCAGTGCCAACGCACCGCTCCCCGGAGGCCCCCGCCGGCGCCCCTCATCCCTCTACCCATCATTGGCGTTCCCTTCGAGCGGATCGGCATGGACCACATGGGGCCCCTCCCCAAGTCTGCCCGGGGCCACGAGTACGTCCTGGTGATCGTGGACTATGCCACCCGGTACCCGGAGGCGGTACCACTACGCAAAGCCACCTCCCCCAACATCGCCAGGGAGCTGGTACTCTTGTTCAGCCGCGTGTGAATCCCCAAAAACATCCTAACCGACCAAGGTACGCCCTTTGTCTCCAAGTTAATGTCTGATCTGTGTCGGCTGTTGCAGGTGAAGCACCTGAAGACGTCGGTCTACCACCCCCAGACTGACGGGCTGGTCGAACGTTTCAACCAGACGCTCAAACGAATGCTGCGGCGGGTGGTAGATGAAGAAGGGAGGAACTGGGACCTCCTCCTCCCTTACGTACTCTTTGCCGTCCGGGAGTGTCCCCAGGCATCCACCGGCTTCACCCCCTTCGAGCTGCTGTTCGGCTGGCGCCCTCGAGGACTACTGGACGTCGCCCGCGAAGCCTGGGAGGAACAGCCGTCCCCTTACCGCTCGGTCTTGGAATATGTACGAGAAATGCAAGACCGGATCGACCGAGTGGGACCGATAGTCCAACAGCACACGCCCAGGAGGAACAGCAGCGGGTGTACAACCGCCCGGCGCAGCCTCGAGAGTTCCACCCAGGGGACCAGGTACTTCTTCTGGTACCCGGTAGCGCCTGCAAGTTCCTGGCCTGCTGGCAGGGGCTTTACACCATTCTAGAGTGTCAGGGCGCCGTCAACTACCGCCTGCAACAGCCCGGTAGGAGAACGGACGGAAAACTATATCACATTAACCTGTTGAAGAAGTGGGTGGAACCGGCCCCGGTCGTTTCAGCATACGCCGCCCTAGACACAGATCAGAACAAGCATGCTTTGGTCAACCTCGGGGAGGACCTCACCCCCGCCCAGAGACAGGAGCTCCTCGAGTTCGTGGACCAGTTCGCGGACGTGTTCTCCTCCTCCCCAGGAAGGACCCAAGTGGTGCGCCACCACATACAGACACCGCCAGGGGTAGTGGTGAGACATAGGCCCTACCGTGTCCCAGAGGCCCTGCGTAAGGCCATCGAGGAAGAGGTGGAACGAATGCTACGAGACGGAGTCATCGAAGAGTCCAACAGCCCCTGGTCCAGCCCCATCGTGGTAGTGCCAAAACCCGACGGGAGTATTCGACTCTGCAACGACTTTCGCCAACTCAACCATGTCTCGGACTTTGATAGCTACCCCTCCCCCCCCGGGGGGGGGGGGGGGGGGGGGGGGGGGGGGGGGGGCTTTTTTTTTCCCCGGGCCCCCCCGGGGGGGGGGGGGGGGCCGCCCGGGGCGGCGCCGCCCCCCCCCCCCCCCCCCCCCCCCCCCCCCCCCCCCCCCCCTCCCCCTCCTCCCCTTTGGGCTACATGAGGCCCCAGCCACCTTCCAACGACTGATGGACATCGTCCTACGGCCCCATCGTAGCCCGCAGCGGCCTACTTGGATGATGTAGTCATCCATTCCTCCACCTGGTCACTCCTCCCGCACCATGTGGCTGGACGCGCCATGTCGCACATGTGGCCGTAGTAACAACTGTATGCTTTTCCCCCTATTGCTCTGCCCCCACAAGTTCTAGCGAGAGTTTGCCAAGACCATCTACATCTGCTGCTAGTAGTATCCTATTGGCCAGCTCGAATATGGTTCTCAGAGATAATATTCCTGCTAGATGGCACTCCTTGGGAGATGCTTGTCTGCAGGGATCTACTGTCTCAAGCTGGAGGGCTGATTTATCACCCACGGCCGGACCTGTGGAAACTGTGGGTCTGGCCCCTGAAGGGCACCAGCTCATAGATTCTGGTCTCACAACTGAGGTTATAGGACCATGTTGAACGCTAGAGCACTATCCATGAGGAAATTGTATGCTCTCAAGTGGCGACTTTTTGTCTTGTGGAACGTCAGCTAGACTCAGTGAACTGTGCAATAGCTACAGTCCTGGAGTTCTTACAAGAACGTTTCTCAGCAGGTTTGGCTCCTACTTCAATCAGGGTCTACGTGGCCACCCTTTCAGCCAGCCACGCCCCTATTTATGGAGCCTCTGTGGGGCAACATCCTCTAATTGTGAGGTTTATGCATGGTGTCAGGCAGTTGAGGCCCATCTACAGACCACGCATACCTTTCTTGGACCTTTCTGTGGTCCTAGAAGGTCTGTCAGGTGCTCCATTTGAGCACTTAGAGTCAGAAAATTCTGACTCTAAAGGTAGCTATTCTGCTGGCCCTGACATCTCTCAAGCGAGTAGGAGATCTACAAGCTCTCTCTGTTGCCCATTCCTGCCTTGACTTTGCCCCTGGATTAGCCAAGTCCTTCCTATATTCTAGTCCAGATTATATTTCTAAAGTGCCTATGTCTGCTGCCCAGCCAGTAAAGTTGCAGGCTTTCTGCCCTCCTCCATTCCTCGTACCGGAACAAGATAAATTGCACCTACTGTGTCCAGTATGGGCTCTCTCTACTTATATCCACTGCTCCGGTCACTGACGTAAGTCGAAGCAGCTGCTTATCTGCTTGGCGACGACAGTAGGGGTAATGATGTGTCAAAGCAGCGCATCCTTAATTGGAGAGTGGAAGCAATCTCTATTGCTTATGAAGCAGCGGTCTCGCTCGCAGTTACTAGCATCAACTGGAAACAAGATCAATAAATTAGGCAGTGTTGACTATAATGTTCGGACAATAAAAAAGATTGTTTAAAAATGATTGTTCTTGTTTTGTTGAATAATGACATACATTTGAGAGAGAGAGAGAGAGAGAGAGAGAGAGAAAGAGAAAGTTATATAATATGCTGATTTAAAATGAATAGAAATATATAAACTTTTTCATACTTTACTGCAAGTAAAAGAACTTAAGGTTTTAAACTCTATTCAGGTGATTAAGCAGAATGGTAAAACATTATATAAATTATTTTCCAGTTACTACCATCAGCTGGAATCAAGATCAATAAATTAGTCAGTGTTAACTATAATGTTCAGACAAGGAAAAAAAAAACACCTAAAGGCATTAGATCACAGAGATTTTCAGTATTACGTACCTGCAGGTGCATCCTTCCCTGCCACCTGACATTGTGTTGTAACATGGTCTTACATGTATGGCCAACTTATATGACGGGTTACAGTTTAGGTTAGAACAAGGGTTTGTAGAATTTCTGTAGAGCCAACAGAAATCACTGTCATTTACTGTATTTAAATACCTGTAGACTTTGTGTAAGTTTAATAATGTATCTACATACCCAGAGTTAATAGTATGATACATCTGAAGCGGTTTTAATATTTATTATGATCCTATAAACTAGAATCCTCTACTTGTATCGACTACTCAGTATTCAGATCAGAGTTTTTACGCAGTGTTGAATACCCAGTTCCCTGATCAGTGTCCTCTTGCAGTCTCAAATACCCAGTTTTTGTGAGAAAGTTCGCTAAGGTCAGCCACCTGATAATCTGATAGATTTAAAAAAATAAAATAAAAATAGAACCATCTTACAAAGCTGAGCTCCGCCATAATGACCATAAATACATGCAAAACTGCTGGCCTGATGGCATGCCAGGCCAGGTACTGCAGACAAGGCCTATGCAGGGCAGTAGACCAGGAAAATAATGGATATTTTCAACCTGTCTCTAGCCCAAGCAGTGGTCCATACCTGCTTCAAAACAGCCATTGCTGTGTCTCTATCGTGTCATTTACACAGCTATCATTGGCAAGTGTTTTGAGAGGTTGGTGTTTTCACATATGAAAGCCTGCCTGTCCTGATCACTGGATCATTATCAGTTTTCCTACCAGCTCAACAATTCAATAGAGGACACGAGCTGGATAAAAGCTATTCATCAATGTCAGTTCAACCTTTCCGAGTTGATCTCTAAATACACAGACCTCGGCATCTCCATCTTCCATTGTAATAGGACCCTTGCTGTGAGACATCATTCTGTTAGGCTTGGCAACCACAACTTCTACACCTGCAAACTCAACACTGCAACCCACAGGGCTATTTGCTTAACCTTCTTTACTCCCTCTTCAACCGCAAATGCTTACCTGCTTATGGCTCCAAAGTTATAATCACATTTGCAGACACCACAGTGGTAGGCCTGATCAGCAATCAGAGTTCCTCATTGTCCACATGTCGAAGGACTTGTTCAGCACATACAACAATGTAAAAAAAAAAAAGAATGTTATTTCCTCTGAGGAATTAATGAAGTTCACCTTAACAATAGAACACGTCCTCTTGCAGAATGCTTGATTGTTTGGAAAGTAAACTGATCTATACTGAGGCCAGAGTGGGAGTGTCCAAGGTTACTTAGCAACAGCAAACCTCTAATTCTTTTTCTTTGTAACTTTATAGGTCTAGCTCGATGGCAACAGCAAAAAGCAGAGGGGATAAAGGAATTCCTTTATCCCCTCTGCTTTTTGCTGTTGCCATCGAGCCGCTGTCTATTGCACTAAAATCTTCCCCCTTGTTTAAAGGAATAGGTCGATACCATGCAGAATACAAATTGTCGCTATATGCTGATGATTTCCTATTGTATATAACCGATCCTATCGCCTCTATAGCTTCTGTCTTGGATGTTCTGGAGTCTTCTGGTGTTGACTCTGGTTATAAATTAAATTTAGATAAAAGCGACTGTTTTCCTGTCAATGCTTCAGCTTTGTCTCTCCAACAGTCATATCTACCGTTTCGATTTAGTCAGTCAGGTTTTAAATACCTAGGTATCAATGTGGCACGTTCTCTATCTAATCTTTTATCAGCTAACTTCACTCTCCTTATCTCAAAGGTTAAATCTAGCATTCAGAGTTGGGGTAATTTACCCCTTTCCCTAATTGGCAGGATCAATGTCGTCAAAATGAATATATTACCGAAGTTTCTTTTCTTGTTCCAGCAAGTGCCTCTTTCTCTCCCAAAATCATTCTTCGATTCATTGGATAAGATAATTAGTACATTTATTTGGCGAGGGAAGACACCAAACTTAGTGGAGGACTTGCATTACCCAATTTTCAATTCTATTACTGGGCTGCACACATCCATAAACTTTGTTACTGGGTTCAATCTCCTGGATCTTCTTGGTCTAAATTGGAATTATCTTCTTGTAGTGAATCCTCTTTACCTGCTCTGCTTTACTCATCTTTACCTACAAAACTGTCCCTATATACTGATAACCCTGTGGTCCTCAACACACTTATGACTTTGTATCAATTTAGATGGCGCTTTAAATTTGTAGGTGCATCCTCTTTGTGTCCTTTAGTCAACAACCATCTATTTCCCCCATCGTGTTTGGACTCCACATTTTCAGTGTGGTATGACAATGGTATTAAACAAGTTAGAAATTTGTATTCCGATGGTGTGTTTGATTGTTTTGCCAATTTGGCATCCACTTATGATCTCCCTTTTCAGTTTTTCAGCATTTCTTTCAGTATTTTCAAATACGGAACTTCTAGATGTTTTCCTGATTTCTCCTCTGCGCCTCCTGAACAGGCTTAGGAAGGCGTTTTCAAATAACCCACATCAGAAAACAGAGTTAGGAGTACAGATAAGTTAGGAGTGTTGGGAACAGGCTACAGGGAGGGTACAGTCTACAACTTCTTGTGCTCGTCTTGGACTTATACAGTTCAAAGTTTTAAATAGAGTCCATCTGTCCAAGTCGAGAATGTCTGTGATGTATCCGGCTGTAGAGGACAAGTGTGATAATTGCCATGGCTCTCCCTGTCATCTTGGCCATATGTTTTTTTTCTGTCCTGATCTCCATGGTTTTTGGTCTGGCGTTTTTACCATCATGTCCACTATTCTCAAGGTACATTTAAAGCCTTGTCCATTGATTTCACATCCCTTATAGCAAGATGTTCCCTACTGTTACATTGGAAATCTGCTAAATACCCATCTATCTCCCAGTAGATAAAGGACGTGTTTTTTTCTGAAACGCGAGAAAATAAGATATACGATGAATGGTTGTATGGACAAGGTTTTTTTTTTATATATATATGGCATCCCTTTATTGTATACTTTATGGAGTTACAGACACTTCCCACTTTTGTGCCTGTTGTTGATCAGCCCCTTAAATGCTAGGTGATCGTGCACCTGCTCGTGCACGCGTGCTCACATGGGGACACTGTTGCTCAAGTTGTTTTGCTTTCTTCTAATGGAATATTTGGGAAAGGGAGGGGAGGACAGAAGAGAAAAGGCAATGTAGAAATGTTCAGTTGAAATGTTCAATGAAAATTAAACTATAAATAGGTCTGGCTAATTAATTTTCTGATGAACCTTGATATACGTTGTAGTTAAAACTTCCATTCATTGAATTTTTAGTACTTGTATTCTATAACATGCAGTTTTTAGAAAATGTAAGTACAAAAATAATTCTTTGTACTTACCTTTTTTTTTTTATAGAATTGAAGATCCGGTCATGTGGTAGGAAGTTTAGAAATTGTAGGTAGAGATTGTAGGTAGAAGGTATAATTTAACCTTTTTTTTTTGCACCACAGACTGGTTTAATATCACACCTTTAAGGTGTGGTGGATGAATACAACAAAATAAAATGATACGACAGGCATAAAAACTGGGGTGTTTTTAAAATATAATAATAAACATGAATCCAATGTGGAATCGCAACTTTATTAGCAGCGTCCTCGTAACATCACGCCAACAGCATAGCATGAGTCACATCCTCTCAGCCCCCTAACGCTCACTGGTCGCTATGGTAACATTTCAACATGCCTTCAAAATAAAAGACACCACAGAAACAAATCTAAAGTGCATGAAAAATACAACTCACCATATTGCTGAATCAGGTCCGAAATGAATAAAGCTTTGAATTTCAAGCAGGTGAATTCAGAGCCAATATATGTGAATTATGTGTAGATCAAATAACAGACTTGAAGTCAGGATTACGCTTACATTTATTGTCTCCCATGGGAGATCATCGTCTCGGATAAGAGAAGCACTGCACCATCACACCACAACATAAGACAATAAATTGAACCGTACAACACGGTATCACAATACATCATACTATAAGCACTATATAAAAAAACATACATAAACACCGATCTTAGAACCTGCTCGCTGAATTACCCTTTCTTTCAGAATTCTGTTCAGAATTGATAAGTTTCACTGACAGTGGAACAAATGAGTATTTATATCTATTGTATTTACACAGAGGTTCCCTATATACCTCCTTCAAGAGGTCAACAACACACTCAGGGTTCAATACATGGGTGAGATCAGACAGAATCTTATTTGCCTGGCTAATGACCGATTGTTCAGAAATATCACGGGATCAGGGAGAGTGGGCATACCCACAATCTTCCATGCTGTTTTTAACACAGTGGAAATTTGGGTTCTTGATTTAATTGTTACGTTCCCAGTCCAGCTGGTTCTCTCATAATGTAACACAGACTCAATAGTAGCTCTATAACCAATTCTTACAATACACTAAGAATGAATCCCTCCTTAAACACTAATCCCTCCTTCCACACAATGAGGTCATCTCATCCTTAATTAATTATGTTCACAGCATGACTTTTTTCTTTTTCCGTTTCTTGTCTCTCTCCGTCTGTTGAAGTTTTTCCTCTTTCGCTTCTGGAATAATGATGATTGTAAAAAAACCCCGACAGTTGTACATATCCGCATAACGTTCCCCCAAAAGAAGTAAAAAAAGAAAAAAAGAAAAAGGAAATAATACCCCCAAAAGAAAGAGTTCATTTGTGAGACGAATGATGACGATGATTCAACATCAGTGTTTTGGTTCCTTGAAGACGTGACGATTGGTGTACAGGTAGTCACAACATTCCTCCTTCCTTTGGTTGTCATTAAAGTTATTGTCCTTTCTCCCTTCTCTGCTTTGCTATTTTTTCCCACTCTGTCGTTCTTCTCTCCTCGCTCTCCTCTATTACAATTTTGCAGAGGAAATGATGATGATGCAAAAATGAGAACCATAAATATTCTCGTAACATCCCACCAAACAAACATAAAAAAGAAATAATAAAGAAAATAAAACCCCCAGAAGAAAGAGTTCATCTGTGAAATTGGAGATGATTGAGTATCAGTGTTTTGGTTCTTTGACATGATGGTTGGCGCACTGGTAGAGGTTGTTAGGACATCCTTAGACGGCGGTTGAGGAGTAGAAGTTTGGATGGTATTGTCCTGTAGAAAATTGTTTCGTTGACTCTCCGCACTAGTTGTGTGTGTTTGTGTATTATTATTTGTCAAGACAGGAGGTGATTCATTCTTAGTGCAAATGTCTTGCTTCGTAGAAGATGCGATTCCTGGAATGCTAGCAGGCCTTGGTGGTTGATCTTTGTGGTGTTCTTGTGTATTATTATTTGTGAAGACGGGAGGTGTTTCGATCTCTTTGTGAACATCTTGGTTTGTAAAAGATGTAAGCACTGGAATGCAAGTGGGTGTTGGTTCAGCTTTGTGGTGTCCTTGTGTGTTATTCCTCATCATGATCGTAGGTGATGTGCTCTCTTGTACTGGACTGCAGATGGAGCTTGTCGTTTGAGCAGGACTTGGGGTTTGTCGGTTGCTCGGTCGTACAGGACTTGTGTTTGTTTTCTGTTTCGAGTACCCAGTTCTCAACAGAAATTCCTCTAAGGTCAGATCCCTGATCATCAGAATGAGGTTCTTGCTAATGGAGTAGGTGGCATGTTTGTTGAAACTTGACTGATCACTGTGCTGAGTCACATAAACGGTATGAAGCCAGTTATTGTCGAGGCTGATTATAATGCGGTCCATGTTGCTGTTGTCTTGGGAATGAGTACAGTCTTCTCTGACATACCAGGGAAGGTTGGACGCATATGGATAGCTTAGATTGCCCACCACATAGTAGGGGAAAGCCACATCAGGCAGAAGTTTACCACTGTTTCTCTCATATCTGTTCTCGAATAGGTGGAAACCAAAATCTGTATTCTTCGGATCACAGCTCAACTGCAAAACATGGTTTTGATCAAGAGAGAGACACTCTTTAGCAAACCAGAACAGCAGCTTGAGACCGTGTCTTGGCCGAGGCTGACCGAATCTAGACTGCTCCAGTTGCTCTATTTCTTCCAGTGTCTTCATGGTGGCTCCTGCTGAGGGTCTAAAAACATATTTTCGGTATATTTGTTAAAAGCCATGATTTACACACTAAGGGCCATATTCAGAGTTGAGTTAAGCACAGTGAGGATTTATTACTGGAATCGCACCTGGAATTACAAACACGGGGCCGAGTTTAAGCAGAACTTTTTTGTGTTATATCCAGGGCCACTCAGTCTGACAGTGTATTATAACCACAGTATGACATGATGGATAAAATGATGAACAACACTTACACTTACTGACTGAGTGCTCAGTCAGCTTAAACCAGCTTGAACCATGGTCACATTTTCTTTACAGGAGAGTATACTGAAAAAAATCAAATTAAAATAGTTAATTGAATGCATAATAAAATAGCCAACATCCCATGTCCAGATGAAGGTCTCGTGTGCTCGATTTAGTATCTCATGGCTTCTTTAATGTGTGTGCCTGAGTAAATCTTGCATGGTGAAAAAGGAGAAGAATAAAAGCAAATTTATAGGATGTGTTGGATCAAGTGCTATTTTCTAAGCTGCTGAATAATGGTGGTATTAGTGGGTTAAAAAAATGCTGTTTCCTTCTTCAGTCAGCATTGTCAATAACAGATTTATTTATTTATTTATTTATTTTACAGGTTTAAAGGTGTACGCTTGTATTTAAAGGGAATGGTCTAGATCAGTGGTTTTTAAAGTGGGGGCCGCCAAGGGGCGCCCGGGGGTCCTCAACAATTTTGTGTGAAAAATAAATTCTCACTATTAGACAACCACACACACACACACACACACACACACACACACACACAATCAACTCCTAATGTAATGTAAGGTAAAGATGTAATTTTAAATAAATAAATAAATAAAGGGGGGATATATTCAGAAGTCTGTATTTTTAATGTGTTTTAAACACATCTTGCAAAAGGGGGGCCTCGTTCAAATTATAATGCGATTTGGGGGGCCTTGCCCTGGAAAAGTTTGGTAACCCCTGGTCTAGATGCTGCAAGTGTTCCCCTTCAAAAGGAACTCAACTTTGTGTGAGCTCCACTCTGTGTCACGCGTGTGACTGGTATCTGCAGCTTGTGTAACATCATGCCTATTTATAGGGATGAGGTGATCAGGTGACGTGGCAATTAAGCGTGTCGCGTGATATAAAAACGGCACTGGTGAACTCTGCCATCAGCAGTCACAGTATAGACTGCATGTCAGTCATTTGTGTAATGCTCGCAAAAAGACTCTTCATTTCCTCTCTATCTTTTCAAAAAAAGAAAGAAAAATCTCTACTTTTCTGTCCCTTTAAATAAAAAAGAGAAAAGTATGAGTGAGAGAGAATTCAGGAAGTGCGTCATGCCTTGCTCCCACTTCATCACGGGGAGGATGGACACACTTTCTGTGTGAAATGTCTAGGGGTGGAGCCTGCCAGGGCAGCCTTGAGAGGTCTGACTGTGCGCATTTTGAATGCCTTACAATTAGGCAGCTGCGCTCGTGACTCGCTCTCTTCACAGCCAAACGGAGATGGGTTTCAGAGCCTCACAGATCCTGGGGATTTTGTATGGATCTGGACAAGGAGCCGGAGACGATTGCTGCTCTATCTCTTGCTCTGTCTCATCCGGCTTTCCACCGTGACTCCTCCTTCTGTTATGGAAAGCCAAAAAAAAATTATTAGTGCAGGAAGTAGGATCCTTCTCGGACAAAGCCATACAACCTGAGGGAAGGAGGTTTCTACAGCCGTTATTTCCTGGTCTGAAAAAAAGATGGGTGTGTATGGTCAATTTTAGATCTGCATCATCTGAACCGTACTCTTCAGACATGCAGGTTCAAGATGCTGATCCTCAAACTTATTGTTCAACAGATTCAGTTTGATGAATGGTTTGTGACGACAGATTTCAAAGACGCATATTTCCACATAGAAACATCACCCTGTCACAGGAAGTTCCTGATGTTCACTTTTGGAGGCAACGCGTACCAATATTGGGTCCCTCCCATCAGGCTAGCTTTATCGCCTCGCACCTTCACAAAGTGTGTGGGTGCCGTTCTGACTCCCTTGCGACTCCAGGGCATCCGTGTAGTAAACTAACTGGGTGACTGGTTAATTCTAGCATGATCCAGGGAACTGGCAATTCAACATCAAAATGTTGCTCTCACCCACATGAGGAGCTTGGCTCTCAGGTTGAACCTCAAGAAAAATATGCTTTCTCCAGTGCAGAGGACAACTTTACTAGGGGTTATAAGGATTTTGCTATGATGAGGGCGTTTCTATCCCCAACCTGCGTAGGTTCAGTCCTATCAACAATGATTGGATATTTTCAACCTGTCCCTACCCCAAGCAGTGGTCCATACCTGCTTTAAAACAGTCATCACTGTGCCTCTATCGTGTCATTTACACAGCTATCATTGGCAAGTGTTTTGAGAGGCTGGTGTTTTCACATATGAAAGCCTGCCTTCCCTGATCACTGGATCATTATAAGTTTTCCTACTAGCTCAACATTTCAATAGAGGACACCTACAATGACCCAGCTGGATAAAAGCTATTCATCAATTTCAGTTCAAACTTTTCAAGTTGATCTCTAAATACACAGACCTCGGCATCTCCATCTTCCATTGTAATAGGATCCTTGCTATTAGACATCATTCTGTTAGGCTTGGCAACCACAACTTCTACACCTGCAAAGTCAACACTGCAACCCACAGTGCTATTTGCTTAACCTTCTCTACTCCCTCTTCAACCACAAATGCTTACCTGCTTATGGCTCCAAAGTTATAATCACATTTGCAGACACCACAGTGGTAGGCCTGATCAGCAATCAGAGTTCCTCATTGTCCACATGTCGAAGGACTTGTTCAGCACATACAACAATGTAAAAAAAAAAAGAATGTTATTTCCTCTGAGGAATTAATGAAGTTCACCTTAAGAATAGAACACATCCTCTTGCAGAATGCTTGATTGTTTGGAAAGTAAACTGATCTATACTGAGGCCAGAGTGGGAGTGTCCAAGGTTACTTAGCAACAGCAAATCTCTCAATTTTTTTTTCTTTGCAGCTTTATAGGTTTGGCTAATGAATTTGTTCTGATGAACCTTGAGATACGTTGTAGTTAAAACTTCCATTCATTGAATTTTTAGTACTTGTATTCTATAACATGCAGTTTTTGGAAAATGTAAGTACAAAATAATTAGTTTTTACTTACCTTTATTTTTAATAGAATTGAAGATCCGGTCATGTGGTAGGAAGTTTAGAAATTGTAGGTAGAGATTGAAGGTAGAAGGTATAATTTTCTAGCACAGGGGCCCCCAACCTTTTTTGCACCACAGACTGGTTTAATATCACACCTTTATGGTGTGGTGGATAAATACAACAAAATACAACGATACGACCGGCATAAAAACTTGGGTGTTTTTAAAATATAATAATAAACATGAATCCAATGTGGAATCGCAACTTTATTAGCAGCGTCCTCGTAACATCACGCCAACAACATAGCATGAGTCACATCCTCTCATCCCCCTAATGCTCTCTGGTCGCACTATGGTAACGTTTCAACATGCCTTCAAAATAAAAGACACCACAGAAACAAATCTAAAGTGCATGAAAAACACAACTCACCATAACGCTGAATCAGGTCCGAAATGAATAAAGCTTTGAATTTCAAGCAGGTGAATTCAGAGCCAATATATGTGAATTATGTGTAGATTCAAATCGAATAACAGGCTTGAAGTCAGGATTACGCTTACATTTATTGTCTCCCATGGGAGATCATCGTCTCGGATAAGAGAAGCACTGCACCATCACACCACAACATAAGACAATAAATAGAACCGTACAACATGGCATCACAATACATCATACTATAAGCGCTATATAAAAAAATACATAAATTAAAATACCCCGATCTTAGAACCTGCTCGCTGAATTACCCTTTCTTTCAGAATTCTGTTCAGAATTGATAAGTTTCACTGACAGTGGAACAAATGAGTATTTATATCTATTGTATTTACACAGAGGTTCCCTATATACCTCCTTCTGGCGGTCAACAACACACTCAGGGTTCAATACATGGGTGAGATCAGACAGAATCTTATTTGCCTGCCTAATGACCGATTGTTCAAAAATATCACGGGGATTAGGGAGAGTGGGCATACCCACAATCTTCCATGCTGTTTTTAACACAGTGGAAATTTGGGTTCTTGATTTAATTGTTACGTTCCCAATCCAGCTGGTTCTCTCATAATGAAACACAGACTCAATAGTAGCTCTATAACCAATTCTTACAGTACACTAAGAATGAATCCCTCCTTAAAAACTAATCCCTCCTTCCACACAATGAGGTCGTCTCATCCTTAATTAATTATGTTCACAGCATGACTTTTTTCTTCTTCCGTTTCTTGTCTCTCTCCGTCTGTTGAAGTTTTTCCTCTTTCGCTTCTGGAATAATGATGATTGAAAAAAACGCCGACAGTTATACATATCCGCATAACGTTCCCCCAAAAGAAGTAAAAAAAGAAAAAAAGAAAAAGGAAATAAAACCCCCAAAAGAAAGAGTTAATTTCTGAGAAAAATGATGACGATGATTCAACATCAGTGTTTTGGTTCCTTGAAGACGTGACGATTGGTGTACAGGTAGTCACAACATTCCTCCTTCCTTTGGTTGTCATTAACATTATTGTCCTTTCTCCCTTCTCTGCTTTGCTATTTTTTCCCTCTCTGTCGTTCTTCTCTCCTCGCTGTCCTCTATTACAATTTTGCAGAGGAAATAATGATGATGCAAAAATGACAATCATAAATATTCTCGTAACATCCCACCAAACAAACATAAAAAAGAAATAATAAAGAAAATAAAACCCCCAGAAGAAAGAGTTCATCTGTGAAATTGGAGATGATTGAGTATCAGTGTTTTGGTTCTTTGACATGATGGTTAGCGCACTGGTAGAGGTTGTTAGGACATCCTTAGACGGCGGTTGAGGAGTAGAAGTTTGGATGGTATTGTCCTGTAGAAAATTGTTTCGTTGACTCTCCGCACTAGTTGTGTGTGTTTGTGTATTATTATTTGTCAAGACGGGAGGTGATTCATTCTTAGTGCAAATGTCTTGCTTCGTAGAAGATGCGATTCCTGGAATGCTAGCAGGCCTTGGTGGTTGATCTTTGAGGTGTTCTTGTGTATTATTATTTTTCAAGACAGGAGGTGTTTCGATCTCTTTGTGAACATCTTGGTTTGTAAAAGACGTAAGCGCTGGAATGCAAGTGGGTGTTGGTTCAGCTTTGTGGTGTCCTTGTGTGTTATTCCTCATCACGATCGTAGGTGATGTGCTCTCTTGTACTGGACTGCAGATGGAGCTTGTCGTTTGAGCAGGACTTGGGGTTTGTCGGTTGCTCGGTCCTACAGGACTTGTGTTTGTTTTCTGTTTCGAGTACCCAGTTCTTGACAGAAATTCCTCTAAGGTCAGATCCTTGATCATCAGAATGAGGTTCTTGCTAATGGAGTAGGTGGCATGTTTGTTGAAACTTGACTGATCACTGTGCTGAGTCACATAAACGGTATGAAGCCAGTTATTGTCGAGGCTGATTATAATGCGGTCCATGTTGCTGTTGTCTTGGGAATGAGTACAGTCTTCTCTGACATACCAGGGAAGGTTGGACGCATATGGATAGCTTAGATTGCCCACCACATAGTAGGGGAAAGCCACATTAGGTAGAAGTTTACCACTGTTTCTCTCATATCTGTTCTCGAATAGGTGGAAACCAAAATCTGTATTCTTCGGATCACAGCTCAACTGCAAAACATGGTTTTGATCAATAGAGAGACACTCTTTAGCAAACCAGTACAGTAGCTTGAGACCGTGCCTTGGCCGAGGCCGACCGAATCTAGACTGCTCCAGCTGCTCTATTTCTTCCAGTGTCTTCATGGTGGCTCCTGCTGAGGGTCTAAAAACATATTTTCAGTATATTTGTTAAAAGCCATGATTTACACACTAAGGGCCATATTCAGAGTTGAGTTAAGCACAGTGAGGATTTATTACTGGAATCGCACCTGGAATTACAAACACGGGGCCGAGTTTAAGCAGAACTTTTTTGTGTTATATCCAGGGCCACTCAGTCTGACAGTGTATTATAACCACAGTATGACATGGTGGATAAAATGATGAACATGAAATGATGATTAAACTTACACTTACTGACTGAGTGCTCAGTCAGCTTAAACCTGCTTGAACCATGGTCACATTTTCTTTACAGGAGAGCAGGGTAAATGGTAAATGTGCTTATATAGCACTTTTATCCAAAGCACTTTACACTGTGTCTCATTCACCCATTCACACACACCAATTGTAGCAGAGCTGCCATGCAAGGCGCTAGCTTGCCATCGGGAGCAACTTGGGGTTCAGTGTCTTGCCCAAGGACACTTCAGCATGTGGAGGCACCCGGGCCGGGAATCGAACCGCCAACCCTACGATTAGTGGACAACCTACTCTACCAACTGCGCCACAGCCGCCCAATTTTTTTCAGCATACTGAAAAAAATTAAATCAAAATAGTGAATTGAATGCATAATAAAATAGCCAACATCCCATGTCCAGATGAAGGTATCGTGTGCTCGATTTAGTATCTCATGGCTTCTTTAATGTGTGTGCATGAGTAACTCTTGCATGGTGAAAAAGGAGAAGAATAAAAGCTAATTTATAGGATGTGCTGGATCAAGTGCTGTTTTCTAAGCTGCTGAATAATGGTGGTATTAGTGGGTTAAAAAAATGCTGTTTCCTTCTTCAGTCAGCATTGTCAATAACAGATTTATTTATTTATTTATTTTGCAGGTTTAAAGGTGTACGCTTGTATTTAAAGGGAATGGTCTAGATCAGTGGTTTTCAAAGTGGGGGCCGCCAGGGGGCGCCCGGGGGTCCTCAACAATTTTGTGTGAAAAATAAATTCTCACTATTAGACAACCACACACACACACAATCAATTCCTAATGTAATGTAAGGTAAAGATGTAATTATTAATAAATAAATAAATAAAGGGGGGGATATATTCAGAAGTCTGTATTTTTAATGTGTTTTAAAGACATCTTGAAAAAGGGGGGCCTCGTTGAAATGATAATGCGATTTGGGGGGCCTTGCCCTGGAAAAGTTTGGGAACCCCTGGTCTAGATGCTGCGAGTGTTCCCCTTCAAAAGGAACTCAACTTTGTGTGAGCTCCACTCTGTGTCACACGTGTGACTGGTATCTGCAGCTTGTGTAACATCATGCCATTTTATAGGGCTGCTGTGATCAGGTGACGTGGCAATTAAGCATGTCGTGTGATATAAAAACGGCACTGGTGAACTCTGCCATCAGCAGTCACAGTATAGACTGCATGTCAGTCATTTGTGTAATGCTTGCAAAAAGACTCTTCATTTCCTCTCTATCTTTTCAAAAAAAGAAAGAAAAATCTCTACTTTTCTGTCCCTTTAAATAAAAAAGAGAAAAGTATGAGTGAGAGAGAATTCAGGAAGTGCATCATGCCTTGCTCCCACTTCATCACGGGGAGGATGGACACACTTTCTGTGTGAAAGGTCTAGGGATGGAGCCTGCCAGGGCATCATTGTGAGGTCTGACCGTGCGCATTGTGAACACCTTACAATTAGGCAGCTGCGCTCATGACTCGCTCTCTTCACAGCCAAACGGAGTTGGGTTTCAGAGCCTCACAGATCCTGGGGATTTTGTATGGATCTGGACGAGGAGCCGGAGATGATTGCTGCTCTATCTCTTGCTCTGTCATCCAGATCCAGCTTTCCGCCGGATATTGAAGCTCACATCGCGACTCCTCCTTCCGTTATGGAAAGCCAAAAAAAAAAATTAGTGCAGGAAGTAGGATCCTTCTCGGACAAAGAAGCCATAGATCCTGAGGGAAGGAGGTTTCTACAGCCGTTATTTCCTGGTCTGAAAAAAACATGAGTGTATATGGTCAATTTTAGATCTGCATCATCTGAACCGTACTCTTCAGACATGCAGGTTCAAGATGCTGATCCTCAAACTTATTGTTCCATAGATTCAGTTTGACGACCGGTTTGTGACGACAGATTTCAAAGACGCATATTTCCACATAGAAACATCACCCTGTCACGCTCAAGTGGAAGTTCCTGAGGTTCAATTTTGGAGGCAACGCGTACCAATATTGGGTCCCTCCCATCAGGCTAGCTTTATTGCCTCGCACCTTCACAAAGTGTGTGGATGCTGTTCTGACTCCCTTGCGACTCCAGGGCATCCATGTACTAAACTAACTGGGTGACTGGTTAATTCTAGCATGATCCAGGGAACTGGCAATTCAACATCAAAATGTTGTTCTCACCCACATGAGGAGCTTGGCTCTCAGGTTGAACCTCAAGAAAACGTCGGGGTTACGCATGTAACCCTGTTCCCTGAGAAGGGAACGAGACGTTGCATTTAGCAGTATGGGGAACGCCTTGCGCGTGACCGGTATCTGAAACTTGTGTAAAATCATGCCTCTACTTATAGGCCTGCCATGATCAGGTGACGTGGCAATTAAGCGCGTCACATGATATATATATGGCACCTGTGAACCACGCTGCCAGCCTCTATTATCTGAAGTGAAGACGCAATTCACAGGCCAGCCCCGGTATGACAGCGCTATGCAACGTCTCGTTCCCTTCTCAGGGAATAGGGTTACATGCGTAACCCCGACGTTCCCTTTCAAAGGGAACTTCGACGTTGCATTTAGCAGTATGGGACTGGAATATCCCAACTCAGTCACACCGTGCGGGCGCCTGTTCAAAAATACCCAAACCCGCGGTTCAGTGCAGGCCCCCCAGCCTGGGGGGATGGATGAATATCCAGGCGCTTAACAAATGACTGTGTGAGGCATAGCACCATGCACCCGCACACATCCGCAAGGAAACCCCTTTTGAACAAAAGCCTTCAACAATCCCAGTAGAGATGCACTGCTTTGACACAGCATCACTTTTCCTGTCGCTGCCAAAGCAGACTAGTAGCTGCTCTGACTTACGCCACTGGCCGGAGCGGTGGACGTAAGTACAGAGAGAGCTTACTGGACACAGCGGGTGCATCCTCTCTTGTTCTGGTCAGAGGACAGAGGAGGGGAGAAAGCCTGCAACACCACAGGGTGGGCAGCCAGTGTAGGCACTTTAGGAATATAATCCGGCCTAGGATACAGGAAGGACTTGGCTTATCTAGGGGTAAAGTCAAGGCAGGAGGGGCAACAGGGAGAGCTTGTAGACCTCCCACTCGCTTGAGAGATGTCAGGGCCTGTAAAAGAGCTACCTTTAGAGTCAGAAGCTTCTCAGAGGCTGACTCTAAGGGCTCAAATGGGGTCCCTGACAGACCTTCTAAGACCACAAAAAGGTCCCAGGAAGGTATGCATGGCCTATAGTGTATGTATATATAGTGTAAGGTATGCATGGCCTCATGAACCTCGAAGTTAGAGGACGTTGCCCCACAGAGGCTCCATCAACAGGAGCAGGGCTGGCCGAAACGGCGGCCACGTAACCCCGATAGTAGAAGGA
Organism: Ameiurus melas; assembly: GCA_012411365.1. NCBI lineage: Eukaryota > Metazoa > Chordata > Actinopteri > Siluriformes > Ictaluridae > Ameiurus > Ameiurus melas. The sequence continues at coordinate 36,128,026 of CM022755.1, forward strand.
GCCAACCCGCTGAGAAACGTTCCTGTCAGAACTCCAGGACTGTAGCAATTGTGCAGTTCACTGGGTGTAGCTGACGTTTCTCACACCACCAGACAAAAAGGCGCCACTTGAGCGCATACAATTTCCTTGTAGATGGGATCCACTCTAGGGGCTCGAAGGGGCAGCTGACAGACAGAAGGTCCCAGGAAGGTATGCACAGCCTGCAGATAGGCCTCAGCCATCTGACACCATGCATGAACCTCGCAGTTAGAGGATGTTGCCCCACAGAGGCTCCCTCAACAGGGGCATTGCTGGCCGAAATGGCGGCCACATAACCCTGATTGTAGAAGGAGCCCACCCCACTGAGAAATGTTATTGTAGAAACATGGTCTCTACCACCTCAGTCGTGCGACCAGAATCTATTAGCTGGTGCCCCTCAGGGGCCAGACCCACAGCTTCCTTAGTTCTTGCCAAGGATGATAAATCAACCCTGCGGCTTTTGAGGTAGGTCCACCCTAAGGGCTCAAATGGGGCACCTGACAGACCTTCCAGGACCACAGGAGGTCTCGGGAAGGTATGCGCGGCCTGCAGATGGGCCGCAGCCATCTGACACCACACACGAACCTTAAAGTTAGAAGATGTTGCCCCACGGAGGCTCCATCAACAGGGGCATGGCTGGCTGAAGCAGCGGCCCAGTAACCCTGATTGTAGAAGGAGCCCAGCCCGCTGAGAAACGTTCTGTAAGAACTCCAGGACTGTAGCAATTGCACAGTTCTCTGGGTCTAGGTGACGTTCCTCATGTCACAAGACAAAAAGCTGACACCTGAGTGCATTTGATTCCCCTGTGGATGGGATCCAATCCAGGGGCTCGAATGGAGCAGCCGACAGACCTTCCAGGACCATAGAAGGTCCCAGGAAGGTATGCATGGCCTGCAGATGGGCCGCAGCCGTCTGACACCACGCATGAACCTCAAAGGTAGAGGATGTTGCCCCACAGAGGCTCCATCAACAGGGTCATGGCCGGCCGAAACAGGGGCCAGGTACCCTGATTGAAGACGGAGCCCAGCCCGCTGAGAAACGTTCTGTAAGAACTCCAGGACTGTAGCAATTGTGCAGTTCACTGGCTCTAGGTGATGTTCCTCATGCCACAGGACAAAAAGCTGACACTTGAGTGCATACGCTTTCCTTGTGGATGGTGCTCTAGCTTTTAACATGGTTTCAACAATCTCAGTTGTGAGACCCGAACCTATGAGTTGGTGCCCCTCAGGGGCCAGACCCACAGTTGCCGAGTTTTGGCCGAGCGTGATAAATCAGCCCTCCGGCTTGAGACAGTAGATCCGCTCTACGGGCTCGAATGGGGCAGCCGACAGACCTTCCAGGGCCATAGAAGGTCCCAGGAAGGTATGCGGGGCCTGCAGATGGGCCTCAGCCATCTGAGACCACGCATGAACCTCGAAGTTAGAGGATGTTGCCCCACAGAGGCTCCCTCAACAGGGGCGTTGCTGGCCGAAATGGCGGCCACATAACCCTGATTGTAGAAGGAGCCCACCCCACTGAGAAATGTTATTGTAGAAACATGGTCTCTACCACCTCAGTCGTGCGACCAGAATCTATTAGCTGGTGCCCCTCAGGGGCCAGACCCACAGCTTCCTTAGTTCTTGCCAAGGATGATAAATCAACCCTGCGGCTTTTGAGGTAGGTCCACCCTAAGGGCTCAAATGGGGCACCTGACAGACCTTCCAGGACCACAGGAGGTCTCGGGAAGGTATGCGCGGCCTGCAGATGGGCCGCAGCCATCTGACACCACGCACGAACCTTAAAGTTAGAAGATGTTGCCCCACGGAGGCTCCATCAACAGGGGCATGGCTGGCCGAAGCAGCGGCCCAGTAACCCTGATTGTAGAAGGAGCCCAGCCCGCTGAGAAACGTTCTGTAAGAACTCCAGGACTGTAGCAATTGCACAGTTCTCTGGGTCTAGGTGACGTTCCTCATGTCACAAGACAAAAAGCTGACACCTGAGTGCATTTGATTCCCCTGTGGATGGGATCCAATCCAGGGGCTCGAATGGAGCAGCCGACAGACCTTCCAGGACCATAGAAGGTCCCAGGAAGGTATGCATGGCCTGCAGATGGGCCGCAGCCGTCTGACACCACGCATGAACCTCAAAGGTAGAGATGTTGCCCCACAGAGGCTCCATCAACAGGGTCATGGCGGCGAAACAGGGGCCAGGTACCCTGATTGAAGACGAGCCCAGCCCGCTGAGAACGTTCTGTAAGAACTCAGGACTGTAGCAATTGTGCAGTTCACTGGCTCTAGGTGATGTTCCTCATGCCACAGGACAAACTGACACTGGTGATAGGAGGAAAAGGGCGAAGGAGACGAAACAGGAAAAGCCAGGAAGGATGCATGGCCGCAGATGGACTGAAAGATGAACAAAGGTAGGGATGTTGCCCAAGAGTCCATCAACGGTCATGGCGGCCGAAAAGGCCAGGTACCCTGATTGAAGAACCCAGCCCGCTGAGAAACGTTCTTAAGAACCAGGACTGTGCATGTGCAGTTCACTGGCTCTAGGTGATTCCTCTGCCACAGGAAAAAGCTGACACTTGAGTGCATACGCTTTCCTTGTGGATGGTGCTCTAGCTTTTAACATGGTTTCAACAATCTCAGTTGTGAGACCCGAATCTATGAGTTGGTGCCCCTCAGGGGCCAGACCCACAGTTGCCGAGTTTTGGCCGAGCGTGATAAATCAGCCCTCCGGCTTGAGACAGTAGATCCGCTCTACGGGCTCGAATGGGGCAGCCGACAGACCTTCCAGGGCCATAGAAGGTCCCAGGAAGGTATGCGGGGCCTGCAGATGGGCCTCAGCCATCTGAGACCACGCATGAACCTCGAAGTTAGAGGATGTTGCCCCACAGAGGCTCCCTCAACAGGGCGTTGCTGGCCGAAATGGCGGCCACATAACCCTGATTGTAGAAGGAGCTCACCCCGCTGAGAAATGTTATTGTAGGAGCTCCAGGACTGTAGCTATTGCGCAGTTACTGGGTCCACAGTGAATCCCTGTGGACGGGAATCTCCCAAGGAGTGCCATCTCGCAGAGATATTATCTCTCAGAACCATGTTCGAGCTGCCAAAAAGGTGCTATTAGCAGGCTATCTTGGCGAACTCTCACTAGAGCTAGTGGGAGCAGCGATGGGGGGGCAGCATACAGATGTGACCTCAGCCACATGTGTGGATTCCACCCTAGGCTCCCAAGATACAGCTTTATCTAGCTCAGTGTTGATAGGATTGACACTACGCCTGTTGGGGATAGAAACGCCCTCATCGTAGTAGAATCCTATAACCCCTAGAAAAGTTGTCCACTGCACCGGGGAAAACCAACTTTTCTGAGATTCAACCTGAGCCCCCAGTTCTTCACGTGGGTGAGAACAACATCTCAATGTTGAACCGCCAGCTCCCTGGATCGTGCTAGAATTAACCAGACGTCCAGGTAGCTTGGTACACAGATGCCCTGGAGTCCCAATGGAGCCAGAGTGACATCCATGCACTTTGTGAAGGTGCGAGGGGATAAAGCTAGCAATATTCCTATGCGGAAACATGCACCTTTTAGACCTATCGCCACAAACCAGTTCTCGAACTGGATCTGTGGCACGATACGTTTGAACATCAGCCTCTGAACCTGTATGTCTGAAGAGTATGGTTCAGATGATGCAGATCTAAAATTGGCCGAATATTCCCACTTTTTTGCGGAACAGGAAATAAAGGCTGTAAACCTCCCTCCCTGAGGGAATGGGGTACATGTTTCAGGACCCCATTGTCCAAAAGGGAGCTTACTTCCTGCGCTAACGTCGGGCTCTGGTCTGTGCTGACTTCTGGTGAGCACACCTGTGAACGGGGGGGTCGAGCTATACACATTTGGCCGTAGCTTGCACGCTGCCCGATGTTCTTCTAGTGACGTTAGCTATTCCACATTCTATTGGAGAGAAGCATCAGATTTCCGTTGCCCTGTGACAGCTTGCTGACCAGGGAACACGAAACTTGGGGACCACTTTGGCTAGGGGAGGCCCTACAGTAGCACTGGGGGCTACCTGCCCTAACAACCTCATGTCCCTCATAGATCAGGCCTAACAGCAGACCGCGACTGTGGCCGCCCGGTTCCCCTGGCTGTCTGCGAGGGTTGGTGGGCTGCCATACTCTCCATCTGGGTTTCCCCCATACTAGTGCTGGCCCAGGCTCCACTCGTGGACACCCAGATGAGCTTGAGACAACTTTTTTTTGCCATACGACGAGCTCACTCAGCAGGTCTGCTTGGTAGGCCTGCAACCCTGCAGTGACCCACAGGCAAGACTACTACTGCATAGGCTTGCCCACCAATGCCACCTTGGATGCAAGCTGGCCCCTGTAATTACCTGCCGTCGGTGGAGAGAGGTAGCTAGCAAGCGCCTCCTCCACCTCGGACATAGCTAAATAGCCATGCCATTCATTCCCACAATGGCCAAATAATCCAACATAGCGGAGTTATGTCTATGGCTTAAGCATGGTTTTCCCCCCAGAAGTGAGATTTTGTCATAACTTCTGGAAGACAGGGGAGTTCCTGCAGTGTGAAGTATTTACTTTCACTAGGTAATCACTTAAAGCAGCTCTTTATACGCTGCGCTCAGTTTTTAACACATCCTTCTAACTCTTCGGAGTCAGAGAGGGATAATTACCCCTTTGGCTTTCCATAGCGGGAGGAGGAGTCGCGACGCGAACTCCAAATCCAGCGGAGAGCTGAACCCGGAAGACAGAGAGAGAGATAGAGCAGCGCTCGTCTCCGGCTCCTCTTCCGGATTTAAGAGATCCCCCGAACCTGAGACGGTTGGCTGCCTCGGCACGGCCCAGATCCGCGAGGCTTTGAAACTCGACTCACTCGGCTTCCGTATTTTTTCAAGAAAAGCGTGAGTCGAGCTGCTTAATGTAGCGTTACCATGCGCAGTCTCTCGAGGTTGCCATCGCATACTACACCACTAACACTTCACCAAGAAAGTGTGCACTTTTCCCCCGTGATGAAACGGGAGCACGTTACACACATCTTTAACTCTTTCTCGCTCATTACTTACCTCTCCTTTTCTTTAAAAAAGGGATAGAAAAGTTATGAGATTTTGAGAAAATATCGAGTAGAAATGAAGCGTTTTTGTCACACAAACAACAGACATGCAGTCTCGCTGAAGATAATAAGGCTGGCGGCGTGGTTCACAGGTGCCATATATATATCATGCGACGCGCTTAATTGCCACGTCACCTGATCATGGCAGGCCTATAAGTAGAGGCATGATTTTACACAAGCTTCAGATACCGGTCACGCGCAAGGCATTCCCCATACTGCTAAATGCAACGTCGAAGTTCCCTTTGAAAGGGAAATATGCTTTCTCCAGTGCAGAGGACAACTTTACTAGGGGTTATAAGGATTCTGCTATGATGAGGGCGTTTCTATCCCCAACCTGCGTAGGTTCAATCCTATCAACATTGATCAAGATAAAGCTGGATCTGGGCTTCCCCTCAGGCCTTTATGAGAGGCTGTTGGAGCTTTTGGTAGCAGCAGCCAACGTCATACCATTGGGCCTATTGCACACAAGAGCATTTCAGTGGTGGATGAAAAGTTGGGGGTTTCGTCCGAGGACAAAACCTCTGAAAGTAATCAGTGTCACTCAGTGATGCCTACGTGCTCTGCGAATTTGGAGGTGTCCCCGGTTTCTAACCTTAGGTCACTCTCTAGTGGTGGCTCCTTATCGCAAGACGGAAATGACAGACATCCTGTCAAGGCAGGGGCTGAGGCCCGGAGATTGGAAGCTCCATCCTTAAGTGGTGGAGTCTGTACGGCAGAGGTTCAGCCAAGTGGAAGTGGATGTGTTCGAGTCCGAGGAGACAACACACTGCCTGTGGTTTGCCCTCACTCCTCCCGCACCATGTTGCTGGACGCCATGTCGCACATGTGGCCGTAGTCACAACTGTATGCTTTTCCCCCTATTTCTCTGCCCCCACAAGTTCTAGCGAGAGTTTGCCAAGACCATCTACGTCTGCTGCTAGTAGTATCCTATTGGCCAGCTCGAATATGGTTCTCAGAGATAATATTCCTGCTAGACAGCACTCCTTGGGAGATGCTTGTCTGCAGGGATCTACTGTCTCAAGCTGGAGGGCTGATTTATCACCCACGGCCGGACCTGTGGAAACTGTGGGTCTGCACCAGCTCATAGATTCTGGTCTCACAACTGAGGATGTAGGACCATGTTGAACGCTAGAGCACTATCCATGAGGAAATTGTATGCGCTCAAGTGGCGACTTTTTGACTCGTGGAACGTCAGCTAGACCCAGTGAACTGTGCAATAGCTACAGTCCTGGAGTTCTTACAAGAACGTTTCTCAGCAGGTTTAGCTCCTTCTTCAATCAGGGTCTACGTGGCCACCCTTTCGGCCAGCCACGCCCCTATTTATGGAGCCTCTGTGGGGCAACATCCTCTAACTGTGAGGTTTATGCATGGTGTCAGGCGGATGAGGCCCATCTACAGACCACACATACCTTTCTTGGAACTTTCTGTGGTCCTAGAAGGTCTGTCACGTGCTCCATTTGAGCACTTAGAGTCAGCCTCAGAGAAAATTCTGACTCTAAAGGTGGCTATTCTGCTGGCCCTGACATCTCTCAAGCGAGAAGATCTACAAGCTCTCTCTGTTGCCCATTCCTGCCTTGACTTTGCTCCTGCCTCCTTCCTATATTCTAGTCCAGATTATATTTCTAAAGTGCCTATGTCTGCTGCCCAGCCAGTAAAGTTGCAGGCTTTCTGCCCTCCTCCATTCCTCGTACCGGAACAAGATAAATTGCACCTACTGTGTCCAGTATGGGCTCTCTCTACTTATATCCACTGCTCCGGTCACTGACGTAAGTCGAAGCAGCTGCTTATCTGCTTGGCGGCGACAGTAAGGGTAATGATGTGTCAAAGCAGCGCATCCTTAATTGGAGAGTGGAAGCAATCTCTATTGCTTATGAAGTGGCGGTCTCGCTCGCAGTTACTAGCATCAACTGGAAACAAGATCAATAAATTATGCAGTGTTGACTATAATGTTCGGACAATAAAAAAGATTGTTTAAAAATGATTGTTCTTGTTTTGTTGAATAATGACATACATTTGAAAGAGAGAGAAAGAGAGAGTTATATAATAAGCTGATTTAAAATGAATAGAAATATATAAACTTTTTCATACTTTACTGCAAGTAAAAGAACATAAGGTTTTAAACTCTATTCAGGTGATTAAGCAGAATGGTAAAACATTATATAAATTATTTTCCAGTTACTACCATCAGCTGGAATCAAGATCAATAAATTAGTCAGTGTTAACTATAATTTTCAGACAAGGAAAAAAAAACACCTAAAGGCATTAGATCACAGAGATTTTCAGTATTACGTACCTGCAGGTGCATCCTTCCCTGCCACCTGACATTGTGTTGTAACATGGTCTTACATGTATGGCCAACTTATATGACGGGTTACAGTTTAGGTTAGAACAAGGGTTTGTAGAATTTGTGTAGAAACAACAGAAATCACTGTCATTTACTGTATTTAAATACCTGTAGACTTTGTGTAAGTTTAATAATTTATCTACATACCCAGTTAATAGTATGATACATCTGAAGCGGTTTTTATATTTATTATGATCCTAAAAACTAGAATCCTCGAATACTCAGTATTCAGATCAGAGTTTTTACGCAGTGTTGAATACCCAGTTCCCTGATCAGTGTCCTCTTGCAGTCTCAAATACCCAGTTCCCTTTCAAAGGGAACTTCGACGTTGCATTTAGCAGTATGGGAACGCCTTGCGCGTGACCGGTATCTGAAGCTTGTGTAAAATCATGCCTCTACTTATAGGCCTGCCATGATCAGGTGACGTGGCAATTAAGCGCGTCGCATGATATATATATGGCACCTGTGAACCACGCCGCCAGCCTTATTATCTTCAGCGAGACTGCATGTCTGTGTGTTGTGTGACAAAAACGCTTCATTTCTACTCGATATTTTCTCAAATCTCTTAACTTTTCTATCCCTTTTTAAAGAAAAGGAGAGGTAAGTAATGAGTGAGAAAGAGTTAAAGATGTGTGTAACGTGCTCCCGTTTCATCACGGGGGAAAAGTGCACACTTTCTTGGTGAAGTGTTAGTGGTGTAGTATGCGATGGCAACCTCGAGAGGCTGCGCATGGTAACGCTACATTAAGCAGCTCGACTCGCGCTTTTCTCAAAAAAACGGAAGCCGGGTGAGTCGAGTCTCAAAGCCTCGCGGATCTGGGCCGTCCGCTGCCGAGGCAGCCAACCGTCTCAGGTTCGGGGATTTTAATAAACCGGAAGAGGCGGAGAGAGCGCTGCTCTATCTCTCTCTCTGTCTTCCGGGTTCAGCTCTCCGCTGGATTTTGGAGTTCGCATCGCGACTCCTCCTCCCGCTATGGAAAGCCAAAGGGGTAATAACGCCCCTCTCTGACTCCGAGGAGTTAGAAGGTCGTTGAAAACTGAGAGCAGCGTATAAAGAGCTGCTTGAAGTGATTACCCAGTGAAAGTAAATACTTCACACTGCAGAAACTCCCTGTCTTCCAGAAGTTGCCAAAATCTCACTTCTGAGAAAACCATGCTTAAGCCATAGTCATAACTCCACGATGTTGGATTATTTGGCCATTGTGGGAATGAATGGCATGGCTACTTTATGCCCGAGGTGAAGTAGGCGCTTGCTAGCTACCGCTCTCCACCGGTGGCAGGTAATTACAGGGGCTGGCTTGCATCCAAGATGGGCAAGCCTATGCAGTAGTAGTCTTGCTTGTGGGTCACTGCAGACAATGACAGTGTTGCCTACCAAGCAGACCTGCTGAGTGAGCTCAACTTACGGCAAAAAGTTGTCTCAAGCTCATCCCGGTCCACGAAAGTGGAGCCTGGGCCAGCACTAGTATGGGGGAAACCCAGAAGGCGAGTATGGCAGCCCGCCATCCCCGCAGACAGCCAGGGGAACGGGGGCGCCACAGTCGCGGTCTGCTGTTGGGCCTGATCTGAGGATGGTCATAAGGGCCAAGCAGGCAAAAGACGAGCGGTCCTGAGGGGCTGTGGAGGGATGTATCCGGGGGACATGAGGTTGTTAGGGCAGGTAGCCCCCAGTGCTACTGTAGGGCCTCCCCTAGCCAAAGTGGTCCCCAAGTTTTCGTGTTCCCTGGTCAGCAAGCTGTCACAGGGCAACGGAAATCTGATGCTTCTCTCCAATAGAATGTGGAATAGCTAACGTCACTAGAAGACCATCGGGCAGCGTGCAAGCTACGGCCAAATGGGTCTCTATGGGTTCTGTCTACCATAGAAAGGGTTACAGGGTCCAGTTATAGCTCGACCCCCGTTCACAGGTGTGCTCACCACAGAAGTCAGCACAGACCAGAGCCCGAACGTTAGCGCAGGAAGTAAGCCCCTTTTGGACAAGGGGGTCCTGAAACATGTACCTCGTTCCCTCAGGGAGAGAGGTTTACAGCCTTTATTTCCTGTTCCGCATAAAAGTGGGAATATGCAGCCAATTTTTGATCTGCATCATCTGAACCGTACTCTTTGGATATACAGGTTCAGAGGCTGATGTTCAAGCGCGTCGTGCCACAGATCCAGTTCGAGAACTGGTTTGTGCGATAGAGTCTAAAAGGTGCATGTTTCCGCATAGGATTATTACTAGCTTTATCCCCTCGCCCATAGCGTGCATGGATGTCACTCTGGCTCCATTGGGACTCCAGGGCATCTGTGCACCAAGCTACCTGGATGACTGGTTAATTCTAGCATGATCCAGGGAGCTGGCGGTTCAACATTGAGATGTTGTTCCCCACGTGAAGAACTTGGGGCTCAGGTTGAATCTCAGAAATAGTTTTTTTCTCCAGTGCAGTGGACAACTTTTCTAGGGGTTATAGGATTCTACTACGATGAGGGCGTTTCTATCCCCAACAGGCGTAGTGTCAATCCTATCAACACTGAGCTGGATAAAGCTGTATCTTGGGAGCCTAGGGTGGAATCCACACATGTGGCTGAGGTCACATCTGTATGCTGCCCCCATCACTGCTCCCACTAGCTCTAGCGAGAGTTCGCTAAGATAAAGTGCTAATAGCACCTTTTTGGCAGCTCGAACATGGTTCTGAGAGATAATATCTCTGCGAGATGGCACTCCTTGGGAGATTCCCGCCCACAGGGGGAATTCACTGTGGACCCAGTAACGCGCAATAGCTACAGTCCTGGGGCTCCTACAATAACATTTCTCAGCGGGGTGAGCTCTTCCTACAATCAGGGTTATGTGGCCGCCATTTCGGCCAGCCACGCCCAGTTGAGGGAGCCTCTGTGGGGCAGCGTCCTCTAACTTCGAGGTTCATGCGTTGTCTCAGATGGCTGAGGCCCATCTGCAGGCCCCGCATACCTTCCCGGGACCTTCTATGGCCCTGGAAGGTCTGTCGGCTGCCCCATTCGAGCTCTTAGAGCGGATCTACTGTCTCAGGCCGAAGGGCTGATTTATCGCGCCGCTCGCCAAAAAAACCGGGCTGAAGGGTCTACTGTGGGTCTCCTGAGGGGCACCAGCTCATAGATTGGGGTCTCAACTGAGATTGTTGAAACCATGTTAAAACGCTAGAGCACCATCCACAAGGAAAGCGTATGCACTCAAGTGTCAGCTTTTTGTCTTGTGGCATGAGGGACGTCACGTAGACCCAGTGAACTGCGCAATTGCTACAGTCCTGGAGTTCTTACAGAACGTTTCTCAGCGGGCTAGGCTCCGTCTTCTATCAGGGTACTTGGCCGCGCCTCGGCCAGCCATGACCCTGTTGATGGAGCCTCTGTGGGGCAACATCCTCTACCTTTGAGGTTCATGCGTGGCGTCAGACGGCTGCGGCCCATCTGCAGGCCATGCATACCTTCCTGGGACCTTCTATGGTCCTGGAAGGTCTGTCGGCTGCCCCATTCGAGCCCCTGGAGTGGATCCCATCCAGAAGGAAATCAAATGCATTCAGGTGTCAGCTTTTGTCTTGTGGCATGAGGAACGCACCTAGACCCAGTGAACTGCGCAATTGCTACAGTCCTGGAGTTCTTACAGAACGTTTCTCAGCGGGCGGCTCTCCTTCTACAATCAGGGTTATGTGGCCGCTACTTCGCCAGCAACGCCCCTGTTGATGGAGCCTCCGTGGGGCAACATCTTCTAACTTTAAGGTTCGTATGTGGTGTCAGACGGCTGCGGCCCATCTGCAAGCCGCGCATACCTTCCTGGGACCTCCTGTGGTCCTGGAAGGTCTGTCAGGTGCCTCCATTTGAGTCCTTAGGGACCTACCGCCTCAAAGCCGCAGGGGTTGATTTATCATCCTTGGCAAGAACTAAGGAAGCTGTGGGTCTGGGCCCTGAGGGCGCCAGCTAATAGATTCTGGTCACACGACTGAGGTGGTAGTGACCATGTTTCTACAATAACATTTCTCACCGGGGTGGGCTCCTTCTACAATCAGGGTTATGTGGCCTCCATTTCGGCCAGCCACGCCCTGTTGTGGGGGCCCTGTGTGGGGCAGCATCCTCTAACTGCGGAGGTTCATGCGTGGTGTCAGATGGCTGAGGCCTATCTGCAGGCTGTGCATACCTTCCTGGGACATTCTGTGGTCCTGGAAGGTCTGTCAGGTGCCCCTTTCGAGCCCCTAGAGTGGATCCCATCTACAAGGAAATTGTATGCGCTCAAGTGGCACCTTTTTGTCTGGTGGTGTGAGGAACGTCAGCTATACCCAGTGAACTGCGCAATCGCTACAGTCCTGGAGTTCTGACAAGAACGTTTCTCAGCAGGTTGGCTCCTTCTACTATCGGGGTTACGTGGCGCGCCCTCGGCCAGCCCTGCCCCTGTCGATGGAGCCTCTTGGGCAACATCCGCTAACTTCGAGGTTCATGTGTGGTGTCAGACGGCTGAGGCCCATCTGCAGGCCATGCATACCTTCCTGGGACCTTGCTGTGGTCTTGGAAGGTCTGTCAGGGACCCCATTTGAGCCCTTAGAGTCAGCCTCTGAGGAGCTTCTGACTCTAAAGGTAGCTCTTTTACAGGCCCTGACATCTTTCAAGCGAGTGGGAGGTCTACAAGCTCTCCCTGTTGCCCCTCCTGCCTTGACTTTACCCCTAGATAAGCCAAGTCCTTCCTGCATCCTCGGCCGGATTATATTCCTAAAGTGCCTACATTGGCTGCCCACCCTGTGGTGTTGCAGGCTTTCTCCCCTCCTCTGTCCTCTGATCAGAACAAGAGAGGATGTACCTGCTGTGTCCAGTAAGCGCTCTCTGTACTTACGTCCACCGCTCCGGCCAGTGGCGTAAGTCAGAGCAGCTACTAGTCTGCTTTGGCGGCGACAGGAAAAGTGATGCTGTGTCAAAGCAGTGCATCGCTACTGGGATTGTCGAAGGCTTTGTCCAAAGGGGTTCCTTGCAGGATGTGTGTGCGGGGTGGTCTATGCCTCACACGGTCATTCTGTTATGACAGCCTGGATATTCATCCCTCCCCAGGTTCGAGTGTCCTGCACTGACCCTTGGGTTTGGGTATTTTTGAACAGGCCGTACCCTTCGGTATGACGGAGTGGGTATTCCCGTTCCCATACTGCTAAATGCAACGTCGAAGTTCCCTTTGAAAGGGAACGTCGGGGTTACGCATGTAACCCTGTTCCCTGAGAAGGGAACGAGACGTTGCATAGCGCTGTCATACCGGGGCTGGCCTGTGAATTGCGTCTTCACTTCAGATAATAGAGGCTGGCGGTTCACAGGTGCCATATATATATCATGCGACGCGCTTAATTGCCACGTCATCTGATCATGGCAGGCCTATAAGTAGAGGCATGATTTTACACAAGCTTCAGATACCGGTCACGCGCAAGGCGTTCCCATACTGCTAAATGCAACGTCTCGTTCCCTTCTCAGGGAACAGGGTTACATGCGTAACCCCGACGTTTTTGTGAGAAAGTTCCTTAAGGTCAGCCACCTGATAATCTGATAGATTAAAAAAAAAAATAGAACCATCTTACAAAGCTGAGCTCCACTCTAATGACCTGCCACTCGCACAATCCACTGTATGTTCCATAAATTCATGCAAAACTGCTAGCCTGATGGCATGCCAGGCCAGGAACTGCAATCAAGGCCTATGCAGGGCAGTTGACCAGGAACATCATGGATATTTTCAACCTCTCTCTAGCCCAAGCAGTGGTCCATACCTGCTTCAAAACAGCCGTTGCTGTGCCTCTATCATGTCATTTACACAGCTATCATTGGCAAGCCTGCCTGCCCTGATCACTGGATCATTATCAGTTTTTTTTTTATCAGCAATTCAATAGAGGACACCTACCATGACCCACCTGGATAAAAGCTATTCATCAATGTCAGTTCAACCTTTCCAAGTTGATCTCTAAATAAACAGACCTCGGCATCTCCATCTTCCATTGTAATAGGACCCTTGCTGTGAGACATCATTCTGTTAGGCTTGGCAACCACAACTTCTACACCTGCAAACTCAACACTGCAACCCACAGGGCTATTTGCTTAACCTTCTTTACTCCCTCTTCAACCGTAAATGCTTACCTGCTTATGGCTCCAAAGCTACAATCACATTTGCAGACACCACAGTGGTAGGCCTGATCAGCAATCAGAGTTCCTCATTTTCCACATGTTGAAGGACTTGTTCAGCACATACAAGAATGTAAAATAAAACCAAAAAATTTTTCGTTCGGGTATTAATGAAGTTCACCTTAAGAATAGAACACGTCCTCTTACAGAATGCTTGATTGTTTGGAAAGTAAACTGATCTATACTGAGGCCAGAGTGGGAGTGTCCAAGGTTACTTAGCAACAGCAAACCTCTAATTCCTTTTCTTTGTAACTTTATAGGTCTAGCTAATTCCTTTATCCCCTCTGCTTTTTGCTGTTGCCATCGAGCCGCTGTCTATTGCACTAAAATCTTCCCCTTGTTTAAAGGAATAGGTCGATACCATGTAAAATACAAATTGTCGCTATATGCTGATGATTTCCTATTGTATGTAACCGATCCTATCGCCTCTATGCCTTCTGTCTTGGATGTTCTGGAGTCTTTTGGTGTTGACTCTGGTTATAAATTAAATTTAAATAAAAGCGACTGTTTTCCTGTCAATGCTTCAGCTTTGTCTCTCCAACAGTCATATCTACCGTTTCGATTTAGTCAGTCAGGTTTTAAATACCTAGGTATCAATGTGGCACGTTCTCTATCTAATCTTTTATCAGCTAACTTCACTCCCCTTATCTCAAAGGTTAAATCTAGCATTCAGAGTTGGGGTAATTTACCCCTTTCCCTAATTGGCAGGATCAATGTCGTCAAAATGAATATATTACCGAAGTTTCTTTTCTTGTTCCAGCAAGTGCCTCTTTCTCTCCCAAAATCATTCTTCGCGTCATTGGATAAGATAATTAGTACATTTATTTGGTGAGGGAAGACACCAAACTTGCATTAAAATTGCATCCAATTTTCAATTCTATTACTGGGCTGCACACATCCATAAACTTTGTTACTGGGTTCAATCTCCTGGATCTTCTTGGTCTAAATTGGAATTACCTTCTTGGAGGGAATCCTCTTTACCTGCTCTGCTTTACTAATCTTTACCTACAAAACTCTCCCTATATACTGATAACCCTGTTGTCCTCAACACACTTATGACTTTGTATCAATTTAGATGGCGCTTTAAATTTGTAGGTGCATCCTCTTTGTGTCCTTTAGTCAACAACCATCTATTTCCCCCATCGTGTTTGGACTCCACATTTTCAGTGTGGTATGACAATGGTATTAAACAAGTTAGAAATTTGTATTCCGATGGTGTGTTTGATTGTTTTGCCATTTGACATCCACTTATGATCTCCCTTTTCAGTTTTTCAGCATTTCTTTCAGTGTTTTCAAATACGGAACTTAGTTTCTAGATGTTTTCCTGATTTCCCCTCTGCGCCTCCTGAACAGGCTTAGGGAAGGCTTGTTTTCAAATAATCCACATCAGGAAACAGAGTTAGGAGTACAGATAAGTGAGGAGTGTTGGGAACAGGCTATAGGGAGGGTACAGCCTACAACTTCTTGTAATCATCTTGGACTTATACAGTTCAAAGTTTTAAATAGAGTCCATCTGTCCAAGTCGAGAATGTCTGTGATGTATCCGGATGTAGAGGACAAGTGTGATAATTGCCATGGCTCTCCCTTTTATCTTGGCCATATGTTTTTTTTTTTCTGTGCTGATCTCCATGGTTTTTGGTCTGGCTTTTTAACCATCGTGTCCACTATTCTCAAGGTACATTTAAAGCCTTGTCCATTGATTTCATCCCTTATAGCAAGATGTTCCCTACTGTTACATTGGAAATCTGCTAAATACCCATCTATCTCCCAGTAGATAAAGGACGTGTTTTTTTCTGAAACGCGAGAAAATAAGATATACGATGAATGGTTGTATGGACAAGTTTTTTTTATAAATGGCATCCCTTTATTGTATACTTTATGGAGTTACAGACACTTCCCACTTAAATTTTTGTGCCTGTTGTTGATCAGCCCCTTAAATGCTAGGTGATCGTGCACCTGCTCATGCACGCGTGCTCACATGGTGACACTGTTGCTCAAGTTGTTTTGTTTTCTTCCCAATGGAATATTTGGGAAAGGGAGGGGAGGACAGAAGAGAAAAGGCAATGTAGAAATGTTCAGTTGAAATGTTCAATGAAAATTAAACTATAAATAGGTCTGGCTAATTAATTTTCTGATGAACCTTGAGATACGTTGTAGTTAAAACTTCCATTCATTGAATTTTTAGTACTTGTATTCTATAACATGCAGTTTTTAGAAAATGTAAGTACAAAAATAATTCTTTGTACTTACCTTTTTTTTATAGAATTGAAGATCCGGTCAAGTGGTAGGAAGTTTAGAAATTGTAGGTAGAGATTTTAGGTAGAAGGTATAATTGAACCTTTTTTTTTGCACCACAGACTGGTTTAATATCACACCTTTAAGGTGTGGTGGATGAATACAACAAAATAAAATGATACGACAGGCATAAAAACTGGGGTATTTTTAAAATATAATAATAAACATGAATCCAATGTGAAATCGCAACTTTATTAGCAGCGTCCTCGTAACATCACGCCAACAGCATAGCATGAGTCATATCCTCTCAGCCCCCTAACGCTCTCTGGTCGCTTTGGTAACATTTCAACATGCCTTCAAAATAAAAGACACCACAGAAACAAATCTAAAGTGCATGAAAAATACAACTCACCATAATGCTGAATCAGGTCCGAAATGAATAAAGCTTTGAATTTCAAGCAGGTGACTTCAGAGCCAATATATGTGAATTATGTGTAGATTCAAATCGAATAACAGGCTTGAAGTCAGGATTATGGTTACTTTTATTGTCTCCCATGGGAGATCATCGTCTCGGATAAGAGAAGCACTGCACCATCACACCACAACATAAGACAATAAATTGAACCGTACAACACGGCATCACAATACATCATACTATAAGCACTATATAAAAAAACATACATAAATTAAAATACACCGATCTTAGAACCTGCTCGCTGAATTACCCTTTCTTTCAGAATTCTGTTCAGAATTGATAAGTTTCACTGACAGTGGAACAAATGAGTATTTATATCTATTGTATTTACACAGAGGTTCCCTATATACCTCCTTCTGGAGGTCAACAACACACTCAGGGTTCAATACATGGGTGAGATCAGATAGAATCTTATTTGCCTGCCTAATGACCGATTGTTCAAAAATATCACGGGGATTAGGGAGAGTGGGCATACCCACAATCTTCCATGTTGTTTTTAACACAGTGGAAATTTGGGTTCTTGATTTAATTGTTACGTTCCCAGTCCAGCTGGTTCTCTCATAATGTATCACAGACTCAATAGTAGCTCTATAACCAATTTTTATAGTACACTAAGAATGAATCCCTCCTTAAAAACTAATCCCTCCTTCCACACAATGAGGTCGTCTCATCCTTAATTAATTATGTTCACAGCATGACTTTTTTCTTTTCCGTTTCTTGTCTCTCTCCGTCTGTTGAAGTTTTTCCTCTTTCGCTTCTGGAATAATGATGATTGAAAAAAACCCCGACAGTTATACATATCCGCATAACGTTCCCCCAAAAGAAGTAAAAAAAGAAAAAAAGAGAAAGGAAATAATACCCCCAAAAGAAAGAGTTCATTTGTGAGACGAATGATGACGATGATTCAACATCAGTGTTTTGGTTCCTTGAAGACGTGACGATTGGTGTACAGGTAGTCACAACATTCCTCCTTTCGTGGGTTGTCATTAACGTTATTGTCCTTTCTCCCTTCTCTGCTTTGCTATTTTTTCCCACTCTGTCGTTCTTCTCTCCTCGCTCTCCTCTATTACAATTTTGCCGAGGAAATAATGATGATGCAAAAATGACAATCGTAAATATTCTCGTAACATCCCACCAAACAAACATAAAAAAGAGATAATAAAGAAAATAAAACCCCCAGAAGAAAGAGTTCATCTGTGAAACTGGAGATGATTGAGTATCAGTGTTTTGGTTCTTTGACATGATGGTTGGTGCACTGGTAGAGGTTGTTAGGACATCCTTAGACGGCGGACGACGACGGCGGACGACGACATCCTTAGACGACGGAAAATTGTTTCGTTGACTCTCCGCACTAGTTGTGTGTGTTTGTGTATTATTATTTGTCAAGACGGGAGGTGATTCATTCTTAGTGCAAATGTCTTGCTTCGTAGAAGATGCGATTCCTGGAATGCTAGCAGGCCTTGGTGGTTGATCTTTGTGGTGTTCTTGTGTATTATTATTTGTGAAGACGGGAGGCATTTCGATCTCTTTGTGAACATCTTGGTTTGTAAAAGACGTAAGCGCTGGAATGCAAGTGGGTGTTGGTTCAGCTTTGTGGTGTCCTTGTGTGTTATTCCTCATCACGATCGTAGGTGATGTGCTCTCTTGTACTGGACTGCAGATGGAGCTTGTTGTTTGAGCAGGACTTGGGGGTTGTCGGTTGCTCGGTCCTACAGGACTTGTGTTTGTTTTCTGTTTCGAGTACCCAGTTCTCGACAGAAATTCCTCTAAGGTCAGATCCCTGATCATCAGAATGAGGTTCTTGCTAATGGAGTAGGTGGCATGTTTGTTGTAACTTGACTGATCACTGTGCTGAGTCACATAAACGGTATGAAGCCAGTTATTGTCGAGGCTGATTATAATGCGGTCCATGTTGCTGTTGTCTTGGGAATGAGTACAGTCTTCTCTGACATACCAGGGAAGGTTGGACGCATATGGATAGCTTAGATTGCCCACCACATAGTAGGGGAAAGCCACATTAGGCAGAAGTTTACCACTGTTTCTCTCATATCTGTTCTCGAATAGGTGGAAACCAAAATCTGTATTCTTCGGATCACAGCTCAACTGCAAAACATCGTTTTGGTCAAGAGAGAGACACTCTTTAGCAAACCAGTACAGCAGCTTAAGACCGTGTCTTGGCCGAGGCCGACCGAATCTAGACTGCTCCAGCTGCTCTATTTCTTCCAGTGTCTTCATGGTGGCTCCTGCTGAGGGAATAAAAACATATTAAGTTAAGCACAGTGAGAATTTATTACTGGAATCGCACCTGGAATTACAAACACGGGGCCGAGTTTAAGCAGAACTTTTTTGTGTTAAGTCCAGGGCCAATCAGTCCGACAGTGTATTATAACCACAGTATGACATGGTGGATAAAATGATGAACAACACTTACAGTGACGAGTGCTCAGTCAGCTTAAACCAGCTTGAACCATGGTCGCATTTTCTTTACAGTAGAGCATACTGAAAAAAATCAAATCAAAATAGTGAATTAAATGCATAATAAAATAGCCATAAACTTTGTTACTGGGTTCAATCTCCTGGATCTTCTTGGTCTAAATTGGAATTATCTTCTTGTAGTGCATCCTCTTTACCTGATCTGCTTTACTCCTCTTTACCTACAAAACTCTCCCTGTATACTGATAACCCTGTGGTCCTCAACACACTTATGACTTGGTATCAATTTAGATGGAGCTTTAAATTTGTAGGTGCATCCTCTTTGTGTCCTTTAGTCAACAACCATCTATTTCCCCCATCGTGTTTGGACTCCACATTTTCAGTGTGATATGACAAGGGTATTAAACAAGTTAGAAATTTGTATTCCGATGGTGTGTTTGGTACCTTTGCCAATTTGGCATCCACTTATGATCTCCCCTTTCAGTTTTTCAGCATTTCTTTCAGTATTTTCAAATACGGAACTTTGTTTCTAGATGTTTTCCTGATTTCCCTTCTGCTCCTCCTGAACAGGCTTGGGAAGGCTTGTTTTCAAATAACGCGCATCAGAGAGGAATGGTTTCTAAGATTTATGATTTTATTTTGACGCTACGTGGGGGGTCGAGTAACAAAATTAGGTATGCGTGGGAAACGGTATTAGGAGTACAAATAAGTGAGGAGTGTTGGGAACATGCTATATGGAGGGTACAGCCTACCACTTCTTGTGCTCGTCTTGGACTTATACAGTTCAAAGTTTTAAATAGAGTCCATCTGTCCAAGTCGAGATTGTCTGTGATGTATCCGGATGTAGAAGACAAGTGTGATAAATGCCAAAAAAAATGCTGTTTCCTTCTTCAGTCAGCATTGTCAATCCCTGATTTATTTATTTATTTATTTATTTTACAGGTTTACCGGTGTACGCTTGTCTTTAAAGGGAATGGTCTAGATCAGGGTTGGGCAGTCTTATCCGGAACTGGCCGGTGTGGGTGCAGGTTTTCATTCCAACCAAGCAGGAGGCACACCTGATTCCACCTGTTTGATCAGTTGATCTTGGCTTTCACAAGATTCAGGTGTGGCTTCTGCTTGGTTGGAATGAAAACCTACTCCTACACTGGCCATTTCCGGATAAGATTGCCCAACCCTGGTCTAGATGGTGCTGGGGGGGAAAAATGTCTCAGACCATTCTACTGGTATGAACTTGTGAAAAAGTATTTATTTATTTTTTTTAATAAAAAAATACGTAACAAAAAAGTGAGTTAACCAGCTACTTAACTAAATCTGAATACTTGTAACTTTCCCAACATACAGTAAATATTAACAGAACCTTTGGACCTTTGCAACTGAATACAGACCTAAAGAAACTAACTAATAAACATTTAAAATGACCCCAAAAATACTATTTTTTATTAAATGATGATAAAATCATCAGTCTGGTTTATGACATGAGGCAATAGAAAAAGCGACAGATACACATCGTTCATATACAATGGGAGATATAAGTATTGAACGCGTCAACACTTTTTTCAGTAAATATATTTCCGATGAGGCTATTCACGTGAAATGTTCACCAGACATCAGTATTAACTCTAGAAATATGGAATTCAACAAATTCAACAACAAAACAGCAAATTTCAAGCAGATTCAACAAAGGTCAAGGGCTATACATGTATACAGTCTTGTTATTTAAAGAAAACATCGAGTTGTTCATGTGGTAAAGTTTTCTGTAAGGTGACGTTTACGGAAGGAGTCTCCAGTGTTAGTGATTTGTAACAGTAAGTTGTTAGTCACAGGAAAGTCTTCGGGAAAAACGGGTTTGTGCTTTCCAATGTCTTGTTATGACATTTAATAAAAAAGAAAAAAAAAAAAAAAAAAAAAAAAAAAAAAAAAACATATTATAAAAAAAAAAAAAAACAAAAAAAAAAAATTAAAAATAAATACTTTATGAGTACTAGCACTAAATGTTTAACATTGTAATTAACCAAAGCGCATTAGACTCTAAATTGTGCACACAGGTGATTAAACCAGCCGCCAAAATGTCATTTAAATTCAAAGACAAAGTAATTTTTGGTAAATCTATTTCCTTTTTTTTATTCCTTGCTGTCAAGATGCAACAAAATCCTGACAAAATAATCAGAAAGCAACAGGAATTCCAGCAATGTACATGATGCTTAGCTGCTATAAATACATCACGCACTGCAAACGTTGACCTTCACGGTTTCATACTCACTTCTGAGGAAACAGAAACTGATCCGTCGTGATGCAGTGAGCGCGGCAGCGCCCAAGTCAGCTTCTTGAGAATGATCGGTTATTCCCAGTAGTCATATAGTAGAAATATTATAACCTGTTACAGTAGCAATAATACAAGAAAAAAACAAATATTTGAAATAAGTTGGATAAAATCGCGCAAGCCAAGAAATTCGTATTCTCAGTGCGAAATAGTAAAACACTAGAAAAATGATATTTAAAAATGTATAAGATAAAACTTGGAGTAATGTACCTTATGTGGAGTATTAGACAGCTTGTTTCTGCTGAGAAACACAAGTATGAATGAGCAATACAGCTGTAGAAATGTTGCTCTTATTAGCTGAAAGTCGTCAATCAGGACTTACTGGATGAAACAAATATGTTTTCTTTTGAAGTTTATGAAAACATTTGATAAGGTTTTTTTTCTTGTTCTGTGAGCTGTTGTATTCCGCATACCATACCATACCATCCATCCATCTTCTACCGCTTACTCCTTCTTCAAGGAGTGAAGAAGATTCTTTCATACACACTCACACACTCATTCATACACTACGGACACTTTAGACGCGCCAATCAGCCTACCATGCATGTCTTTGGACTGGGGTAGGAAACCGGAGTACCCGGAGGAAACCCCCGCAGCACGGGGAGGACATGCAAACTCCCCGGCGGGTATCGAACCCCAGACCCTGGAGGTGTGAGGCGAACGTGCTAACCACTATGTCCACAATGTCGGAAGCACACAGTTGTATAGAATGTCTCTGTATGCTGTTACCTTATGATTTCCCTTCGCTGTAACTAAGAGGCCCAAACGTGTTCCAGCATGACGACGCCCCTGTGCACAAAGCGAGCTCCATGAAGACATGGTGCATTAAGGTTGGAAGAAGGTGGAAGAACTCGCCTGACCTCAACCTCACTAATACACTTGTATGCTCTGAATGAACAGAAATCCCCAAAGTAACGCTCCAAAATCTAATGGAAAGCATTCCCAGAAGACTAGAGCTTATTATGACACTGGAGCGGGAAAAAATCTGTAATGGGATGCTCAGCAAGCACATATGAGTGTCATGGTCAGGTGTCCACATACTATTGGCCATGTAGTGTAAATATAGCATATTGTGTATTCTGAGATGCTTTTCTGCTCACCACAGTTTTAAAGAGTGCTTATTTAAATAACCAATAGCCTTCGAGTCAAATCAAGTGGCTTTATTGTGATTTCAACCATATAGAGATGGTACACAGTGATATGAAATGAAACGACGTTCATTCAGGACCACGGAGTTGCATAAAACATCACACGAACCAAAGAAACGACACAGAGCTAAACAAGACGTACACATTTTTACATAAAGTACACGTATAAACGTGTGCTAACAACTCAAGACAGTACAGTAAGTACTAAAGTGCAAGAGAAGAACAATAGAATAAAAATGCTGTGAATGTAAACATACTATGACATTGTATTCAGATTAGCTTAAACCATGTGTGGACATGCCAGGTAAAGAGTATAGTGGTGACAAGAAATTACGTATATTAGCAGATTTATTCAGATTATTACAGAATTTATATCAGCTTTAACTAGTCAAAATAAGTGAAATGATCTGTTAATTAGTGCCTAATGACAAAAGCATAGTGGTATTTGCAAAATGGCACAAGATGGAGCTGGTGTGGAGACGGTTGTCGGTTATGTAGCAGGAAGTAGGGGTTGACGGTTGACGTCTTCAAACATCTGGACTTTGCTTGGAAGTTTTTTTTGGATATCTTCAGCAACCCATTTCCGAGAGGAAGTCCCGTAAGGTCAGACTCCTGATGATCATAAGGAGGCCCCGACTGATGCGGTATGTGGCGTCGAAGTTGTAGTTTGACTGACCTTGGTGCTCGGTTATATAGACTTTATCAAAGCGCTCCTCATCGACGCTGACTATGATGCGGTCTGTGTTGCTTTCATCGTGGTGGTTGGTGTAATCTTCCCGAACGTACCGAGGCAGATCATTTGCTCTTGCTCTGCTCAGATTGCCAACCTCATAGTAGGGAAGATTGCTCTCAGGCAGGAGTTGAACACCGTTTTCATTGTGCCTGTTCTCAAATGGGTGGAAACCATATTTCCCTTCCTCAGGATCGTGGCGCCAGCACATCTGTTGGTCGCCATGAAAATAGAGACTGCGTTTAGCAAACCAGTAGAGCAGCTTGAGGCCGTGTCGTGGATGAGGTTGACCGAATCCGGAGTTCCGCAAATGATCCAGTTCATTTAGTGTCTGTGGAGCCGCCATGATGAGTTCTTTTCAGGGTCTACAGGGAGGGAAAGAAGTATTTGATCCCCTGTTGATTTTGTACGTTTGCCCACTGACAAAGAAATGATCAGTCTATCATTTTAATGGTAGGTTTATTTGAACAGTGAGAGACAAAATAACAACAAAAAAATCCAGAAAAACACAATGTTCTAAATTGATTTGCATTTTAATGAGGGAAATGTGTATTTATAAGTATTTAATAAGTATTAATAAGCATTTATTTGAAATTTAAAAATGTTGTTGGTTTTTATTGACAGAAATAGTAGCTACTGTGTTTCACAACAATGTTATTTCCTATTGTTTCTTTGTAAATAATAAAAAAAAGACCTGAAACAGAAAGAGGGTCTTTTTTTTTCTGAAAGGAATTTGGTTGTCGCTGATGGAGCTTCAATTGCAGTCCTAAATCTATCATAGCAAAGCTGTTCATATGAATTACAGTCCAAATCATCTTCATGGATTTTAAGTGTTACCATCCTCGGTAATCTCACTGATCTTTAGGGTGTCCGTGTGGGGCCGTCCTCAGCAACAGAGCGATTTCATTTTGTGACGTACAAAGAAACACAAGAAACACAAGTTACTTTTCAATTTCGTTGTTGTTTTATTTGTTCTGTTACAAACCTGTACCAACGTCTAGCTTCATGTTCTTCCTATTTAATAGGTACATAAATATTTTAGTGATCGTGTAACAATGATTGTTGTTGTTTTGTTGAATAATGACATACATCTGAGAGAAAAGAAAACAGAAAAAAATACCCAAAGGCATTAGATCACAGAGATTTTCAGTATTGTATCGTTATCGAAATACTTTCAATATTACACGCCTTACTTTAATCTTAACAACAACTTTATCAATTTCATTTTAAAAAATGAAAATCAGTTGTTCGGATGCTCACAGACATTACAGGACTGAGTACATTTTATTGATCGTATTGTTCAGAGATACGGCCTGCACAGTGTAAAGAGTTATCCACAATTCCCTGGCATTCCCCCTCGTATGTGTCTCTAACTGCTCCTACTGGCTTCCACAGATCAGTGTATGTTCTTACTGTATCTTCAGCTGTACTTTTGAACAAAGTGGTACTCGATATTACTATAGAATGATAGTAATGATATATAAATGTAGTCTTATAATAAAACAATAAGATCTAAACACAAACTCCATGTGTAATGTCAACCCCAAAAGAAATGACATCATCATTTTAAACTTACTTTCTGTGGAGTTGTAGACTCTCTCTTCTAAACAGCAACAATCAAATAGTTTTAGGCCCAGAAATGAGAGTTCAGGAGAGCACGAGCTGTGTTATGAACGCCTCCAGGGTGAGGGTTTCAGTTGTGTCTCTGATCTGGCTTTCTAACAGCATGTGTAAACTTCTCAGGAAACAGAAACTGATCTGGACTGAGACTGTGGGCGTGTCCAAGTTAACTTCTGTCCACATGCACAAATAGTTTCCTCTTGTTCTGCCCTGTCTATGCTGTTTGCCAGTTCCCTGAATTCTGAATGAAGCTTTTACATACCTGGACTTGTGCTCTTCCCTGCCTTCTGACTCTGTGCTATAACATGGTCTTACTTATGGACAGCGTACATGAAGGGTACAGTTCAGTCATGTATTTAAATACCTGTAGACTTTGGGTAAGTTTTATAATTTATCATTTATTCCCGGAGTTTAAAGTATTATACATCCACAGCAGTTTTCATATTCATTATGATACCCAATATTGTCATTCTCTGTCAGTCTTGAATACCCATTATTCCGAAAAGTGTTATTTTGCAGTGTTGAATTCCCAATTTCCTGATCAGAATCCTCTTCTGTTCCCTGATCAGTGTTCGTTCTCATTGTCAAATACCCAGTTCCCTGATCATTGGCCTTTCTCAGTCTCTGATACCCAGTTTCTGTGAGAAATTCCTCTAAGGTCAGCTCCCTGATTTTCATAATGAGGCCCCTGCTGATGCAGTACGTGGCTTCCTTGTTGAAATCTGTCCGATCACTGTGCTCAGTCACATAGACTCTGTCAAACCACTCATCATCAACGCTGACTATGATGCGGTCCATGTTGCTGTCACAGTGATTACGTTTTTTTATATAATCCTCCCGAACGTAACCTGGCAGCTTGTCTGCTCCTGGTTTCCTCAGGTTGCCCACCTCGTAGTATTTAAGATACACCTTAGGCAGGAGTTGATCATTGTGTTCGTCAAATCTGTTTTCAAAAAGGTGGAAACCGAAATCTCGTTTCCCTGGATTGTACTTCCAGCACATCTTATTGTAGTCATCAAAATACAGACAGTTGTGAGCAAACCAGTGAAGCAGCTTGAGTCCGTGTCTTGGATAAGGTTTACCAAATCCAGATTTCTCCAGCTGCTTCAGTCCATTCAGAGTTGGTGGTTTGGTCATGGTGTCTCCTTCTTAGGATCTATAAATAAAACATTCAGTATGAAAAGTGTAAAAAATTTCATGTTACAAAATTACAGCTTTACCTCTGACTGTTACAAAGTGCTGACACTGGAGACTCCTTTCATTAGTGTTAAATAAAGTTTTTTTTTTATTTATTTATTTATTTTATTTTAGGTCTCCTTACAGAAAATGTCAATAAATCAGCAATTATATATCAGTACATATAAATCCAGGAGTACTGAACCAGTTTGTTCCTGCTGAGAAATGAAAGTACGAATGAGCATTACAGCTGTAGAAATGCTGCTAATGTTGGCTATAACTTGTTATTCAGGATTAACTGGATGTTTCTGTACAGTACATCATCTGTTTAAGAACACGTTGCATTATGTTTTTCACCATACAGTACAATGGTTACGCCTCTGGGTTACTGATCAGAAGGTTGAGGGTTCAAGCCCCAGCACTGGCAAACTGCCATTTTCTCCAGGGGGCGCTGTATCATGGCTGCTCTCTGCCCCTAGCTTCCTTACATGCTGGGATATCCAAAGAAAATGATTTTACTGTGCTGTAATGTGTACAGTATGTGACAAAAAAACGACTTTTTCTTCAATCATTTTTAAATAGTTACAATATTAGAAACAATAAAACTAAAATAATGAAGAAAAAGAAAAAAACTCGTGCAAAAAGTCAATAATAAATGACAGTCAATGTTAGGCATACAGTATACAGTCCCCTGAAAGTATTAGGGACTGCACGGACAATTCTTTTGTTTTTGCTATGTACTAAAGAAGTGGTGTC
The DNA here is from genome assembly GCA_012411365.1 of Ameiurus melas. Taxonomy (NCBI): domain Eukaryota; kingdom Metazoa; phylum Chordata; class Actinopteri; order Siluriformes; family Ictaluridae; genus Ameiurus; species Ameiurus melas. The sequence continues at coordinate 36,154,537 of CM022755.1, forward strand.
AAACTCATTTTAGTTCAGGGGCCACATACAGCCTAATTAGATGTCAAGTGGGCCGGGCCAGTAAAATCATAGTATAATCACCTATAAATAACAAGAAGTCCATGTTTTTACCTTTGTTTTCATGCAAAGACATTTATATTTAATGAAATATCCTTTTATAAAATATATCATGAGCAACCTCAGATTTCTTAAGACAAACATGTGCAATTTGCTTCTGATTATCATTCACATATATGTGCATTACAACTGCTCACAGTGTTTGTACAAATGAAAAAAACTTCACAAGTATTTGGAACTGAAAAATGTAGTATTTCACTTTAAAATTGATGTCATTGTATGAACAATAGGATTCCACCAAACCAAACTCTTTTGTACTGAAGCTGTTGATCAACATTAAATTGCACTTTTTTTTTTAACTATTACCCATTCATCTCTGTGAATAAATAGGAAGTGGTCCATTTTTCATGTAAAACTCTACACTCTGTATCCACGTTTCTGCTTTTTGGCAGACATTTTGTCTAATGAGGGTGTGGGGACGAGTAGAAAATAGAGTAGACTACTCGGTGATGACAAACAGCCAACGTCGCATTGCTGCCATCTGCTGTTCAGTCCCGGAGATGTGCCGCGTCTTTTACCCCCTAGCGGATTATTTAGGAATAGCATTTTATTAAAAACGACAAGTTCGTGTCTTTTATGCATATTTTTTTTCACTTTCAAAATTCGTCCTGCGGGCCGGATTGAACCCTCTAGTGGGCCGGTTTTGGCCCGCGGGCCGTACGTTTGACACCCATGTACTAAAGCCATTTGGGTTTGAGATCAAAAGATAATTATGACACGATTGGTCCATTTTCATTTCATTTCGATACGTTAATTTACTTCAAGACTGTTCAATTTGTTCCTATACTTATCTAAAAATGGTGTGTTCTGCCATATTCTAAGTTGTTTAACACGTCTAGATGTAAATATCAGGAAATGAAATTCTGATCTATCGTCTCGTATCCATCTTTTGATCTCAAACCACAACAAGTACGTTTACATGGACAGCAGTAATCTAATTATTGAACTTATTCTGAATAATACAATTTTGTGATTAAGGTGTTTACATGAGGCGCTTTTAGAATACTCCTTTCATGTTCCTGTGTTACGCGTTATAGAACATAGACGGATTAACAGCACACGTCATTACGTCCCCACGCCACGCCGTCCGACGTCCCTCCAGAATTTCACGTATTGATATACAGTTGGTCTTCGTTATGGGACCGTATACAGTTTTGAGTGTTTTTATTTGTAATTTTACAAACGCTTCAAGTGCGGTTAATTATTTGTCATGCTGTAAGTGCTAATAGACGACTGCTCGAAGACGTGGGCTGCGTCCCAAACCGCGTACTTACCGTCTATACAGTATATAGAGATACATGTATTTCTCCTACCGTATATTCGGTAAGTACGCGGTTTGGGACGCAGCCGTGCTCTCTTGTTCGCCGTCAAACGGTTGAGCGCTGCCGTGTGTGTACGTGTCTTGTTGCACAATGCGGTGAAAACACCCACACAACGTTAATAATGTGATTAAGGTGTGTACGTGTCTGTAACGCACGTCGATAATGTGACTAAAATAGGAAAACTCCACACGTCTTAATTCCATTTGTGTTTACTTCCAGTATGACTTTAATCAGATTAAGGACATCAGTAATCTCTGTTTACATGCTAGTTTCTTAATCAGACTATCATCTTAATCGGGTTAATATTGGATTATTGTTGTCCATGTAAATGTACAGAATGTCTTCAGTGTATAACACAAATATTGCTGTTCCAATATTTTCAGAGGGGACTGTAGGAACTGTAGGACAATAATATGAAAGAGAAAGAAACATGGGATATGCAGTGTAGTATATAGACAAGTAAAAAAAAAAAAAAGAGGTAAAGCTAACTATGATTAGATAATAGTCAGAATAATCAGAATTTTATGAAAGAGCAGGTGTACGAGTGTACTACTAAAGTGACAAGTGAGTGTAGACCAAACACTTAATCAGTTTATAACGACTCTGGAGGACATTTGTCTCAGTGACCTGCACAGCGTGCTCCTTTTATTAATAAAGATCAAACGAGTTAGTTGTTATAATTTTCTTCTGGCTGCTCCTGTCAGAAAAATATTTATCCAGAAATGAATCAAATATCTCAAAATGTGTACAGATGATAATTAACAAATAATTCCTGTTCCTCATTCCTGCCAAGATGCAAAACAACTTTTCACAAGCTGTTCAAAAAGCCACAGGACTTTTATTTGTTGATTTATTTTTACAAAGCAACGTACACGAAGCTTAACTGCTATAATTATATTCCGCACCGAGAGCATGCTCATGTTGTTAAATGGAAAAACCCCAAACAGAAGACTATGCCAGAGTTTCCTCTATCTCAACTCATTCACTATCAGTTGCTGCTTTCTCGCAGCATGTCTTCACTACTTAAGAACCAGATATAGATCCGTCCTGAGACAGTGTGAGTGTCCTCGTTTGCTTCTGTCCAAATTCCCCCCCTGTATGCTTAGTTTGGTACAGCCTTAGACCAGTCAGAATCTGTACCTCAGCAATAAATAAGCGTTTATTCCAATGCCAGATGATAGGGGGCAGATCATTTTGAAACTAGTGCTGTTTATTTGAATGTAATACTTATGAAATGTATTTTATATTTGGAAAAAAAAATGGCTGTAAGATAAAACCAAATGTTTCAGCTCAAAATATCACTAACTGGAGAATTTGTTATATTATATATTCATCAGCTGTGTTGTAACATGGTCTTACTCGTATCTCTCATCATCACTAATCACCATCACCATAATGATAATCAACAGTCATCGTCGGTGTCGTCATCATCATCGTCATCATCTTCGTCGTCATCATCACCACCACCATCGTCATCATCACCATCATCATCATCATCATCTTCGTCGTCGTCATCATCATCATCATCATCCTCCTCTGTAGAACTGTGATCAGAATCCTCTTCTGTCCAATATCCAGTTTCTGTGAGAAAGTTCTCAAAGGTCAGCTCCCTGATAATCATAATGAGGCCCCTGCTGATGCGGTATGTGGCTTCCTTGTTGAAATCTGTCTGATCCCTGTGCTCAGTCACATAGACTCTGTCAAAACACTCATCATCAACGCTGACTATGATGCGGTCCATGTTGCTGTCACAGTGATTACGTTTTTTGATATAATCCTCCCGAACGTAACCTGGCAGGTCGTGTGCTCCTGCTCTCCTCAGGTTGCCCACCTCGTAGTAGTCAAGCTCCACCTCAGGCAGGAGTTGATCACTGTGTTCGTCAATTCTGTTTTCAAAAAGGTGGAAACCGAAATCTCCTTCCTCTGGATCGTACTGCCAGCACATCTTATTGTAGTCATCAAAATACAGACAGTTGTGAGCAAACCAGTGAAGCAGCTTGAGTCCATGTCTTGGATAAGGTTTACCAAATCCAGATTCCTCCAGCTGCTTCAGTTCATTCAGAGTTGGTGGTTTGGTCATGGTGTCTCCTTCTTAGGATCTATAAATAAAACATTCAGTATGAAAAGTGTAAAAAATTTCATGTTACAAAGTTACAGCTTTACCTCTGACTGTTACAAAGTGCTGACACTGGAGACTCCTTCCATTAGTGTTAAATAAAGGTTTTTGGGGGTTTTTTTAGGTCTCCTTACAGAAAATGTCAATAAATCAGCAATTATATATCAGTACATATAAATCCAGGAGTACTGAACCAGTTTGTTCCTGCTGAGAAATGAAAGTACGAATGAGCATTACAGCTGTAGAAATGCTGCTAATGTTGGCTGTAACTTGTTATTCAGGATTAACTGGATGTTTCTGTACAGTACATCATCTGTTTAAGAACACATTGCATTATGTTTTTCCTGTGATCTTTTGTTTTCACCATACAGTACAATGGTTACGCCTCTGGGTTACTGATCAGAAGGTTGAGGGTTCAAGTCCCAGCACTGGCAAACTGCCATTTTTGGGCCCTTGAGTAAGTCCCTTAACCCTCTCTGCTCCAGGGGGCGCTGTATCATGGCTGCTCTCTGCCCCTAACAAGCTGGGCTATCCGAAGAAAATGACTTTACTGTGCTGTAATCTGTACAGTATGTGACAAATAACAGCTTTTTCTTCAATCATTTTTAAATAGTTACAATATTAGAAACAATAAAAGTAAAATAACTAAGAAAAAAAAAAAAACTCGTGCAAAAAGTCAATAATAAATGACAGTAAATCTTAGACATGCGTACATTAATTTACTTCAAGACATGAGTCACCTTTAGAATATTCCTTTCATGTTCCCGTTTTACATCTTATAGAAAATAGATCGATTAACGTCACGTCGTTACGTCCCCGCGCCACGCCCTCCGACGTTCCCTCCAGAATTTCACGTATCGACATACAGTTGGTCTTCGTTATGGGACCGTATACAGTGTTGGGTGTTTTTAATTTCACGTTAAATTGAACGGATGCTTGGAAACATCTGAGGGGAAATTGTATTTACAACATATATAGTGTTGAATTTAGTTTCAATAGGTAGTAATCCTTTCTGAGTTGGTTTAAAAGTCATGATTGCGTGTTTAAATGTTAGCGTGTGGGGTTTGCCTGCACACATCTTAGCTCGCCTGTACTTGGTGTGGTAGGATTCATGGTAGGTTATGGAGCAGAGAATACATCTGCCCACAGGACGTCCACAGCACCCTACAGTTTCCCCATGCTGTGGGAGCTTCTATCACTCAGAAATCACGTGAATTCAAACGGTAACTGTAATCCTAAAACTATGTTCTAAATATGCAAATTTTCAGTATCCAACTTTGTATGTTTGGGCAGGTGGGGTTTGGGGGCTTTGGACCCCCCCCAATGTCCATACCATGATTACGCCCTTGCGCTCACCTTGCAGTCTTTAACTTATGCTCAGTCATGAGTACTCCTCCTTACCTTATCAGGTGGAGTTCGGGACCTCTGAGCTCGGAACCTTCTGTGTAGGAAGCCAGTGTTGTGGAGCGGAAAGAAAAGATTAAAAAGAAATAAAATTTCTTCTGTTACTCAATCAAGAGTCGTTGCTGGTTGTTTGAAGTACATTCGAATCGCCCACCATGAGGCTTCGGTTTATTCGTTCAAAATAACAAGTTTTAACATAGGCGTCTCATCACTGGGATAATAATGCATACGTAAGCGTACATAACCGGCTCATTACTCATCATCAACGCTGACTATGATGTGGTCCATGTTTCGGTCGCAGTAATCACGGTTTTTGATATAATCCTCCCGAACGTAATCTGGCAGCTTGTCTGCTTCTGCTCTCCTCAGGTTGCCCACCTCGTAGTAGACATGCTCCACTCAGGCAGGAGTTGATCACTGTTTTTGTCATTTCAGTCAGTCTATGCTGTTTTCCAGTTGCCTGACCATTGTGAATATAATTTTAACATACCTGCAGGTGCACCCTTCCCTGTCACCTGACATTGACCACGTTTACATGGACCGCAGTATCATAATTAATGAGCGTAATCTGAATTAGACAATATTCTGATTAAGGTGTTTACATGAGTCGCGTTTTTAAAATTTACGAACGCTTTTACGAAACCGAAGTGCGGTTAATTATTTGTCACGCTGTACGTGCTAATAGACGACTGCTTGAAGCCGTGGGCTGCGTTCCAAACCGCGTACTTACCTACTATATAGTATATAGAGATACATGTATTTCTCCTACCATATAGCAGGTAAGTACGCGGTTTGGGATGCAGCCGTGCTCTCTTGTTCGACGTCAAACGGTCGAGCGCTGCCGTGTGTACGTGTCCTGTCGCACAATGTGGTGAAAACTCCCACACGACGTTAATAGCGTGATTAAGGCGTGTACACGTCTGTAACGCACGTCGATAAAGCGACTAAATCAGGAATACTCCACACGTCTTAATTCCATTTGTGTTTACTTCAAGTATGACTTTAATCAGATTAAGATCATCAGTAATCTCTGTTTACATGCTAGTTTCTTAATCAGAGTATCGTCTTAATCGGGTTCATATCGGATTTTTGTTGTCCATGTAAACGTACTGATTGTGATGTAACATGGTCTTACTTGTGTGGCAAACTTATATGAAGTTTAGGTTCGAACAAGGGGTGAAATTAGCTGTTGTACATTTTGTTCGAACCAACAAGAAATCACTGTCATTTACTGTAATTAAATACCTGCAGACTTATGGGTAAGTTTAATAATTCATCATTTATACCCAGAGTTTATAGTATGATACATCTGCAGCGGTTTTTATTTTTATTATAATCCAATAAACTAGGGTCCTCTATTTGTATCGAACATTCAGTTTTCAGATCAGAGACGTTATGCAGTGTCGAAGACCCAGTTCCCTGATAAGTGTTTGTCCTCATTGTCGAAGACCCTGTTCCCTGATAAGTGTTTGTCCTCATTGTTGAATACCCAGTTCCCTGATCAGTGGCCTTTCTCAGTGTCCAGTAATCAGTTTCCGTGAGAAAGTTCTCTAAGGTCAGCCGTCTGATAATCATAATGAGACCCCTGCTGATGCAGTACGTGGCTTCCTTGTTGAAATCTGTCCGATCACTGTGCTCAGTCACATAGACTCTATCAAACCACTCATCATCAACGCTGACTATGATGCGGTCCTTGTTTCTCTCGCGGTGATTACGGTTTTTGATATAATCCTCCAGAACGTAACCTGGCAGGTCGTCTGCTCCTGCTCTCCTCAGGTTGCCCACCTCGTAGTAGTCAAGCTCCACCTCAGGCAGGAGTTGATCATTGTATTCATCAATTCTGTTTTCAAAAAGGTGGAAACCGAAATCTCCTTCCTCTGGATCGTACTGCCAGCACATCTCATTGTCGTCATCAAAATACAGACAGTCGTGAGCAAACCAGTGAAGCAGCTTGAGTCCGTGTCTTGGATAAGGTTTACCAAATCCAGATTCCTCCAGCTGCTTCAGTTCATTCAGAGTTGGTGGTTTGGTCATGGTGTCTCCTTCTTAGGATCTATAAATAAAACATTCAGTATGAAAAGTGTAAAAATTTCATGTTACAAAGTTACAGCTTTACCTCTGACTGTTACAAAGTGCTGACACTGGAGACTCCTTCCATTAGTGTTAAATAAAGGTCTCCTTACAGAAAATGTCAATAGATCACAAGGATATATCAGTACATATAAATCCAGGAGTACTGAACCTCGTGTGGTCCAATAACCAGGAAATACATTATAGTTTTCACATGAAGTCTGAGCGTCCACTGAATTTTTTCAGCTTCAATTGCAGTCCTAAATCTATCATAGCAAAGCTGTTCATATGAATTACAGTACAGATCATCTTCATGGATTTGAAGTGTTACCATCCTCGGTAATCTCACTGATCTTTAGGGTGTCCGTGTGGGGCCGTCCTCAGCAACAGAGCGATTTCCACCATGTCAACAAAAAAACTGACCTTTTTCTATTTGACTTTGTTTACGATTTAATTTTGTGACATACAAAGAAACACAAGTTACTTTTCAATTTCGTTGTTGTTTTATTTGTTCTGTTACTGACTCAAAAATAGGATGACCAAGAAGTAAACAGACCTGTACCAACCTCTAGCTTCATGTTCTTCTTATTTAATAGGTACATAAATATTTTAGTGATCGTGTAACAATGATTGTTCTTGTTTTGTTGAATAATGACATACATCTGAGAGAAAGAAAACAGAAAAAAATACCCAGAGGCATTAGATCACAGAGATTTTCAGTATTGTATCGTTATTACCTAGAAACACTTTCAATATTACACGCCTTAATTTAATCTTCACAACAACTTTATAAATTTCATTTTAAAAAATGCATTTTTGAATAATGAGTATCACGCGTATCGGCTTTTGAACTGATTACATAATATAGTCGAGATTATGTAGAGGACTTTTATTTTGAATCTACATAAATATCAGGTGGTATTCGAACACCAGAAGGAAAAAGAAGAGTGTAAAGCACCAACATGTACACAGGTGATATTCAGTTGTTCGGATGCTCACAGACATTACAGGACTGAGTACATTTTATTGATCGTATTGTTCAGAGATACGGCCTGCACAGTGTAAAGAGTCATCCACAATTCCCTGGCATTCCCCCTCGTATGTGTCTCTAACTGCTCCTACTGGCTTCCACAGATCAGTGTATGTTCTTACTGTATCTTCAGCTGTACTTTTGAACAAAGTGGTATTCGATATTACTATAGAATGATAGTAATGATATATAAATGTAGTCTTATAATAAAACAATAAGATCTAAACACAAACTCCATGTGTAATGTCAACCCCAAAAGAAATGACATCATCATTTTAAACTTACTTTCTGTGGAGTTGTAGACTCTCTCTTCTAAACAGCAACAATCAAATAGTTCGAGGTCAGAAATGAGAGTTCAGGAGAGCACGAGCTGTGTTATGAACGCCTCCAGGACTGATGGTTGGTTTTTGTTTTTTAACCAGGAAACCGTGCTTACTTGCCAGGATCCACCCACCATTTCATCTCAAACGGCTAAAAAAATGTACACAGAGTGTACTGAAAACACATTATGTGCTGGAAGCATGATCATAATGATAAAATCCAAAACGCTGTTATTCCAGAGGTTTTTCCTGATGTTGTTTAGTAGTGGGTGTGGGTTTCAGATGTGTCTCTGATCTGGCTTTCTAACAGCATGTGTAAACTTCTCAGGAAACAGAAACTGATCTGGACTGAGACTGTGGGCGTGTCCAAGTTAACTTCTGTCCACATGCACAAGTAGTTTCCTCTTGTTCTGCCCTGTCTATGCTGTTTGCCAGTCGCCTGAATTCTGAATGAAGCTTTTACATACCTGGACTTGTGCTCTTCCCTGCCTTCTGACTCTGTGCTATAACATGGTCTTACTTATGGACAGCGTATATGAAGGGTACAGTTCAGTCATGTATTTAAATACCTGTAGACTTTGGGTAAGTTTTTTAATTCATCATTTATTCCCAGAGTTTAAAATATGACACATCTGCAGCAGTTTTCATTTTCATTATGATGAAAAAAAATGTACAATTGAGAGAGAGAGAGAGAGAGAGAGTTATATAATAAACTGATTTAATATTATAGAAATATATATATATTTTTTTTTATTATTTTTTTTTATTTATTTTTTTACCTTTTTCACACTTTACTGCAAGTAAAAGAACATAAGCTTTTAAAGGTGTTAAACTCTATTGAGGTGATTAAGTAGAGAAGTAAAACATTATATAAATTCTTTTCCAATTACTAGCATCAACTGGAATCAAGATCAATCAAAAAAAACACAAAAAAATGAATGAAAACAGCCAAAGGTATTACATCACAGAGATTTTCAGTATTATATCGTTATTACCTAGAAACACTTTCAATATTAATAAAAGCCTTACAGTAACAATCAAGTAGTTCCAGGTCCAGGGTGTAACGCAGAGTTGCGTCTTCTCAGTAAGTGAAATGAGAGTTCAGGAGAGCAAGAGCTGTGTTATGAACGCCTCCAGGACTGATGAGTGGTTTTTGTTTTTTACCCATGAAACTTCTCAGGAAACAGTCTATGCTGTTTGTCAATCACCCGACCATTCTAAATAAAATTTTTGCATACCTGCCGGTGCACCGTTCCCTGCCACCTGACCTTGTGATGTAACATGGTCTTACTTGTATGGTCAACTTATATGAAGGTTTACAGTTTAGGTTCGTACAAGCGGTGAAATTAATTGTTTTAGATTTTCTTAGAACAAACAGAAATCACTGTCATTTACTGTATTTAAATACCTGTAAACTTTGTGTAAGTTTAATAATTTATCGTTTATACCCAAATTTTATAGTATGATACATCTGCAGCGGTTTTTATTTTCATTATTATCCAATAAACTAAGGTCCTGTATTTGTATCGAACATTCAGTTTTCAGATCATCAGAGACGTTACGCAGTGTCGAAGACCCAGTTCCCCGATCGGTGTTTGTTCTCAGTGTCCGATACCCAGTTTCTGTGAGAAAGTTCTCTAAGGTCAGCTTCCTGATAATCATAATGAGGTCCCTGCTGATGCAGTACGTGGCTTCCTTGTTGAAATCTGTCTGATCCCTGTGCTCAGTCACATAGACTCTGTCAAAACACTCACCAACAACGCTGACTATGATGCGGTCCATGTTGCTGTCAGAGTAATTACAGTTTGGGATATAGTCCTCCAGAACGTAATCTGGCAGCTTGTCTGATCCTGGGCTCCTCAGATTGCCCACCTCGTAGTATTTATGATTCCCATCAGGGAGAAGCTTAACACCGTTTTTGTCAATTCTGTTTAGAAAATGATGGAAACCGAAAGTTCCTGTCTTTGGATCGTTTTGCGGGTGAATTTTCTTGTAGTCATTAAGACAGTCGTGAGCAAACCAGTAGAGCAGCTTGAGTCCGTGTCTTGGATAAGGTTTACCAAATCCAGATTCCTCCAGCTGCTTCAGTCCATTCAGAGTTGGTGGTTTGGTCATGGTGTCTCCTTCTTAGGATCTATAAATAAAACATTCAATATGCAAAGTGTAAATAATTTCATGTCACAAAGTTACAGCTTTACCTCTGACTGTTACAAAGTGCTGACACTGGAGACTCCTTCCATTAGTGTTAAATAAAGGTTTTTTTTTTTTTTTTTTAGGTCTCCTTACAGAAAATGTCAATAAATCAGCAATTATATATCAGTACATATAAATCCAGGAGTACTGTACCAGTTTGTTCCTGCTGAGAAATGAAACTACGAATGAGCATTACAGCTGTAGAAATGCTGCTAATGTTGGCTGTAACTTGTTATTCAGGATTAACTGGCTGTTTCTGTACAGTACATCATCTGTTTAAGAACACATTGCATTATGTTTTTCACCATACAGTACAATGGTTACGCCTCTGGGTTACTGATCAGAAGGTCGAGGGTTCGAGCCCCAGCACTGGCAAACTGCCAAAAAAATTTCATATATCAAATATCTCAAAATGTGCACAGATGATCAAAGTTAGTTCATGATAATTAACTAATAATTCCTGTTCCTCATTCCTGCCAAGATACAAAACAGCTGTTCAAAAAGCCAGAGGACTTTTATTTGTTGATTTATTTTTACAAAGCAACGTACACAAAGCTTAACTGCTATAATTATATTCCGCACCGAGAGCATGCTCATGTTGTTAAATGGAAAAACCCCAAACAGAAGACTATGCCAGAGTTTCCTCTATCTCAACTCATTCACTATCAGTTGCTGCTTTCTCGCAGCATGTCTTCACTACTTAAGAACCAGATATAGATCCGTCCTGAGACAGTGTGAGTGTCCACGTTTGCTTCTGTCCACATTCCCCTCCTCTATGCTTAGTTTGGTACAGCCTTAGACCAGTCAGAATCTGTACCTCAGCAGCACTTGGTATAATAAATAAACATTTATTCCAATGCCAGATGATAGGGGGCAGATCATTTTGAAACCAGTGCTGTTTATTTGAATGTAATACTTATGAAATGTATTTTATGTTTGGAAAAAAAAAAAAAATGGCTGTAAAATAAAACCAAATGTTTCAGCTCAAAATATCACTAATTGGAGCATTCGTTATATTATATATTCATCAGCTGTGTTGTAACATGGTCTTACTCGTATCTCTCATCATCACTAATCACCATCACCATAATGATAATCAACAGTCATCGTCGGTGTCATTATCATCATCGTCATCATCATCGTCATCGTCATCATCATCATCATCATCATCATCATCATCATCATCATCATCGTCATCATCGTCATTATCATCGTCATCATCATCGTCATCATCATCGTCATCATCTTCGTCGTCATCATCATCATCACCATCATCATCATCTTCGTCGCCGTCATCATCATCATCGTCATCATCGTCATCGTCATCATCATCATCATCCTCTGTAGAACTGTGATCAGAATCGTCTTCTGTCCAATACCCAGTTTCTGTGAGAAAGTTCTCAAAGGTCAGCCGTCTGATAATCATAATGAGGCCCCTGCTGATGCAGTACGTGGCTTCCTTGTTGAAATCTGTCTGATCCCTGTGCTCAGTCACATAGACTCTGTCAAAACACTCATCATCAACGCTGACTATGATGCGGTCCATGTTGCTGTCACAGTGATTACGTTTTTTGATATAATCCTCCCGAACGTAACCTGGCAGGTCGTCTGCTCCTGCTCTCCTCAGGTTGCCCACCTCGTAGTAGTCAAGCTCCACCTCAGGCAGGAGTTGATCATTGTGTTCGTCAATTCTGTTTTCAAAAAGGTGGAAACCGAAATCTCCTTCCTCTGGATCGTACTGCCAGCACATCTTATTGTAGTCATCAAAATACAGACAGTCGTGAGCAAACCAGTGAAGCAGCTTGAGTCCGTGTCTTGGATAAGGTTTACCAAATCCAGATTCCTCCAGCTGCTTCAGTTCATTCAGAGTTGGTGGTTTGGTCATGGTGTCTCCTTCTTAGGATCTATAAATAAAACATTCAGTATGAAAAGTGTAAAAATTTCATGTTACAAAATTTACAGCTTTACCTCTGACTGTTACAAAGTGCTGACACTGGAGACTCCTTCCATTAGTGTTAAATAAAGGTCTCCTTACAGAAAATGTCAATAGATCACAAGGATATATCAGTACATATAAATCCAGGAGTACTGATCCAATAACCAGGAAATACATTATAGTTTTCACGTGAAGTCTGAGCGTCCGCTGAATTTTTTCAGCTTCAATTGCAGTCCTAAATCTATCATAGCAAAGCTGTTCATATGAATTACAGTCCAGATCATCTTCATGGATTTGAAGTGTTACCATCCTCGGTAATCTCACTGATCTTTAGGGTGTCCGTGTGGGGCCGTCCTCAGCCACAGAGCGATTTCCACCATGTCAACAAAAAAACTGACCTTTTTCTATTTGACTTTGTTTACGATTTCATTTTGTGACGTACAAAGAAACACGTTACTTTTCAATTTCGTTGTTGCTTTATTTGTTCTGTTACTGACTCAAAAATAGGATGACCAAGAAGTAAACAGACCTGTACCAACCTCTAGCTTCATGTTCTTCTTATTTAATAGGTACATAAATATTTTAGTGATCGTGTAACAATGATTGTTGTTGTTTTGTTGAATAATGACATACATCTGAGAGAAAGAAAACAGAAAGAAATACCCAGAGGCATTAGATCACAGAGATTTGCAGTATTGTATCGTTATTACCTAGAAATTCAATTCAATTCAATTTTATTTGTATAGCGCTTTTTACAATAGTCATTGTCTCAAAGCAGCTTTACAGAAATAGAAACAGATATAAACAGTGAGAAACAGATAAACAGAGAGAAACAGATATAAAACAGAGAGAAACATAAATGGAATTTATCCCAAGAAACACTTTCAATATTACACGCCTTACTTTAATCTTAACAACAACAACTTTATCAATTTAATTTTAAAAAATGCATTTTTGAATAATGAGTATCACGCGTATCGGCTTTTGAACTGATTACATAATATAGTCGAGATTATGTAGAGGACTTTTATTTTGAATCTACATAAATATCAGGTGGTATTCGAACACCAGAAGGAAAAAGAAGAGTGTAAAGCACCAACATGTACACAGGTGATATTCAGTTGTTCGGATGCTCACAGACATTACAGGACTGAGTACATTTTATTGATCGTATTGTTCAGAGATACGGCCTGCACAGTGTAAAGAGTCATCCACAATTCCCTGGCATTCCCCCTCGTATGTGTCTCTAACTGCTCCTACTGGCTCCCACAGATCAGTGTATGTTCTTACTGTATCTTCAGCTGTACTTTTGAACAATGTGGTATTCGATATTACTATAGAATGATAGTAATGATATATAAATGTAGTCTTATAATAAAACAATAAGATCTAAACACAAACTCCATGTGTAATGTTAACCCCAAAAGAAATGACATCATCATTTTAAACTTACTTTCTGTGGAGTTGTAGACTCTCTCTTCTAAACAGCAACAATCAAATAGTTTTAGGCCCAGAAATGAGAGTTCAGGAGAGCACGAGCTGTGTTATGAACGCCTCCAGGGTGTGGGTTTCAGTTGTGTCTCTGATCTGGCTTTCTAACAGCATGTGTAAACTTCTCAGGAAACAGAAACTGATCTGAACTGAGACTGTGGGCGTGTCCAAGTTAACTTTTGTCCACATGCACAAATAGTTTCCTCTTGTTCTGCCCTGTCTATGCTGTTTGCCAGTCGCCTGAATTCTGAATGAAGCTTTTACATACCTGGACTTGTGCCTTCTGACTCTGTGCTATAACATGGTCTTACTTATGGACAGCGAATATGAAGGGTACAGTTCAGTCATGTATTTAAATACCTGTACACTTTGGGTAAGTTTTATAATTTATCATTTATTCCCAGATTTTAAAGTATGACACATCTGCAGCAGTTTTCATTTTCATTATGATCCCCAGAACTGTCGTCACCTTCTTCCTCAGAAATGAGATCAAAGTCCGATGGCAGTCTTGAATACACAGTGATCGGATCAGTGTTTGCTTCCAGTGTCCAACAACTAATTTGTCTGACAACATAATCATATTCATCATCGTCATCATCGTCATCCTCTGTATAACTTTGATCAGAATCCTCTTCTGTCCAATATCCAGTTTCTGTGAGAAAGTTCTCTAAGGTCAGCCGTCTGATAATCATAATGAGGCCCCTGCTGATGCAGTACGTGGCTTCCTTGTTGAAATCTGTCCGATCACTGTGCTCAGTCACATAGACTCTGTCAAAACACTCATCAACAACGCTGACTATGATGCGGTCCATGTTGCTGTCACAGTGATTACAGTTTTTGATATAATCCTCCCGAACGTAACCTGGCAGGTCGTGTGCTCCTGCTCTCCTCAGGTTGCCCACCTCATAGTAGTCAAGCTCCACCTCAGGCAGCAGTTGATCACCGTTTTTGTCAATTCTGTTTTCAAAAAGGTGGAAACCGAAATCTCCTTCCTCTGGATCGTACTGCCAGCACATCTCATTGTCGTCATCAAAATACAGACAGTCGTGAGCAAACCAGTAGAGCAGCTTGAGTCCGTGTCTTGGATAAGGTTTACCAAATCCAGATTCCTCCAGCCTCTTCAGTTCATTCAGGGTTGGTGGTTTGGTCATGGTGTCTCCTTCTTAGGATCTATAAATAAAACATTCAGTATGAAAAGTGTAAAAATTTCCGTGTTAAAAAATGTTACAGCATGAGAGAGAGAGAGAGAGAGAGAGAGAGACTGAGATATACAGCGAGAGAGAGTGAGTGATATACAGTGAGAGAGACAGATATATACAGCGAGAGAGAGAGACAGATATATACAGTGAGAGAGACAGATATATACAGCGAGAGAGACAGATATATACTGCGAGAGAGAGAGAGACTGAAATATACAGTGAGAGACAGATATATACAGCGAGAGAGAGACAGAGAGAGACAGAGATATTCAGCGAGAGAGACAGATATATACAGTGAGAGAGATAGACAGATATATACTGCGAGAGAGAGAGAGACTGAAATATACAGTGAGAGACAGATATATACAGCGAGAGAGAGACAGAGAGAGACAGAGATATTCAGCAAGAGAGACAGATATATACAGTGAGAGAGATAGACAGATATATACTGTGAGAGAGAGAGAGAAACAGATATACAGCGTGAGAGAGAGAGACAGAGATATACAGGGAGAGAGGGAGAGAGACAGAGGTATACAGCGGAGAGAGAGTGACAGAGATATACAGCGTGAGAGACAGAGATATACGGGGGGGGGCATAGATATACAGCGTGAGAGAAAGAGAGAGACAGAGATATACAGCGTGAGAGAGAGAGACAGAGATATACAGGGAGGGAGGGAGAGAGACAGAGATATACAGCGAGAGAGAGAGAGAGAGAGACAGAGATATACAGCATGAGAGACAGAGATATACAGGGAGGGAGAGAGAGAGACAGAGATATACAACGTGAGAGAGATTGACAGAGATATACAGGGAGAGAGAGGGAGAGAGACAGAGATATACAGCGTGAGAGAGAGACAGAGATATACAGCGTGAGAGAGAGAGACAGAGATATACAGGGAGGGAGGGAGAGAGACAGAGATATACAGGGAGAGAGGGAGAGAGACAGAGATATACAGTGTGAGAGACAGAGATATACAGGGAGAGAGGGAGAGAGACAGAGGTATACAGCGTGAGAGAGTGACAGAGATATACAGCGTGAGAGACAGAGATATACGGGGGGAGACATAGATATACAGCGTGAGAGAGAGAGAGAGACAGAGATATACAGCGTGAGAGAGAGAGATATAATGGGGGGGGGCATAGATATACAGCGAGAGAGAGAGAGAGACAGAGATATACAGCGTGAGAGAGAGAGAGAGACAGAGATATACAGCGTGAGAGAGAGAGACAGAGATATACAGGGAGAGAGGGAGACACGTATGCTGTCATACACTATTCGGTGTGGTTTTCTCCTGTGTCTCTGGTATCTGCTACCTCACTGCACACTCTCACTATTCAGGAAACAGAAACTTATTCGTGCTGAGACAGTGGAAGTGTCCAAGTTAATTAAGTTATAAGTAATAATCTATAAGTCCACTAAATCAAAAGTATTTCAAAGCAGACATCACATACAGGAATCTAAACCAATGTGTCTGCTATCTGAAATGATTTACCCTCATGTTTGTTTGTTTGTTTGTTTGTTTGTTTGTTTGTTTGTTTGATGTAATTTTCTAAAATGATAAGCCTGATTTTTCGGCATACACAAGTAATAGGACTGACTAGGAGTTTTGAAATAATAAATATCTTTGTGTTAAACTTACTTTCTTTATGAATTCGTCAGTGATTTCCTCTGAAACGCGACAATCGAATGCTTAGATCTTCAGGAAGTATCGCTGAGTGCCGCCTTTATGGGAAGTGAAACAAGAGCAACTGTACCGTGGAAAGCTGTATGAAAGCCTGATAGATTAACTAAAGCGGTAAAAGCAGTCCGAGTTTGGCTTCAGAGTAAAAGACGGCCCCGAGTGTAACTCATGGCATTTTGTGCCAACAGTTCATAGTTCGCAAAATGATCTGCAAACCTTGGCTTTTGCACACAAAGTACAATCAACAAAGTAGAAACAACAAAAGATCTTATTAAACATAATGTCTGTGTTACTAACTAGCTGAATGCAAATCATTCATTCGTGCGTATCCCTTTCACATATATGTTTGTTTTTTTTAGAATATATGTAATATATGAAAAATCCCATCCAAACCACACACACCATGATCCGGATTTGTGTGGCAACATTAAGGGCTTTCCTCCTAATCCAATATGGCTGACGGTGACAGATTTCGAGCGATCTCGGCGTTCTCTCTACATTTTCTACAAGAAAAGGTCTAATCAAGTTTAAAATAAAGTCTCTAAATATGTTAAAAATAATAACTAAATAAACAAATAAATAAGTAATTGTAATAAACTAAACAACATATTTATTGCATTTGTATATATATATATATATATATATATATATATATATATATATATATATATATAATTTGAACTTCAAAAAATTTTTTAATGTCCTTAATATTTTAGACCTTCAGTATTTTATAATAATACAGATAGGGGAAGGATAATCAATTACAAGCACAGTTAAAATGGCAGTAAGGTACAACACGGCACTTTGTTGGCAATCAATGATTAATTAACAACTCCGAGGGGTAAAGTTCATTATGACAAATGTTGACGTTGCTTGACATAGCTAGTCTAAAGCTTGAAGCTGAAAGACAGAAAGAAAGAAAGGGTGAAAGACAGACAGATAGAAAGACAGTTATGGGTATAAAGATAGATAACAAATAGTGCGATACAAGTAGAAAGTCAGACGGAGTGAGAGAGTGACACGTGTAGATTGATAGAAAGAAATACAGAGAGAGAGAGTGTGTGTGTGTGTGTGTGTTTGTGTGTGTGCTCTACTGGTGGATTGATAGAGAGATAAATAGAGAGAGTGTGTGGCGTTGACAGAAATGAAGTGAGAGAGTCTATTACAGGTACATGAACAGAGTGAGAGGGAGTTCAGGCGTGTAGCACGCCAGGTGTGTGAGTTTTGACAGTTTGAAAGTTTAAGAAAATGTATAGGAGTTTTTGGGATATTTGATCATCCTCTCTGGGTTAAACTGTATGTCCGATCAGTCCCGATCAAAAAACAGAGCATGATGGGTCTGATCAGCCTGAAGCACTGCGTTGAGTCTGGTGAAAGTAGCTTAAAAGCTCAAGGAGTTAAAACAGTCAGAAATTTTCAGTGGAAGTCAATGGGAATTTTGGCCATATTGAGCTCCGTAACAGGAATACTGTAATTTGATCAGTTAGAAAAGTCACATGGACTCAAGTCAGAACAGGCTAAAGGTCTGTGACGGGTTTTGTGTATGTAGCGTGAAAGCTGTAAGAGGAGCATCGTTTAGAAATTTCGGTTTCGGGAATAATACTAATAAGCTTAACAGCAGAACAGAATGTCGGCTTTGTCGAGTCAAAATAATTCATAATGAAAGATTTTCTCTGGCAGTGAATATTAATTTGTTTATTTATTTATTTTTTTGCCTTTGTTTATTTATACATTTTCATATGATTTATTTACATGTGATTCATTTACGTATGATTCATTTTCATGTGATTCATATTCATGCATGTGATTCATTTACATGTAATTCATTTTCATGGGATTCATATTTATGATTCATTTACCTTTTCTCCCCTCCCTTCCCCCCAACCCCCACCCCATAATAATATAATTAATAATAAATAAATAAATAAATAATGAAATGTAATAAACTCTAACCCAGCCAGAGCATCAAAACAGAGAAGGAAATTAATACAGAAGTAGATTTAAGAGGAGGGAGTCCACAAATTGTAGACGAAGTAATAATGCACCGACAATATCTTCAATAAGAGTTCGAATTCTGTAGAGCTGCAAGGCTGAGTGCAAAAAAAGAATAAAGAATAAAGAATAAAAGAAGAAAAAGAAAGAAAGAAAGAAAGAAAGAAAGAAAGAACTATGTGAACGGTTCGGCTGGGACCGTGACGTGCGTTGGCCGCTACTGCGCATGCGGTGACGTCGTCATCAACGACGTCACGCCTTCGTCACGAAACGTCATAGGGTCATGTGGGGGCGTGCCAGGAAAGCACGCACAGCTGAGAGCTCTTGAGGAATCAGGGACTGTGTATATATACAGCGGTTCGTGCCTTACACGACGCGGTTCGTTCGGAATTATTGAGAGTACGACATTCTGACTCCGGGCTCGATTTACGTTACTGTTCATGTTTCTGTTTAGTAGCATTCCTAGCTTTAGCCGCTAGCATTAGCAGTGCTAGCCCAGTGAGCCTAGGTTAGTGAGTGTGTTCTTGTTTTGGTTTTGTTTTGTGTCTTTTCTACACTGTAAATAAACATCACCGTGCTTCGCTGCATTTACGTCCTCGCCTCTATGTAGGCGATGACACTATGTAGGTGATGCAGTTCACCCCCGGTATTAAAAGTTTAAATATTACAACAACAACAAAAAAATGAATAAATAAAAGAAAGAAAGAAAGAAAGAACGCTACACTATGTAGGTGATGTAGTTCACCCCGGTAATAAGAGTTTAATAATAAGAGATTAATAAGAGATGTTCCAAACAGACGGAAACGGAAATCTTTCTCTCATCCCATTATTTATTATATATTTATTAAACAATGACACGTCATCATTGTTATTCAATCATCATTATACAAGCTATGAACAGTTTAGTACTCACCAGCCTGTCTTTTCCTTCTCTTTGATCTTAATAAGACAAAAAAATTAAATAAAATGCATTAAACACAGTGTCCGCATGTCTAAAATTGGTCCGTCGTAGCTTAACCTCTGACTGTTACTGACACTGGAGACTCCTTCCGTACTGTAAATGTTCAATGAATGTCTGTTTATAGAAATCTTCACCTTATCAACCATTACATAAAGGATGCTTTTAAATCAGTGTATTATTAGCGTTAGGTTATAGGTCATGTCCTTCGTACTGTACAAGCCCTGTGTAACGCATTAGAACGAGGGCTTTAATATTATAAACCTGGGAATTGCAGCTGGACTAGGCCTACTGTCAGAGCTGCTGTTAAAGAGCACCTTCTGACCAATCAAAAACCTGCATTCAACAACACAGTGGTGCCATATTTAAAACATTAATAACCATGCCAGACAGTAGGGGGCAGATTACTTTAAAACCAGCGTTTTTGTGGAGGGGAAATTGCAATACTTAAGAAAACATTTCAAATTGCAGTGGTATGTCGTAGCTGAAAATATCACTCATTGCATATAGTTTATATAGTATAGACATCAGATGCTGCGATGTAATACGTAATCACTAATCATTATGTAATACGTAATCAATATGTAGTCACTTGGATGAAGGGCTTCAGTTAGGGTTAGAGCAAGACGTCAGATTAGCTGTTGTGGGTTTTTTTCAGGACTGACCGAAATCATGTGATCATGCGGTTCAAATTCCTGTACAGTTTGTGTACGCTTGATGATCTATTACGTACAGAGAGTCTAGTATGACACATCTGCAGCAGTTTGTTGATTCGTTATCATCAAAGAAATTGGTGACATCATCCTCCGGAGAACTTTGATTAGTGCTCACTTGCGCTCTGGAAAAAACCAAGTTTTCAGACCCCTGTCCTTTGAGGTCTCTGACTATTGTCCTCTTCAGATCTTGAAATCTGAGTTCTCTGACTGTTCTCCTCTTGAGGTCTTGAACCGAAGTTCTTGACCATTGTCCCCTTGACGTCTTGAAACCGAGTTCTCTGACTATTGTCCCTTTGAGGTCTGAAACCGAGTTCTCTGACCATTGTCCCTTTGAGGTCTTGAAATCCAAAGTTCTCCCGCCATTGTCCTTTGAGGTCTTGAAAACCAACTTCTTTGACTTTTTGTCCTCTTGAGGACTTGAAATCCCAGTTTTCTGACCATTGTCTCTTGAGGTCTTGAAATCCCAGTTCTCTGACTACTGTCCTCTGAGGTCTCAAAACCAAATTCCTTGACCGTTGTCCCTTTGAGGTCTTGAAATCCCAGTTCTCTGACCATTGTCCTCTTGAGGTCTTGAAAACCAACTTCTTTGACTATTGTCCTCTTGAGGTCTCGGCATCCCAGCTCTCTGACCGTACTCGACCTGTGAACTTGAATACCCAGTTTTCAAGAGAAACTCCTCTAAGGTCAGCCCCTGATAATCATAAAGATCTCCTTGCTGATGCAGTACGTGGCTTCCTTTGTTGAAATCTGTCCGATCACTGTGCTCAGTCACATAGACGCTGTCAATGCACTGATCATCAACGCTGACTAGTGCGCGTCCATGTTGTTATCCTTTCTAAAAGAACCGTAATCTTCCCGGACGAATCGGGCAGCTGGTCTGCTCCTTCGCTGTTCAGATTGCCCACCACGGTTAGGTGAGGTTGGCATCAGGCGGGAGTTTAACCCATTTTTATCCTCATTGTTCTTAAATCGATGAAGCAACGCAAATCTGTTTCTTGGATTGTACTGGCAGCACATCTTATTGTTGTTGTTAAAAAACATGAACTCATTAGCAAAACCAGTACAGCAGCTTGAGGCCGTGTCTTGGATAAGGTTTACCAAAACTAGAGTTCTTTAACCGTCAGTTCCTTCAGCATCTGTGGGTTGCTCATGGTCAATTCCTAGGAGAGTCTATAATTAAAGGGACAAAACAAAAGCGGTTGTTTTTGAGTGAATGTATTATCAAGAGAAGTGACCAGGCATGCTGTTATATTAATCAGTAAATCATTTTCTCCATCATTAGACACGTAGTGAGCACAGTATTAAGTCCAACGCCACTATCGGACAGTTTGATTTCATGCTAAAATATAGGTTTGGCTGCTAATACAACCTAAAAAAAAGACGTAAATATGTCAATTAATAGTATCGTTTAAAAAGTCAAAAAAAACAACGCTTTTATTGGGGGTTTTTTTTACTCTAGAACATCGATGGAGACGCCTTAATCAGAGACATTGCTTACATAGCGTGAGTGTTAAAATTGTTGTACTATGTTTGATAAAAACCCATAATACAGTGGTGCAGTGGTGGTTTAGCGGTTAAGGCTCTGGGTGACTGATCAGAAGGTCAGGGGTCTCCCAGCCGCACCTCCAGGGGGCGCTGTATCATGACTAACCGTGTGCTCTAACCCCAACTTACTAAGCTGCTGGGGAATGTGAAGGAAAGAATTTCACTGTGCTGTAATGTATATGTGATCAATAAAGACTCATTATAATACACAAAACACACACATAGAAATGATATAATAGTAAGTATATTACTAGTGTATCAATATACTCGTGGTAGTTCACTTATATCTCTGATACGGCTTCCTCACAGTTATCAGGAAACAGAAACTGATCTGTCCTGAAACATTGGGCGTGTCCATGTTGGTTTCTGTCCATATTCCAAAGACAGTGTGTTATCACGAAGAACGCCACTTGAACTTGAAGGGGTCTATTGCTTTAACAACAAATGGCTTAATTCAAATATCTATTTTCAAAAGTGTCGCTTTTGTGCCCACAAACGGAGCAAAGTGACAATATTCTTATTGTAAGAAGGCAATGAAATCTATTTTACTGTCCAGGCTTTGTACTCTGCCCTTTCCTTCGACAGTTTTCCAAAATGATATTTCCGATGTTTGGATTAAATTATAGATAGCTTAGAAATAATAAGATTAGTAAGAAATATTGGATATTTAATCTCATTTGTTGTTGTAATGCAGAAATCATTTTCTTGATACTTACTGTTTTTAAGGAATTGTAGAGTGTTTCCTCATTAGCAGCAGTGATCAGATGGTTAGAGGTCAGGACATACTGTATCACTGATTGCCTTGTTTACAGGAAGTGTGGTGAAAGTTTCAGAGTGTAGAAGTCACAGTAAAGCAATAAAAACGGTATTAGTCGTGTTAATGATTACAAGTGCCTTTCATGCTGTGCTTCACAGTCAAAAATCCACTGTAATGTGATTTATGAAATTTTGTGCAGACAATTCACGTAGTACAATGATATGTGAAGTTTGTTGTTGCAAACAAAGTTCAATCAACAACTGAATTGGGGCTGCAATTATCGATTATTTTTTAAATTTTATCGATTAATCTGTCGCATTATTTCTTCGGTTGATCGATTAGTTGGGAATAAAAGGCCAATTTTTTTTTTGTAGTTTTTTCTTGTTTTTTTTTTTCACGTTCTGGCCATTGTTGTCCTTCAAACATTGTGCAAATTAAAGGCTATGAAAAAGGTATCTATGTGGGCTATGATACAATTAAATATTAACATTAAATTTTGAAAAAAACAAAAAAAAAACAACCAACAACTGATTGTCCACAAGCTTTTAAAGCAGAAGTTTCATCACTATATTAAAAGTGCTAAAAACAACAACAACAACAACAAACAAACAACAGAATCAACAACAGAATGATCAAAAAGAATCATCAAAAGAGTTTGTTAAACATAAACATATCCTCGACAATTATTAACTAGGTTAATGCAAATAAATCATTCATGCATATATTCTGGATATCCAGAATATTTTTTCTTTCTTTTTTAAAGTCACCATAAAGTTATCCAATAACTTTCAGCTAGTAGCTAACTCTTGTGCCAAGCATTTAAAAAAAATAAAAATTTGGTTCAACGACACATACGCTTAAACATAAACTCAGTCAATGAAGATCTCAAGCTCAAAAAGGTCAAAAAATGGTGTTAAAAAATAGGTTTTATTTCAATTTGTTATAACGTTATATCATTCCATTCCTTACAACATCGATGTGTAATGTATACAGTCAAACCCGCCATCAAAAATACTAAAAGTTTAACCAACAAATACGCTTAAAAAAAACAACAGATCTGTATTTGTATGGTTAATTGTGAGGAAACAATTGAAAAGCTTTCTTCTTTCCCTGAAATTAAGCTCCACCGGGGGGGGGCTAATAACGTCAACAGAGAAAACTAACCTGTTCACAATTACACATGGCAATATGGGCACTAGTCACAATATTTCCAGGTATCTTTCTGAATTGTAGATTTAGAAAATGAATCACATGCATGGATATAAATCACAGGAAAAATGAATCATATGTAAATGAATCACATGAAAATGAATCATATGTTAAATGAATCACATGAAAATGAATCATATGTAAATGAATCACATGAAAATTAATCATATGTAAATGAATCACATGAAAATTAATCATATGTAAAATGAATCACAGGAAAATGAATCATATGTAAATGAATCACATGTAAATAAATCATATGAAAATGAATAAATAAACAAAGGCAAAAAAAAGATTTAGAAACGTTAACGAAACTTTTAAGCTGTCCCAAATTACTTTGAACAATATAAGCACAGACGCTATTAGAATTAGTGTAATTAAATAAAAGAAAAGAGCAAAACACAAGCTTCCTTTTGGTTTAGTGATCATTAATGGTTAGTGTTCTGAGATGATGACTGAATTTAAACTAAGGAATAAAACGCTCATTCACAGCGATGTTAAAGGGGTGATGATGATTGCAGCCAGGGAAAAAGTCGAGCCAAGCCCCAAAACAGTACTCCTCAAAGTAATATATTCAGTTTATACTACAAGCAATTTCTTGTTACAGTTATTAGATTAATAATAACTGACACGTGCACTTTTTAACTGTTTAAAATTTGAGTTAAAGCTCTAAAAATCTTTGAAACCCTTCCATAAAAGTTAAATAAATGTCTCTTTAAACCAAAACCTTCACCATATCAACAATGTTTTCTTAACCGCTTATTATTAGGTAAAGTGTACGCACTTATATTATATAGTCCTCCATATTCCTGCAAGTCCCTGAGAATGAGCTGTTACTATAGAAACCATAACGTATTAGAATGAGCGCTTGATATAAATCTGTGATTTATGTTACCGCCAGAGCTACGGTCGGATCTGCTATCATAGAACATGAATCAGTGTCTAATTTGAGAATTTGAGAACACTGCTGGTGAAATAGATTAAATGTTGTATAAACGAAACGCTGTTCAGATTGAGCGATCAAGGTAGCTGTTGAGGAATGATGTTCAGATATCCATTTTAGATAGAAACTCACTGCGGGGTAACGCTGGATGATCTGAATGAGACCCTTGCTGATGCGGTAGGTGCCGTGTTGGTTGTAGTTTGACTCGCTGAGGTGCTCGGTCACATAAACTCTGTCAATGTACTCATCATCAATGCTGACAATGATGCGGTCGGTATTACTGCGTCATGGCAGCCGGTGTAATTTTTTCCGACGTATTTGGGCAACTTGTGTCTTGGTTTGCTCAGATTCCCCACCCTGAGTAAAGCAGGTCAGTATTGGCCAGGAGCTGAACATCCCCATCGGATCTGTTCTCAAATGGATGGAAACCAAGTTTTTCTTGGATTGTGACGCCAGCACATCTCATTGTCTTCATCGAACTTTGAGGTATTTGTCAACAAAACCAGATAGCAGCTTGAGGCCATGTTCGGACACGGTGTCCCAAATCCACATCCTGCAGCTGGGACAGTTCATTCAGCGTCCAGCACTCCTGGGCATGGTCAGTCTCTATCACAGGGGTCATAAAGTTATAAATTAAATATAGTTAAACATATAAACACTTCAACCACCTGTTCACTACACTAATGCTCATATATCATGTTTTTATCATAGTTCATGTTGGGCATATAATCACACAGACAGACAGACAGACAGACAGACAGACAGACAGACAGACAGATAGATAGATAGATAGATAGATAGATAGATAGATAGATGGAGGATAGATAGATAGATAGATAGATAGATAGATAGACAAAGAGATAGATAGATAGATAGATAGATAGATAGATAGACAAAGAGATAGATAGATAGATAGATAGATAGATAGATAGATAGATAAGATAGACAGATTGATAAATAGACAGTCAGACAGATAAACACACTTTGACAGACACAGCTGATGAAACTAGCTGACAGACACAGGTACATTCAGATATATTTCTATTCCAGTTACAGTTCAGTAGTAATAAATATTCCACTCAAGACCATCATATTTTTAAAAGAAAAGTGCACACACTGTATTTCGGCAGTTTTTGAAGCTCCTTCTTTCCTGCTTTAAGCTCCTTCTCTGGTTCCTCACAGTGAGTATTCACTCTCAGGAAAACAGAAACTGATCAGCCCTGAACCCGGAGTGGGCGTGTCTAATGCAAGCTTGTATAGAAACACAAAAAAACAGTCAGCAACAGTTGTTGTGGAACAAGTCATTCTCTAACTTAGCGCCTCTTTTTTCACCATGTCACTGGTGATCAATGGAATTGTATTATATTATTTTATTTTGCTTTATTTTCTTCTCATTGTTTGATGAACTACAAGCATATTTCCTAAAATGGATGTACGTAGATTTAAAGTTTAATAAAGATCCAACAAAACTCAAACAGACACTATGTACAAAGGAAACATAAACAAACATAACCCAAATACCTAGGAGACGGGAACGCTTTAACGTGATAATACGAGACAGACAAAACCAGAGAACAAGTGAGGTGCAAACAGTGAGTCATTAACCAGGATGAGAGTCAGGATGTGGATGGTCACGTGACGGTGGTGCTGAGGAGCAGTGTCTGCTGGGAATTGAACTCAGGGTACCTTCCGGCGATTCGTAACACTGAGACAGAAGGCAACGCCAGTTTTGGGGGAGTTTTGAAGCTCCTACTGGTTCCTCACTACAGACTTTCACTTCAAGAAACAGAAAGTGAGCACGTCTAATCTGAAGTCACTTTTGATGCTGAATTTTCTGGTACAACAAAACCAGCAGTGTGTTGGTGGAGAGTTCGATCCTATTTTCTGTTATCTGGTACAGCCTCTAGGAGCTAGTTAATGCAAAATTCCTATCATTCTTTTTTTTGTGGTATTACTAATTTTTTTATTCTGATCCGATCTGATTTGTTGATTTTATGCGGTGACATTTTTGGGCTTGCTCTTACAGCTCTACATAATCGTTATCATTTTCATCATTATCACAATACGTTACCATGGACAAAACTTTCCTGCCACATCACTTACTTCTATGTATAAAGTGCATACCCTAGCCTTTCAGCGTTTATGAGAGGAAAATTCTCACTGCCTTCCTGTGCAAATTAGGATTTCTAGTTTGTGGACACTGACTCATCATACCCATATGTAGTTCTTTTCCTCAAACTTGTGCTTGGAAACAACAATTGTATAGAATGTGTCTGTATGCTGTGGCATTATTTACAGTTTCCCCTTCACTCAGAATCAAAGAGGCCCAAACGGGCCTGTGCACAAAGTGCTTAGCTCCATGATGACATGGTGTGTGAAGGTTGGAAGAAGGTGGCAGAACCCAAGTCCTGCACAGATCCCTTGACCTCAACCCCACTGAACCCCTTTGGGATGAACTGGAACCCAACATCAGCACTCTGACCCCAACTCTCACGCAATGCTCTTGCAGCTAAATGAACACAAATCCATGCCCAAAATCTAGCGGAAAACCGTCCCAGAAGAGTGGAGCCATAACCCCAATTCCAAAAAGTTGGGACGCTGTGTAAAATGTAAATAAAAACAGAAATGCAACGATTTGCAAATCTCATAAACCCTGTGATGTTATCCTGCCACAACAGAACATAGGAAACGATCAATGTTCAAACTGATGGAAAATAAAATCGCTTTAAGAAAAAAATAAGTTGTCCTTTTGATTTTGATGGTCATAAACACGTCGTAAAAAATGTTGGACGGGGCAACAAAAGGCTGGAAAAGTAAGTGTTATCATTGGCAACAGGTCGGGGTAAGACGATTGCATATAAAACGAGTATCTTAGAGAGGAGCCCTCTAGAAGTAAAGATGGATGGAATCTGGATGGAAGCACAGTCTGTTGCTCTAAAAACCTGTATATTCCTTCAACATTGATGGTGCTTTTCCAGATGTGCCTCGTCCATTCCATAGACCCTCTAATGCAGCCCCATACAACACAGTGTCCCAAACCTTTTTGGAATTGGGTTTTGACAAAACAGGGGAATAAGTCTGAATGGGATGGCAAAAAGCACATGTGGCTGTGATTGTCAGGTGTTAACAAACATTTGGTCAGCTTATCCTTCAATGTCAGCACAATATTATAAATCCTGCAAACAAGAAGAACGAGTTCATTTCATGATGGTTCACACGATTCACAGACAGTGTGAGAGATAAATAAATAAAATACAGCATAATA
Organism: Ameiurus melas; assembly: GCA_012411365.1. NCBI lineage: Eukaryota > Metazoa > Chordata > Actinopteri > Siluriformes > Ictaluridae > Ameiurus > Ameiurus melas. Next base: position 36,182,802 of record CM022755.1, read on the forward strand.
GGGTGTGCTGGATCAAGTGCTATTATGTGTGCCTCTGACTAATGAGTGTGAATAATGACAACTAGGACTATGCATGCAGCAATACATTGGCAATATATTAGACTTCTGAATACAGACCTTTATCTGTTACTCTTCCCCTCTGGTTCATTGGTTTGTTTGACTAGGTTGGTCACATTGCCAGTATTTGGATTTTGTCCACTTGCTTGGATTTTGGATTCGCTCTTTAAATAAAACGCGACCTCACGCCTGTAGCCTGCTTGCTACATGTGGGCTGTTATGGTGTGACTTATTCTTCTGCAACTGGTTATAACAGAAAACGGTGCCTGATTGGTTGAGCACACTTGTTCTCCGGGGCGACGTTTTACTTTGATTTCCCAATTGGATTTCTCGGGTTATCGGAATTGAACTCGGAGAAATTTGAGGAAACGGTTACATATAAAGACGAGGCGTATTTCATTCATTTCAGAATGAAACACAGAAGAACACAGGAGACATGTGAGCAATGGTCAAAGACAGAAATTCAGAGAATGCGCAAATCCAAAGAATAATTAAGGTTCAAACCATAAAAATACCATTCGCAGAATACAAGGCTCTGAACTTATACAAACATTGAATTGGCAAGACTTCGCGCACTGATTTAAGTATTTGCACTGGCTGGATGAAGTCGAGAAATAGAAAGTGTTTGATGGGCACTGAAGAAGGAGTTAGTATTCATGGAGGTTCCTCTGCTAGCTTGGAAGTGTAACGTCCTGGTATGAAAGGCTGGTTTAGTTAACTTTTAGTATCACGTCGGTGCAATTACCATGACGATTCTTATTATGCCATTATATTTCCGATTATTCTACTTCCTACTGCAGTCGGAGGCGCAGGAGCTGACTATAGTGAAGATGTCGAAGTTTGGTGGAGGGATTGGAGCACCCAGTAAGGAGGAAAGACTGAAGGCTGCAGCAGAAATCCACCTGAGACTGGGACAGATCCAGAGATACTGTGAACTCATGGTGGAGCTAGGAGAGGTAACATTCTGCTTTCACAGAATCTCTACATTTCATCCAGCCCTAACTCTTCAGAGCTACAGAAGCGCAAAGTCAGTGGGGTTTTTTTTCTTCTGTATTTATATTTAAATAAACATCTAAAGCACTGCAGAGATAGCCTGAATTGCTAACACTGAACTGGTATGTTTTGTGATGGTTGAAAACTCTGGCGGGATTCTCACCGTCGATGTTTAGATTTGAAGCATCTAAAGTTGGTCACTTCTTGTTTTTGTTTAGTGGGAGAAGGCGTTGTCCGTGGCTCCCGGTGTCTCCATGAAATACTGGAAAAAGTTAATGCAAAGGTGCGTTCTACAAAGCCAAATACACTCAGTTCATATGCATTGGTCTGCACTTCTATAGTGCTTTTTTTTTTTTTTTAACTTGGCAGCTCTACAAGCCGTTCTCATTCACCCATTCGCACACACACACACTCACACACCAATGGTAGCAGAGTTGCCATGCAAGGCGCTAACTCACCATCGGGAGCAACTTGGGGTTCAGTGTCTTACCCAAGGACTAATCCAGAACGATAAACCAATACTCTGATAACTATATAAGACATAAGAAGAGAATATCGCTGGATTATGACCTGGATTTTGTTCATGGGATCCCTTTTAGAGCCAGATCTCAAAACACAATTAATTGTATT
>CM022755.1:36184491-36206991 GCA_012411365.1 Ameiurus melas
AACCCCAAAAGAAATGACATCATCATTTTAAACTTACTTTCTGTGGAGTTGTAGACTCTCTCTTCTAAACAGCAACAATCAAATAGTTCGAGGTCAGAAATGAGAGTTCAGGAGAGCACGAGCTGTGTTATGAACGCCTCCAGGACTGATGGTTGGTTTTTGTTTTTTAACCAGGAAACCGTGCTTACTTGCCAGGATCCACCCACCATTTCATCTCAAACGGCTAAAAAAATGTACACAGAGTGTACTGAAAACACATTATGTGCTGGAAGCATGATCATAATGATAAAATCCAAAACGCTGTTATTCCAGAGGTTTTTCCTGATGTTGTTTAGTAGTGGGTGTGGGTTTCAGATGTGTCTCTGATCTGGCTTTCTAACAGCATGTGTAAACTTCTCAGGAAACAGAAACTGATCTGGACTGTGGGCGTGTCCAAGTTAACTTCTGTCCACATGCACAAGTAGTTTCCTCTCTGTTCTGCCCTGTCTATGCTGTTTGCCAGTCGCCTGAATTCAGAGTGGAGCTTTTACATACCTGGACTTGTGCTTCTGTCTGACTTTGTGCTATAACATGGATCTGCCTTATGGACAGCGTATATGAAGGGACACAGTTCAGTCATATGTTCAAATACCTACCTGTAGACTTTGGGTGAGTTTTTTAATTCATCATTTATTCCCAGAGTTTAAAACATGACACATCTGCAGCAGTTTTCATTTTCATTATGATGAAAAAATGTACAATGTAGAGAGAGAGAGAGAGAGATATATAAGCTGATTTATATTATAAATATATATATTTTTTTTTATTATTATTTTTATTTATTTTTACCTTTTTCACACTTTACTGCAAGTAAAGAACATAAGCTTTTATAAGGTGTTAAACTCTATTGAGGTGATTAAGTAGAGAGTGAACATTATATAAATTCTTTTTCCAATTACTAGCATCAACTGGAATCAAGATCAATCAAAAAAAAAAAAAAACACAAAAAAGAATGAAAACAGCCAAGGCATTACATCACAGAGAGTTTTTCAGTATTATATCGTTTTGCCTAGAAACACTTTCAATATTAATAAAACGCTTACAGTAACAATCAAGTATTTCAGGTCAGGGTGTGGCGCAGAGTTACGTCTTCTCAGTAAGTGAAATGAGAGTTCAGGAGAGCAAGACGCTGTGTTATTATGGGCCGCCTCCCAGGACTGATGATTGGTTTTGTTTTTACCCATGAAACTTCTCAGGAAACAGTCTATGCTGTTTGTCAATGACCGACCATTCTAAATAAAATTTTTGCATAGCTGCGGTTGCACCTTTTGCCACCTGACCTTGTGATGTAACATGGTCTTACTTGTATAGTCAACTTATATGAAGGTTTACAGTTTAGGTTACGTACAAGCGGTGAGAAATTAATTGTGTTAGATTTTCTTAGAACAAACAGAAATCACTGTCATTTACTGTATTTAAATACCTGTAAACTTTGTGTAAGTTTAATAATTTATCGTTTATACCCAAATTTTATAGTATGATACATCTACAGCGGTTTTTTTTTTATTATTATCAATAAACTAGGTCCTGTATTTGTACGAAAGCATTCAGTTTTCAGATCATCAGAGGCGTTACACAGTGTCGAGGCCCAGTTCCCGATCGGTGTTTGTTCTCAGTGTCCGATACCAGTTTCTGTGAAAGTTCTCTAAGGTCCAGCTTCTCATAATCGTAATGAGGGTGCTGATGCATGATGCAGGCGGCTTCCTTGTTGAAATCTGTCTGATCCCTGTGCTCAGTCACATAGACTCTGTCAAAACACTCATCATCAACGCTGACTATGATGCGGTCCATGTTGCTGTCAGGTAATTACAGTTTGGGATTATAGTCCTCCAGAACGTAATCTGGCAGCTTGTCTGATCCTGGTCTCCTCAGATTGCCCACCTCGTAGTATTTACGATTCCCCATCAGGAGAAGCTTTACATCGTTTTTGTCAATTCTGTTTAGAAAAGTGGAAACCGAAGTTCACTGTCTTTGGATCGTTTTGGGGTGAATTTTCTTGTGTATTAAGACAGTGGTGAGCAAACCAGTAGAGCAGCTGAGTCCGTGTCTTGGATAAGGTTTACCAAATCCAGATTCCTCCAGCTGCTTCAGTTCATTCAGAGTTGGTGGTTTGGTCATGGTGTCTCCTTCTTAGGATCTATAAATAAAACATTCAATATGAAAAGTGTAAATAATTTCATGTCACAAAGTTACAGCTTTACCTCTGACTGTTACAAAGTGCTGACACTGGAGACTCCTTCCATTAGTGTTAAATAAAGATTTTTTTTTTTTTTTTAGGTCTCCTTACAGAAAATGTCAATAAATCAGCAATTATATATCAGTACATATAAATCCAGGAGTACTGAACCAGTTTGTTCCTGCTGAGAAATGAAACTACGAATGAGCATTACAGCTGTAGAAATGCTGCTAATGTTGGCTGTAACTTGTTATTCAGGATTAACTGGATGTTTCTGTACAGTACATCATCTGTTTAAGAACACATTGCATTATGTTTTTCCTGTGATCTTTTGTTTTCACCATACAGTACAATGGTTACGCCTCTGGTTTACTGATCAGAAGGTCGAGGGTTCGAGCCCCAGCACTGGCAAACTGCCAAAAAAATTTCATATATCAAATATCTCAAAATGTGCACAGATGATCAAAGTTAGTTCATGATAATTAACTAATAATTCCTGTTCCTCATTCCTGCCAAGATACAAAACAGCTGTTCAAAAAGCCAGAGGACTTTTATTTGTTGATTTATTTTACAAACAACGTACAAAGCTTAACTACTATAATTATATTCCGTACTTCGAGCATGCTCATGTTGTTAAATGGAAAACACCCCAAACAGAAGACTATGCCAGAGTTTCCTCTATCTCAACTCATTCACTATCAGTTGCTGCTTTCTTGCAGCATGTCTTCACTACTTAAGAACCAGATATAGATCGTCCTGAGACAGTGTGAGTGTCCACGTTTGCTTCTGTCCCACATTCCCCTCCTCTATGCTTAGTTTGGTACAGCCTTAGACCAGTCAGAATCTGTACCTCAGCAGCACTTGGTATAATAAATAAACATTTATTCCAATGCCAGATGATAGGGGCAGATCATTTTGAAACCAGTGCTGTTTATTTGAATGTAATACTTATGAAATGTATTTTATGTTTGAAAAAAAAAAAAATAGCTGTAAAAATAAAACCAAATGTTTCAGCTCAAAATATCACTAATTGGAGCATTAGATTATATTATATATTCATCAGCTGTGTTGTAACATGGTCTTACTACGTATCTCTCATCATCACTAATCACCATCACCATAATGATAATCAACAGTCGTAAATCGGTGTCATTATCATCATACGTCATCATCATCGTCATACATCCCTCATCATCATCATCATCATCATCATCATCTTCGTCATCATCATCGTCATTATCATACCCATACTCTACTCATCTTGTCGTCATCATCATCATCACCATCATCATCATCTTCGTAGTGAGTCATCATCATCATCGTCTTGCGTCATCGTCATCATCATCATCATCCTCTGTAGAACTGTGATCGCAGAATGCGTCTTCTGTCCAATACCCAGTTTCTGTAGAAAGTTCTCAAGGTCAGCGTCTGATAATCTTAATAGGGCCCCTGCTGATGCAGTGCACGGGTTGGCCTTGTTGAAATCTGTCTGATCCTGTGCTCAGTCACATAGACTCTGTCAAACCACTCATCATCCACGCTGACTATGATGCGGTCCATGTTGCTGTCACAGTGATTACGTTTTTGATATAATCCTCGAGCCGTAACCTGGCAGGTCGTCTGCTCCTGCTCTCCTCAGGTTGCCCACCTCGTAGTAGTCAAGCTCCACCTCAGGCAGGAGTTGATCATTGTGTTCGTCAATTCTGTTTTCAAAAAGGTGAAGCGAAATCTCTCTTCCTCTGGATCGTACTGCCAGCACATCTTAGTGTAGTCATCAAAATACAGACAGTCGTGAGCAAACCAGTAGACTCGCTTGAGTCCGTGTCTTGGATAAGGTTTACCAAATCCCAGATTCCTCCAGCTGCTTCAGTTCATTCAAGTTGGTGGTTTGGTCATGGTGTCTCCTTCTTAGGATCTATAATAAAACATTCAGTATGAAAAGATGTAAAAATTTCATGTTACAAAGTTACAGCTTTACCTCTGACTGTTACAAAGTGCTGACACTGGAGACTCCTTCCATTAGTGTTAAATAAAGGTCTCCTTACAGAAAATGTCAATAGATCACAAGGATATATCAGTACATTTAAATCCAGGAGTACTGATCCAATAACCAGGAAATACATTATAGTTTTCACGTGAAGTCAAGCGTCCGCTGAATTTTTCAGCTTCAATTGCAGTCCTAAATTATCATAGCAAAGCTGTTCATATGAATTACAGTCAGATCATCTTCATGGATTTGAAGTGTTACCATCCTCGGTAATCTCACTGATCTTTAGGGTGTCCGCGTAGGGCGGTCCTCAGCCACAGAGCGATTTCCTCCATGTCAACAAAAAAACTGACCTTTTTCTATTTGACTTTGTTTACGATTTCATTTTGTGACGTACAAAGAAACACAAGTTACTTTTCAATTTCGTTGTTGCTTTATTTGTTCTGTTACTGACTCAAAAATAGGATGACCAAGAAGTAAACAGACCTGTACCAACCTCTAGCTTCATGTTCTTCTTATTTAATAGGTAGATAAATATTTTAGTGATCGTGTAACAATGATTGTTGCTGTTTTGTTGAATAATGACATACATCTGAGAGAAAAGAAAACAGAAAGAAATACCCAGAGGCATTAGATTACAGAGATTTGCAGTATTGTATCGTTATTACCTAGAAATTCAATTCAATTCAATTTTATTTGTATAGCGCTTTTTACAATAGTCATTGTCTCAAAGCAGCTTTACAGAAATAGAAACAGATATAAACAGAGAGAGAAACATAAATGGAATTTATCCCAAGAAACACTTTCAATATTACACACCTTACTTTAATCTTAACAACAACAACTTTATCAATTTAATTTTAAAAATGCATTTTTGAATAATGTATTATCACGTATCGCTTTTGAACTGATTACATAATATAGTCGAGATTATGTAGAGGACTTTTATTTTGAATCTACATAAATATCAGGTGGTATTCGAACACCAGAAGAAGAAGAAGTGTAAAGCACCAACATGTACACAGGTGATATTCAGTTGTTCGGATGCTCACAGACATTACAGGACTGAGTACATTTTATTGATCGTATTGTTCAAGAGATACGGCCTGCACAGAGTAAAGAGTCATCCACAATTCCTGGCATTCCCCCCTCGTATGTCTCTAATAACTGCTCCTACTGGCTTCCACAGATCAGTGTATGTTCTTACTGTATCTTCAGCTGTACTTTTGAACAAAGTGGTATTCGATATTACTATAGAATGATAGTAATGATATATAAATGTAGTCTTATAATAAAACAATAAGATCTAAACACAAACTCCATGTGTAATGTTAACCCCAAAAGAAATGACATCATCATTTTAAACTTACTTTCTGTGGAGTTGTTAGATCTCTCTTCTAAACAGCAACAATCAAATAGTTTTTAGGCCCAGAAATGAGAGTTCAGGAGAGCACGAGCTGTGTTATGAACGCCTCCAGGGTGTGGGTTTCAGTTGTGTCTCTGATCTGGCTTTCTAACAGCATGTGTAAACTTCTCAGGAAACAGAAACTGATCTGGACTGAGACTGTGGGCGTGTCCAAGTTAACTTTTGTCCACATGCACAAGTAGTTTCCTCTTGTTCTGCCCTGTCTATGCTGTTTGCCAGTCGCCTGAATTCTGAATGAAGCTTTTACATACCTGGACTTGTGCCTTCTGACTCTGTGCTATAACATGGTCTTACTTATGGACAGCGTACATGAAGGGTACAGTTCAGTCATGTATTTAAATACCTGTAGACTTTGGGTAAGTTTTATAATTTGTCATTTATTCCCAGATTTTAAAGTATGACACATCTGCAGCAGTTTTCATTTTCATTATGATCCCCAGAACTGTCGTCACCTTCTTCCTCAGAAATGAGATCAAAGTCCGATGGCAGTCTTGAATACACAGTGATCGGATCAGTGTTTGCTTCCAGTGTCCAACAACTAATTTGTCTGACAACATAATCATATTCATCATCGTCATCATCGTCATCCTCTGTATAACTTTGATCAGAATCCTCTTCTGTCCAATATCCAGTTTCTGTGAGAAAGTTCTCTAAGGTCAGCCGTCTGATAATCATAATGAGGCCCCTGCTGATGCAGTACGTGGCTTCCTTGTTGAAATCTGTCCGATCACTGTGCTCAGTCACATAGACTCTGTCAAACCACTCATCATCAACGCTGACTATGATGCGGTCCATGTTGCTGTCACAGTGATTACAGTTTTTGATATAATCCTCCCGAACGTAACCTGGCAGGTCGTGTGCTCCTGCTCTCCTCAGGTTGCCCACCTCATAGTAGTCAAGGTCCACCTCAGGCAGCAGTTGATCACCGTTTTTGTCAATTCTGTTTTCAAAAAGGTGGAAACCGAAATCTCCTTCCTCTGGATCGTACTGCCAGCACATCTCATTGTCGTCATCAAAATACAGACAGTCGTGAGCAAACCAGTAGAGCAGCTTGAGTCCGTGTCTTGGATAAGGTTTACCAAATCCAGATTCCTCCAGCCTCTTCAGTTCATTTAGAGTTGGTGGTTTTGGTCATGTGTGTCTCCTTCTTAGGATCTATAAATAAAACATTCAGTATGAAAAGTGTAAAAATTTCCGTGTTAAAAATGTTACAGCATGAGAGAGAGAGAGAGAGAGACTGAGATATACAGCGAGGGAGTGATATACAGTGAGAGAGATAGATATATACAGGGAGAGACAGATATATGCAGCGAGAGAGACAGATATATACTGCGAGAGAGACAGATATATACTGCGAGAGAGAGAGAGACTGAAATATACAGTGAGAGACAGATATATACAGCGAGAGAGAAGAGACAGAGATATTCAGCGAGAGAGACAGATATATACAGTGAGAGAGATAGACAGATATATACTACGAGAGAGAGGAGACACTGAAATATACAGTGAGAGACAGATATATACAGCGAGAGAGAGAGACAGAGAGAGACAGAGATATTCAGCGAGAGAGAGACAGATATATACAGCGTGAGAGAGAGAGACAGATATATACTGTGAGAGAGAGAAGGAAACAGATATACAGCGTAGAGAGAGAGACAGAGATATACAGGGAGAGAGGGAGAGACAGAGGTATACAGCGTGAGAGAGTGACAGAGATATACAGCGTGAGAGAGACAGAAATATCGGGAGGCATAGATATACAGCGTGAGAGAGAGAGAGAGACAGAGATATACAGCGTGAGAGAGAGACAGAGATATACAGGAAGGAGGGAGAGAGACAGAGATATACAGCGGAGAGAGAGACAGAGATATACAGCATAGAGACAGAGATATACAGGGAGGAGAGAGAGAGACAGAGATATACAACGTGAGAGAGATTGACAGAGATATACAGGGAGAGAGGAGAGACAGAGATATACAGCGTGAGAGAGAGACAGAGATATACAGCGTGAGAGAGAGACAGAAATATACAGGGAGGGAGGGGAGAGACAGAGATATACAGGGGAGGGAGAGAGAGAGACAGAGATATACAGCATGAGAGACAAGAATATACAGGGAGAGGGAGAGAGACAGAGGTATACAGCGTGAGAGAGTGACAGAGATATACAGCGTAGAGACAGAGATATACGGGAGGGCATAGATATACAGCGTGAGAGAGAGAGACAGAGATATACAGCGTGAGAGAGAGAGAGAGATATACGGGGGCATAGATATACAGCGTGAGAGAGAGAGAGAGACAGAGATATACAGCGTAGAGAGAGAGAGAGACAGAGATATACAGCGTGAGAGACAGAGACAGAGATATACAGGGAGAGAGGAGACACGTATGCTGTCATACACTATTCGGTGTGGTTTTCTCCTGTGTCTCTGGTATCTGCTACCTCACTGCACACTCTCACTATTCAGGAAACAGAAACTTATTCGTGCTGAGACAGTGGAAGTGTCCAAGTTAATTAAGTTATAAGTAATAATCTATAAGTCCACTAAATCAAAAAGTATTTCAAAGCAGACATCACATACAGGAATCTAAACCAATGTGTCTGCTATCTGAAATGATTTACCCTCATGTTTGTTTGTTTGTTTGTTTGTGTTTGTTTGTTTGTTTGTTTGTTTGTTTGATGTAATTTTCTAAAATGATAAGCCTGATTTTTCGGCATACACAAGTAATAGGACTGACTAGGAGTTTTGAAATAATAAATATCTTTGTGTTAAACTTACTTTCTTTATGAATTCGTCAGTGATTTCCTCTGAAACGCGACAATCGAATGCTTAGATCTTCAGGAAGTATCGCTGAGTGCCGCCTTTATGGGAAGTGAAACAAGAGCAACTGTACCGTGGAAAGCTGTATGAAAGCCTGATAGATTAACTAAAGCGGTAAAAGCAGTCCGAGTTTGGCTTCAGAGTAAAAGACGGCCCGAAGTGTAACTCATGGCATTTTGTGCCAACAGTTCATAGTTCGCAAAATGATCTGCAAACCTTGGCTTTTGCACACAAAGTACAATCAACAAAGTAGAAACAACAAAAGATCTTATTAAACATAATGTCTGTGTTACTAACTAGCTGAATGCAAATCATTCATTCGTGCGTATCCCTTTCACATATATGTTTGTTTTTTTTTGAATATATGTAATATATGAAAAATCCCATCCAAACCACACACACCATGATCCGGATTTGTGTGGCAAGATTAAGGGCTTTCCTCCTAATCCAATATGGCTGACGGTGACAGATTTCGAGCGCATCTCAGGCGTTTACCTCTACATTTTCTACAAGAAAAGGTCTAATCAAGTTTAAAATAAAGTCTCTAAATATGTTAAAAAACTAAATAAACAAATAAATAAGTAATTGTAATAAACTAAACAACATATTTATTGCATTTGTATATATATATATATATATATATATATATAATTTTGAACTTCAAAAATTTTTTTAATGTCCTGTAATATTTTAGACCTTCAGTATTTTTACTAATACAGATAGGGGAAGGATAATCAATTACAAGCACAGTTAAAATGGCAGTAAGGTACAACACGGCACTTTGTTGGCAATCAATGATTAATTAACAACTCGAGGGGTAAAGTTCATTATGACAAATGTTGACGTTGGCTTGACATAGCTAGTCTAAAGCTTGAAGCTGAAAGACAGAAAGAAAGAAAGGGTGAAAGACAGACAGATAGAAAGACAGTTATGGGTATAAAGATAGATAACAAATAGTGCGATACAAGTAGAAAGTCAGACGGAGTGAGAGAGTGACACGTGTAGATTGATAGAAAGAAATACAGAGAGAGAGTGTGTGTTGTGTGTGTGTGTGTGTGTTTGTGTGTGTGCTCTACTGGTGGATTGATAGAGAGATAAATAGAGAGAGTGTGTGGCGTTGACAGAAATGAAGTGAGAGAGTCTATTACAGGTACATGAACAGAGTGAGAGGGAGTTCAGGCCGTGTGCACGCAGGTGTGTGAGTTTTGACAGTTTGAAAGTTTAAGAAAATGTATAGGAGTTTTTGGGATATTTGATCATCCTCTCTGGTTAAACTGTATGTCCGATCAGTCCGATCAAAAAAACAGAGCATGATGGGTCTGATCAGCCTGAAGCACTGTGTTGAGTCTGGTGAAAGTAGCTTGAAAGCTCAAGGAGTTAAAACAGTCAGAAATTTTCAGTGGAAGTCAATGGGAATTTTGGCCATATTGAGCTTCCGTAACAGGAATACTGTAATTCTGATCAGTTAGAAAAGTCACATGGACTCAAGTCAGAACAGGCTAAAGGTCTGTGACGGGTTTTGTGTATGTAGCGTGAAAGCTGTAAGAGGAGCATCGTTTAGAAATTTCGGGTTTCGGGAATAATACTAATAAGCTTAAACAGCAGAACAGAATGTCGGCTTTGTCGAGTCAAAATAATTCATAATGAAAGATTTTCTCTGGCAGTGAATATTAATTTGTTTATTTATTTATTTTTTGCCTTTGTTTATTTATACATTTTCATATGATTTATTTACATGTGATTCATTTACGTATGATTCATTTTCATGTGATTCATATTCATGCATGTGATTCATTTACATGTAATTCATTTTCATGGGATTCATATTTATGATTCATTTACCTTTTCTCCCCTCCCTTCCCCCCAACCCCCACCCCATAATAATATAATTAATAATAAATAAATAAATAAATAATGAAATGTAATAAACTCTAACCCAGCCAGAGCATCAAAACAGAGAAGGAAATTAATACAGAAGTAGATTTAAGAGGAGGGAGTCCACAAATTGTAGACGAAGTAATAATGCCACCGACAATATCTTCAATAAGAGTTCGAATTCTGTAGAGCTGCAAGGCTGAGTGCAAAAAAGAATAAAGAATAAAGAATAAAAGAAGAAAGAGAAAGAAAGAAAGAAAGAAAGAAAGAAAGAAAGAAAGAAAGAAAGAAAGAACTATGTGAACGGTTCGGCTGGGACCGTGACGTGCGTTGGCCGCTACTGCGCATGCGGTGACGTCGTCATCAACGACGTCACGCCTTCGTCACGAAACGTCATAGGGTCATGTGGGGGCGTGCCAGGAAAGCACGCACAGCTGACAGCTCGTGAGGAATCAAGGACTGTGTATATATACCGCGGTTCGTGCCTTACACGACGCGGTTCGTTATTATTATTATTATATATTATTATTATTATTATTATTGAGAGTACGACATTCTGACTCCGGGCTCGATTTACGTTACTGTTCATGTTTCTGTTTAGTAGCATTCCTAGCTTTAGCCGCTAGCATTAGCAGTGCTAGCCCAGTGAGCCTAGGTTAGTGAGTGTGTTCTTGTTTTGGTTTTGTTTTGTGTCTTTTCTACACTGTAAATAAACATCACCGTGCTTCGCTGCATTTACGTCCTCGCCTCTATGTAGGTGATGACACTATGTAGGTGATGCAGTTCACCCCCGGTATTAAAAGTTTAAATATTACAACAACAACAAAAAAATGAATAAATAAAATAAAGAAAGAAAGAAAGAACGCTACACTATGTAGGTGATGTAGTTCACCCCGGTAATAAGAGTTTAATAATAAGAGATTAATAAGAGATGTTCCAAACAGACGGAAACAGAAATCTTTCTCTCATCCCATTATTTATTATATATTTATTAAACAATGACACGTCATCATTGTTATTCAATCATCGTTATACAAGCTATGAACAGTTTAGGACTCACCAGCCTGTCTTTTCCTTCTCTTTGATCTTAATAAGACAAAAAAATTAAATAAAATGCATTAAACACAGTGTCCGCATGTCTAAAATTGGTCCGTCGTAGCTTAACCTCTGACTGTTACTGACACTGGAGACTCCTTCCGTACTGTAAATGTTCAATGAATGTCTGTTTATAGAAATCTTCACCTTATCAACCATTACATAAAGGATGCTTTTAAATCAGTGTATTATTAGCGTTAGGTTATAGGTCATGTCCTTCGTACTGTACAAGCCCTGTGTAACGCATTAGAACGAGGGCTTTAATATTATAAACCTGGGAATTGCAGCTGGACTAGGCCTACTGTCAGAGCTGCTGTTAAAGAGCACCTTCTGACCAATCAAAAACCTGCATTCAACAACACAGTGGTGCCATATTTAAAACATTAATAACCATGCCAGACAGTAGGGGGCAGATTACTTTAAAACCAGCGTTTTTGTGGAGGGGAAATTGCAATACTTAAGAAAACATTTCAAATTGCAGTGGTATGTCGTAGCTGAAAATATCACTCATTGCATATAGTTTATATAGTATAGACATCAGATGCTGCGATGTAATACGTAATCACTAATCATTATGTAATACGTAATCAATATGTAGTCACTTGGATGAAGGGCTTCAGTTAGGGTTAGAGCAAGACGTCAGATTAGCTGTTGTGGGTTTTTTTCAGGACTGACCGAAATCATGTGATCATGCGGTTCAAATTCCTGTACAGTTTGTGTACGTTTGATGATCTATTACGCATACAGAGAGTCTAAAGTATGACACATCTGCAGCAGTTTGTTGATTCGTTATCATCAAAGAAATTGGTGACATCATCCTCCGGAGAACTTTGATTAGTGCTCACTTGCGTTCTGGAAAACCAAGTTTTCAGACCCCTGTCCTTTTGAGGTCTCTGACTATTGTCCTCTTCAGATCTTGAAATCTGAGTTCTCTGACTGTTCTCCTCTTGAGGTCTTGAAATCCGAGTTCTCTGACCATTGTCCCCTTGACGTCTTGAAATCCGAGTTCTCTGACTATTGTCCTCTTGAGGTCTGGAAATCCGAGTTCTCTGACCATTGTCCTCTTGAGGTCTTGAAATCCGAGTTCTCTGACCATTGTCCTCTTGAGGTCTTGAAAACCAACTTCTTTGACTTTTGTCCTCTTGAGGACTTGAAATCCCAGTTTTCTGACCATTGTCTTCTTGAGGTCTTGAAATCCCAGTTCTCTGACTACTGTCCTCTCGAGGTCTCAAAAACCAAATTCCTTGACCGTTGTCCTCTTGAGGTCTTGAAATCCCAGTTCTCTGACCATTGTCCTCTTGAGGTCTTGAAAACCAACTTCTTTGACTATTGTCCTCTTGAGGTCTCGACATCCCAGCTCTCTGACCGTACTCGACCTGTGAACTTGAATACCCAGTTTTCAAGAGAAACTCCTCTAAGGTCAGCTCCCTGATAATCATAAAGATCTCCTTGCTGATGCAGTACGTGGCTTCCTTGTTGAAATCTGTCCGATCACTGTGCTCAGTCACATAGACGCTGTCAATGCACTGATCATCAACGCTGACTATGATGCGGTCCATGTTGTTATCCTTTCTAAAAGAACCGTAATCTTCCCGGACGTAATCGGGCAGCTGGTCTGCTCCTTCGCTGTTCAGATTGCCCACCACGTAGTAGGTGAGGTTGGCATCAGGCAGGAGTTTAACCCCATTTTTATCCTCATTGTTCTTAAATCGATGAAAGCCGTAAAATCTGTTTCTTGGATTGTACTGGCAGCACATCTTATTGTTGTTGTTAAAAAACATGAACTCATTAGCAAACCAGTACAGCAGCTTGAGGCCGTGTCTTGGATAAGGTTTACCAAAACTAGAGTTCTTTAAATCCGTCAGTTCCTTCAGCATCTGTGGGTTGCTCATGGTCAATTCCTAGGAGAGTCTATAATTAAAGGGACAAAACAAAAGCGGTTGTTTTTGAGTGAATGTATTATCAAGAGAAGTGACCAGGCATGCTGTTATATTAATCAGTAAATCATTTTCTCCGATCATTGACACGAGTGAGGAGCAGTATTAAGTCCAACGCCACTATCGGACAGTTTGATTTCATGCTAAAATATAGGTTTGGCTGCTAATACAACCTAAAAAAAGACGAAATATGTCAATTAATAGTATCGTCTAAAAAAGTCAAAAAAAAAACAACGTTTTATTGGGGGTTTTTTTTACCTCTAGAACATCGATGGAGACGCTTCTTAATCAGAGACATTGCTTACATAGCGTGAGTGTTAAAATTGTTGTACTATGTTTGATAAAAACCCATAATACAGTGGTGCAGTGGTGGTTTAGCGGTTAAGGCTCTGGGTGACTGATCAGAAGGTCAGGGGTCTCCCCAGCCAAGCCTCCAGGGGGCGCTGTATCATGACTAACCGTGTGCTCTAACCCCAACTTACTAAGCTGCTGGGGAATGTGAAGGAAAGAATTTCACTGTGCTGTAATGTATATGTGATCAATAAAGACTCATTATAATACACAAACACACATAGAAATGATATAATAGTAAGTATATTACTAGTGTATCAATATACTCGTGGTAGTTCACTTATATCTCTGATACGGCTTCCTCACAGTTATCAGGAAACAGAAACTGATCTGTCCTGAAACATTGGGCGTGTCCATGTTGGTTTCTGTCCATATTCCAAAGACAGTGTGTTATCACGAAGAACGCCACTTGAACTTGAAGGGGTCTATTGCTTTATACAACAAATGGCTTAATTCAAATATCTATTTTCAAAAGTGTCGCTTTTGTGCACCACAAACGGAGCAAAGTGACAATATTCTTATTGTAAGAAGGCAATGAAATCTATTTTACTGTCCAGGCTTTGTACTCTGCCCTTTCCTTTGATCAGTTTTCCAAAATGATATTTCCGATGTTTGGATTAAATTATAGATAGCTTAGAAATAAATAAGATTAGTAAGAAATATTGGATATTTAATCTCATTTGTTGTTGTAATGCAGAAATCATTTTCTTGATACTTACTGTTTTTAAGGAATTGTAGAGTGTTTCCTCATTAGCAGCAGTGATCAGATGGTTAGAGGTCTAGGACATACTGTATCACTGATTGCCTTGTTTACAGGAAGTGTGGTGAAAGTTTCAGAGTGTAGAAGTCACAGTAAAGCAATAAAAACGGTATTAGTCGTGTTAATGATTACAAGTGCCTTTCATGCTGTGCTTCACAGTCAAAAATCCACTGTAATGTGATTTATGAAATTTTGTGCAGACAATTCACGTGTACAATGATATGTGAAGTTTGTTGTTTGCAAACAAAGTTCAATCAACAACTGAATTAGGGCTGCAATTATCGATTATTTTTTAAATTTTATCGATTAATCTGTCGATTATTTCTTCGGTTGATCGATTAGTTGGAATAAAAGGCCAATTTTTGTTTTCTGTAGTTTTTTTCTTGTTTTTTTTTTTCACGTTCTGGCCATTGTTGTCCTTCAAACATTGTGCAAATTAAAGGCTATGAAAAAGGTATCTATGTGGGCTATGATACAATTAAATATTAACATTAAATTTTGAAAAAAAAAAAAAAAAAACAACCAACAACTGATTGTCCACAAGCTTTAAAGCAGAAGTTTCATCACTATATTAAAAGTGCTAAAAAAACAACAACAACAACAACAAACAAACAACAGAATCAACAACAGAATGATCAAAAGAATCATCAAAAGAGTTTGTTAAACATAAACATATCCTCGACAATTATTAACTAGGTTAATGCAAATAAATCATTCATGCATATATTCTGGATATCCAGAATAATTTTTTCTTTTCTTTTTTTAAAGTCACTATAAAGTTATCTAATAACTTTCAGCTAGTAGCTAACTCTTGTGCCAAGCATTTAAAAAAAAATAAAAAATTTGGTTCAACGACAAATACGCTTAAACATAAACTCAGTCAATGAAGATCTCAAGCTCAAAAGGTCAAAAATGGTGTTAAAAAATAGGTTTTATTTCAATTTGTTATAACGTTATATCATTCCATTCCTTACAACATCGATGTGTAATGTATACAGTCAAACCCGTCATCAAAATCCAATTAAAAGTTTAACCAACAAATATCGTTTAAAAAAAAACAACAGATCTGTATTTGTATGGTTAATTGTGAGGAAACAATTGAAAAGCTTTCTTCTTTCCTGAAATTAAGCTCCACCCGGGGGCGGGGCTAATAACGTCAACAGAGAAACTAACCTGTTCACAATTACATGGCAATATGGCACTAGTCACAATATTTCCAGGTATCTTTCTGAATTCGTGTAGATTTAGAAAATGAATCACATGCATGGATATAAATCACAGGAAAATGAATCATATGTAAATGAATCACATGAAAATGAATCATATGTAAATGAATCACATGAAAATGAATCATATGTAAATGAATCACATGAAAATTAATCATATGTAAATGAATCACATGAAAATTAATCATATGTAAATGAATCACATGAAAATGAATCATATGTAAATGAATCACATGTAAATAAATCATATGAAAATGAATAAATAAACAAAGGCAAAAAAAAAAAGATTTAGAAACGTTAACGTAAACTTTTAAGCTGTCCCAAATTACTTTGAACAATATAAGCACAGACGTCATTAGAATTAGTGTAATTAAATAAAAGAAAAAGAGCAAAACACAAGCTTCCTTTTGGTTTAGTGATCATTAATGGTTATGTCTGGTGAGATGATGACTGAATTTAAACTAAGGAATAAAACGCTTCATTCACAGCGATGTTAAAGGGGTGATGATGATTGCAAGCCAGGGAAAAGTCAAGCCAAGCCCCAAAACAGTACTCCTCAAAGTAATATATTCAGTTTATACTACAGCAATTTCTTGTTACAGTTATTAGATTAATAATAACTGACACGTCACTTTTTAACTGTTTAAAATTTGAGTTAAAGTCGAAAATCTTTGAAACTCCTTCCATAAAAGTTAAATAAATGTCTCTTAAACCAAAACCTTCACCATATCAACAATGTTTTCTTAATCCGTTTATTATTAGGTAAAGTGTACGCACTTTATATTATATAGTCCTCCATATTCCTGCAAGTCCCTGAGAATGAGCTGTTACTATAGAAACGATAACGTATTAGAATGAGCGCATTGATATAAATCTGTGATTTATGTTACCGCCAGAGCTACGGTCGGATCTGCTATCATAGAACATGAATCAGTGTCTAATTTGAGAATTTGAGAACACTGCTGGTGTGAAATAGGATTAAATGTTGTATAACGAAACGCTGTTCAGATCGAGCGATCGAAGGTGTTTATGGAATGATGTTCAGATATCCATTTTAGATAGAAACTCACTTCGCGTGTAACGCTGGATGATCTGAATGAGACCCTTGCTGATGCGGTAGGTGCCGTGTTGGTTGTAGTTTGACTCGCTGAGGTGCTCGGTCACATAAACTCTGTCAATGTACTCATCATCAATGCTGACAATGATGCGGTCGGTATTACTGTCGTCATGGCAGCCGGTGTAATTTTTCCGGACGTATTTGGGCAGCTTGTGTGCTTGCGGTTTGCTCAGATTCCCCACCTCGTAGTAAAGCAGGTCAGTATTGGGCAGGAGCTGAACATCCCCATCGTATCTGTTCTCAAATGGATGGAAACCGAAGTTTCTTTTCTTTGGATTGTGACGCCAGCACATCTCATTGTCTTCATCGAACTCGAGGTATTTGTCAACAAACCAGTAGAGCAGCTTGAGGCCATGTCTTGGCCACGGTGTCCCAAATCCACACTCCTGCAGCTGGGACAGTTCATTCAGCGTCCGCACTCTGGGCATGGTCAGTCTCTATCACAGGGGTCATAAAGTTATAAATTAAATATAGTTAAACATATAAAACATTCAACTACCTGTTCACTACACTAATGCTCATATATCATGTTTTTATCATAGTTCATGTTGGGCATATAATCACACAGACAGACAGACAGACAGACAGACAGACAGACAGACAGACAGACAGATAGATAGATAGATAGATAGATAGATAGATAGATAGATGGATAGATAGATAGATAGATAGATAGATAGATAGATAGACAAAGAGATAGATAGATAGATAGATAGATAGATAGATAGACAAAGAATAGATAGATAGATAGATAGATAGATAGATAGATAGATAGATAGATAGACAGATTGATAAATAGACAGTCAGACAGATAAACACACTTTGACAGACACAGCTGATGAAACTGGCTGACAGACACAGGTACATTCAGATATATTTCTATTCCAGTTACAGTTCAGTAGTAATAAATATTCCACTCAAGACCATCATATTTTTAAAAGAGAAAAAGTGCACACATACTGTATTTCTGGCAGTTTTTGAAGCTCCTTCTCTTTTCCTAGCTCCTTCTCTGGTTCCTCACAGTGAGTATTCACTTCTCAGGAAACAGAAACTGATCAGCCCTGAACCCGGAGTGGGCGTGTCTAATGCAAGCTTGCATAGAAACACAAAACAACAGTCAGCAACAGTTGTTGTGGAACAAGTCATTCTCTAACCAGCGCCTCTTTTTTCACCATGTCACTGGTGATCAATGGAATTAGACATATTATTTCATTTTGCTTTATTTTCTTCTCATTGTTTGATGAACTACAAGCATATTTCCTAAAAAAATGGATGTACGTGTAGATTTAAAGTTTAATAAAGATCCAACAAAACTCAAACAGACACTATGTACAAAGGAAACATAAAACAAACATAACCCAATACCTAGGAGACGGGAACGCTTAACGTGATAATACGAGACAGACAAAACCAGAGAACAAGTGAGGTGCAAACAGTGAGTCATTAACCAGGATGAGAGTCAGGATGTGGATGGTCATGTGACGGTGGTGCCGAGGAGCAGTGTCTGCTGGGAATTGAACTCCAGGGTACCTTCCGGCGATTCGTAACACCGAGACAGAAGGCAACGCCAGTTTTGAGGGAGTTTTGAAGCTCCTACTGGTTCCTCACTACAGACTTTCACTTCTCAAGAAACAGAAAGTGAGCACGTCTAATCTGAAGTCACTTTTGGATGCTGAATTTTCTGGTACAACAAACCAGCAGTGTGTTGGTGGAGAGTTCGATCCTATTTTCTGTTATCTGGTACAGCTCTAGGAGCTTAGTTAATGCAAAATTCCTATCATTCTTTTTTTTTTTTTGTGGTATTACTAATTTTTTTATTCTGATCCGATCTGATTTGTTGATTTATGCGGTGACATTTTTGGGCTTGCTCTACAGCTCTACATAATCGTTATCATTTTCATCATTATCACAATACGTTACCATGGACAAAACTTTCCTGCCACATCACTTACTTCTATGTATAAAGTGCATACCCTAGCCTTTCAGCGTTTATGAGAGGAAAATTCTCACTCGTCTTCCTGTGCAAATTAGGATTTCTTAGTTTGTGGACACCTGACCATCATACCCATATGTAGTTCTTCCTCAAACTGTGTTTGGAAACACATAATTGTATAGAATGTGTCTGTATGCTGTGGCATTATTTACAGTTTCCCTTCACTAGAACTAAGAGGCCCAAACGATGCGTCTGTGCACAAAGCGAGCTCCATGATGACATGGTGTGTGAAGGTTGGAAGAAGGTGGAAGAACTCGAGTGTCCTGCACAGATCCCTGACCTCAACCCCACTGAACCCCTTTGGGATGAACTGGAACCCAACATCAGCACCTGACCCCAACCTCACTAATGCTCTTGCAGCTAAATGAACACAAATCCACGCTCCAAAATCTAGCGGAAAACCGTCCCAGAAGAGTGGAGTTTACAACCCCAATTCCAAAAAAGTTGGGACGCTGTGTAAAATGTAAATAAAAACAGAATGCAACGATTTGCAAATCTCATAAACCCGTATGTTATTCACAACAGAACATAGAAAACGTATCGAATGTTCAAACTGAGGAAAATGTACCGTTTTAAGAAAAAAATAAGGTCCTTTTGATTTTGATGGCCGAAACACGTCGCAAAAATGTTGGGACGGGGGCAACAAAAGGCTGGAAAAGTAAGTGTTATCATTGGCAACAGGTCAGTAAGACGATTGGGTATAAAACGAGTATCTTAGAGAGGCGGAGTCTTTCAGAAGTAAAGATGGGATGGAATCTGGATGGAAGCAATACAGTCTGTTGCTCTAAAACCTGTATATACCTTTCAACATTGATGGTGCTTTTCCAGATGTGCAAGCTGTCCATTCCATAGACCCTAATGCAGCCCCATACAACACAGTGTCCCAACTTTTTTGGAATTGGGGTTTTATCAAAACAGGGGGAATAAGTCTGGAATGGGATGGCAAAAAGCACATGTGGCTGTGATTGTCAGGTGTTAACAAACATTTGGTCAGCTTATCCTTCAATGTCAGCACAATATTATAAATCCTGCAAACAAGAAGAACGAGTTCATTTCATGATGGTTCACACGATTCACAGACAGTGTGAGAGATAAATAAATAAAATACAGCATAATAGGGTGTGCTGGATCAAGTGCTATTATGTGTGCCTCTGACTAATGAGTGTGAATAATGACAACTAGGACTATGCATGCAGCAATACATTGGCAATATATTAGACTTCTGAATACAGACCTTTATCTGTTACTCTTCCCCTCTGGTTCATTGGTTTGTTTGACTAGGTTGGTCACATTGCCAGTATTTGGATTTTGTCCACTTGCTTGGATTTTGGATTCGCTCTTTAAATAAAACGCGACCTCACGCCTGTAGCCTGCTTGCTACATGTGGGCTGTTATGGTGTGACTTATTCTTCTGCAACTGGTTATAACAGAAAACGGTGCCTGATTGGTTGAGCACACTTGTTCTCCGGGGCGACGTTTTACTTTGATTTCCCAATTGGATTTCTCGGGTTATCGGAATTGAACTCGGAGAAATTTGAGGAAACGGTTACATATAAAGACGAGGCGTATTTCATTCATTTCAGAATGAAACACAGAAGAACACAGGAGACATGTGAGCAATGGTCAAAGACAGAAATTCAGAGAATGCGCAAATCCAAAGAATAATTAAGGTTCAAACCATAAAAATACCATTCGCAGAATACAAGGCTCTGAACTTATACAAACATTGAATTGGCAAGACTTCGCGCACTGATTTAAGTATTTGCACTGGCTGGATGAAGTCGAGAAATAGAAAGTGTTTGATGGGCACTGAAGAAGGAGTTAGTATTCATGGAGGTTCCTCTGCTAGCTTGGAAGTGTAACGTCCTGGTATGAAAGGCTGGTTTAGTTAACTTTTAGTATCACGTCGGTGCAATTACCATGACGATTCTTATTATGCCATTATATTTCCGATTATTCTACTTCCTACTGCAGTCGGAGGCGCAGGAGCTGACTATAGTGAAGATGTCGAAGTTTGGTGGAGGGATTGGAGCACCCAGTAAGGAGGAAAGACTGAAGGCTGCAGCAGAAATCCACCTGAGACTGGGACAGATCCAGAGATACTGTGAACTCATGGTGGAGCTAGGAGAGGTAACATTCTGCTTTCACAGAATCTCTACATTTCATCCAGCCCTAACTCTTCAGAGCTACAGAAGCGCAAAGTCAGTGGGGTTTTTTTTCTTCTGTATTTATATTTAAATAAACATCTAAAGCACTGCAGAGATAGCCTGAATTGCTAACACTGAACTGGTATGTTTTGTGATGGTTGAAAACTCTGGCGGGATTCTCACCGTCGATGTTTAGATTTGAAGCATCTAAAGTTGGTCACTTCTTGTTTTTGTTTAGTGGGAGAAGGCGTTGTCCGTGGCTCCCGGTGTCTCCATGAAATACTGGAAAAAGTTAATGCAAAGGTGCGTTCTACAAAGCCAAATACACTCAGTTCATATGCATTGGTCTGCACTTCTATAGTGCTTTTTTTTTTTTTTTAACTTGGCAGCTCTACAAGCCGTTCTCATTCACCCATTCGCACACACACACACTCACACACCAATGGTAGCAGAGTTGCCATGCAAGGCGCTAACTCACCATCGGGAGCAACTTGGGGTTCAGTGTCTTACCCAAGGACTAATCCAGAACGATAAACCAATACTCTGATAACTATATAAGACATAAGAAGAGAATATCGCTGGATTATGACCTGGATTTTGTTCATGGGATCCCTTTTAGAGCCAGATCTCAAAACACAATTAATTGTATTATATTTAAAAAAAAAAGAAAAAGAAAAAGAAAAGAAAAGATATTTATGAATCCCAGAAGGACAAATTGAAGACTAAAGTACATTTATTATAAATTTAAGAATGAAGTAACAGTCAAACTTAACAGTTATAATTACACAGAAAGGAATTGTATACAGTTGTAGTGCATGGTCATTTTTATACACTATAGCTACCTTCTATACGGATACAAGAAATCGACAAGATCATGCTTTCTAAACCTTCTAAAAAAAGCATTTACATTTAGACTTCAGCAGATTATTCTTTTTTAAATCTAAATGATAGTAACGTACAAAACGATACAAAGCACTTAGCGCATCTCCAATGGTTCATAACCTTAAAGATGAATGCTAGTCTGTTCAAGTGCTAGAGTGGGCTAAGTGGTTACAAAAAAAATAAAGACCAATGCACAGATATTTTTTGAAAACCAAGAATTCAACTTGTAATCAGTGGATAGAAGGTTCGATAAAGTCTTATCTATAAAAGAAGGTCCTTAGATACAACTTTAGCAACTATTCTGCATTAGTAGCTGCTTTATTATTTTTGGTTTGTCAGAGGAACGTTCAAGAGAGACTAGAATTTTATAGAAACGACCACATTTCCATGTCACTCTGAGCTAGTAAATAACGTCATAATCAAAACATCAGAACATACCAAGCCACCGCTTCTTAAATGCTGCAAAACAGCCATGGTGTAAGTGTAATAACTCCTGCGAAAATGCCCCTGTCATCCTGTTCTTTGCCCCTGTCTTGTCCAAGATTTTCTCAAATCGGTGTATTCACGTGAATATTTGACATGCTGTAGGAGAGCAGATCAGCTGATGCAGGAAGGCAACGATGACGTGATCCCGTACTGCATTGCCACGGGCGACGTGAAAAAGCTGGTG
>CM022755.1:36211991-36394085 GCA_012411365.1 Ameiurus melas
TGAGAGTGTGTGTCTATCAGCAGCCTGAGGGGAAATCAGACCGATCATGTGACCAAATACAACTACACACATATGGATCAGATCCTTTATTCGCTCTCTTCCTCTCTCTCTCTCTCTCTCCCGCTTAGTCAGTTGTTAAAGAGGAGAGAAGTCGATTTACCGCTGCAGATTGAACAGCTATCAGTGGAGCTGGAAGCCTGGAGAGCCTGCACACACTCTCTTAACAAGTAAGTGACACACACACACACACACACACACACACACGCGCCGCGCGCACGATATACATTACGAGTTAATATACATACGCTAAGCCACTACATAGGCGATAAAACCCGTCTCACACTCAGAGGAGCAGAGGAGACGCCGTACACTCCTCCAACAGAGGCTCAGAGGGCAGAGTACACACTCCTCCTGAACCGAATGAGGGCGGAGCCTCTGAAGGGCCTGCTGGGGCCGGACTACGTCACAGGTTCCAGCTTGCCCAGTCACTCAGACGTCCAGATCTCCTGCTTTACTGGCCTCAGGATACAGGCAAGCCACACACACAAACACACACATCTCTTTTTCCTCTGGCTTACTAAAGAGAAATAAAAAACCTGTTGTAAATTTTTGAGTGTCGACCAAGGCTTATTGCATGAAGCAGGGGAGCCAAAACATTTTCCGACGGATGAAGTCCCAGTGCTTGAAAAATGACAGAGATGTTTTTCCAGATAGGTTTAACATGATCAGATGAGCGAGTATTTTTTCAGAGCTGAGAGAGTGTGTGTGTGTGTGAGAGAGAGAGAGAGAGAGAGAGAGAGAGAGAGAGAGAGAGAGAAAACACCAACAGAGCTGTTAAATTCTGGATTCTGATTGGTCAGAAGGTGTTGATTGATTTTCTATCTGACTTCTGTAGCTGCAACTCACAGCCGCTCTAATAAAATAAAGTTAGAACAGAAACGTCCTTCTTGCATGGACTCACGTAACCATAATTGTTGAAAAAATGCCATTCTTTAAGAAATAAAATGTAATAATCGACTTCATGGTCGTTACTGTAGATGTTGTAAAATTTGTATTCCTATGTCTACACTCCTGCGTTTAATGCACTAACATGGCCGCTCTGTGATTGACAGGGTCCCGTGTTCTTCCTGGAGGACGGCAAGTCATCCATTTCGCTCAATGACGCGTTGATGTGGGCCAAGGTGAATCCGTTCTCTCCACTGGGGACGGGGATACGCCTCAACCCCTTCTAAACACACACACACACACACACACACACACACACGGTCACGTACACACACTATCCCATAGTCATACTCATGTAGAGACATGTATTACAGTCCAGTCGAGGACAAAGACACAAAGGCCACAATCTTGGGAAATGGACATGAAATGAGAAACCAGGCTGGATTGACGCTTACTGTTTATGTTCAACGGCTTGAGAACGCAGTTATCAGTATTTGACCATCGCAGTCACTTCGGATGGAATCAGAAACGCAGCTGAAGGACCTGATTTCTGTCCATTTTTTAAGATTGGATTTTCGATTGTATTAATTCCCGACCATGAAATGGATGGAAATGGATCTTTTCTGGAACTCATATCCTTGGAGGAGGTGGTGATCATCGGCATACGACAAGTACCTTTATGTTTGTTTGTTTTTTTATTTCATTTCTGGTTTTATTGCTTTAGTGCTAAACTATTTTGGTTTGAGTGTCGATATCCACAACACGGTTACATCCCAAAAGCTAGTGTGTGCTAGAAAAGGTTTTTTAATATATCTATATATATAGAAACTGCGCCAATGATGAATCAAGAAACACACCATGACCTTACACTATAGTAGTAGCTACAGTGTCAAAGTAAATCAGCTAATTATCCGTTAGCATACTAGAACGCACAGCTATTACCTGATGCTAATCTCACCTGACTGCTAGCTAAATGTTGCACATACTGTAGCAATGGTAACTTTGAATTTAATTATTTTTTGAATCATTTAAATCACGATGTACATCTGTAAATCATTTTTTTGCTCAAAGCCGCTTCTCCACTGTTTAAACTCTAATGCACAGAGAATTGTAACTCATGCTCAATTGAAAATAACGGCGATCAAGAGGTGTACTAGCTTTCAGGACACCAGTTTGACTCCGTTAGCACTGAAAACAAAAACAAAAACAACACACAAGCTTTAACATGTCGTGAGTTTCAGACAGCACACTGTATGCTAGGATTATGATGCTTTCTATTCAGGGATGTTGGTTTGAGAGGATTTTAGAAGGTTTTTTTTTATATATATATATATATAAGTTCAAGCTGTGTTGAATATGTAGCATGTCTGTATTAGGGGTCCAAGCACTTAGTTTGTTTTGTGAATGTAAAATTGAGACTGTTGTCAATGAGTCGGACTATTTTGGAAATTTAATGAGTCTATACACAACTCCTAACAGTTTGCAAAAGGAACTTTAAACTAGACCCGGGTGTGTTTATTTTCCTTTATTCATCCGAGGTTTGAGTTTGAAGCAGTTCATGAAGTCCGAAACATCCATCCATCTTCTATACCGCTTACCCCTTTTCAGGGTCACGGGGAGCCTGGACCCTATCCCAGGGAGCATGCGGCACAAGGCGGGGAACACCCTGGACAGGGCACAATCACATACACACTCATGTCTTTGGACTGGAGGAGGAATCCGGAGTACCCGGACAAAACCCCCGCAGCACGGGGAGAACATGCACACTCCACACACCCCGGTGGGAAGATGTGAGGTGAACGTGCCAACCATTAAGCCACTGTGTGCCAATAATAATAATAATAATATTTCAAATAATAAGAGGGATCAAAAAACATTGCATTTAGTTTTTTATTTAGTTCTGCCCTGGATAAGCTATTTCACATAACAGATGTTTACATCTAGTCCACAAGACACAACAATAACTGAATGTACACAAATGAACCAGTTCAAAAGTATACACACCGTACGCTTGATTCTTGAGCATCAGTGAATGTTTACACCTTGTGTAATAGTCGTGTCCATCAGTTGTCCTCAGTGTGAAAAGATGGATCTCAACATCATATAGCCACTGTTGGAAAGGGGTTAGATATGCAGAAGATGCTGTTATGCTAGCGAAACGTGAGAAGAAAATGGTAACGATGCGTCCCTACTCATAGTTCCTTCCCACACTGTGCTAGTTACTCTAGCTATTACTAGTGAGACGGTTCTTTTCAGCAAAATTAACCTTTTGTTCATTGGAAGGTGACGACATACATACAGGAACTTGATGCAACGAACTTGATGCCCCTCTAAATTGTACAGGTAATTGGATATTTTGATTTGTAGCTACTTTGACCACTTCAGCAGTCTTCTCTGACACTCACCTAATGTTCAATTCCTGTTCACTTCATCTTGCTGGAACATTCTGCAGAGGTTTGTGGACACATTAAAAAAAAGTGCTTGGACCCCGATGTTCGCTGCTTGCCGTTTTATTAGCTATTATTTGGTCGTGGTTTGTTACAACTGAGAACTGTTTCACACAGGAGATGAGATCTTAGGAAATATGTGAAGCCGCCGTACAGGAGAAAGACGTATGAACTATTTTTTGCTGATAGTCGAGTGTCTATAGTGTGTGCCTTAAATTAGCAAACAAAGCTGTATTAGCAGGGTGTGCTACCGTAGACAACATGATTATCAGACGTCAAATTTAAAAGTGTATTATATAAAGTTTAGCTTGTTATTATATATATAAAAAAATGTCAGTCGTTTCATTTCGCGAGTGGGTGAGGAGAAATTCATTTAGTGACATGGTTGTTTCGCGATGCACCGGTTTGCATCCGTGAGAATCGTTTTCAACAGATTGCACTGTGAACTGTATTTATCCATGTACGTATGTATTTATTTATTTATTTGTATATATATATTTTTTGTTGTTCTAGGATTCCGACCGGGTGTAGCCTCCATCTATAAATCTGTAACACTCAGAGAGCAGTACGATACACAAGTACAGTGCCCTCCAATAATATTGGCACGCTTCGTAAATATGAGCAAAGAAAGCTGTGAAAAATTGTCTTTGTTGTTTGATCTTTTGTTCAAAAAATTCACAAAAATACTCTCATGGATATCAAGCAATAGCAAACACAATACAGGTTTATAAAAAATATATATATAGGTGCAACGATTATTGGCACCACTATGAATTCATATGAGAAAAATATATTTGAAGTATATTCCCACTGATATTTAAAATTTTTTAGTACACCTGGGTGGCTAGGAACAGGAAACTGTTTCACAGGGGTATAAATATGAGGAAACACATAGGCCAAATTCCCATAGTCATTCATAACAATGGGTCAGAGCGAGGAATATAGCTGTGATGTGCGGCAAAAGGTTGTTGAGCTTCACAAAATGGGAAGTGTCTATAAGAAAATAGCAGAAGCATTGAAAATGTCCATTTCCACCATCAGGGCAATAATTAAGAAGTTCCAGTCAACTGGAAATGTTATGAATCAACCTGGAATTGGACGTGTCTTGATCCTCTCAACGCACTGTGAAGAAGATGGTTCAAGTGGATAAAAAATCTCCAAGGATCACAGCTGGAGAATTGCAGAAGTTATGTAGGGTCAGAAAGTCTCCAAAACTACAATCCGAAGTCACCTACATCACCACAAGATGTTTGGAAGGGTTTCAAGAAAAAAAAAAGCCTCTACTCTCATCCAAAAACAAACTCGAGCATCTTCAGTTCACCAGACACGACTGGAACTCCACATGGGATCGGGTTCTATGGTCAGATGAAACCAGAATAGAGCTTTTTGGTAATAATCACTAGAGGTGGTTTTGGAGCACACAGAGAGGTAGCCATATGGAAAAGTACCTCATGCTCACGGTTAAATATGGAAGTGGATCTTTAATGTTTTTCTGCCAGAGGACCTGGACATTTTGTTAGGATACATGGCATCATGGACTCTATCAAATATCAACAGATATTAAATGAAAACCTGACTGTCTCTGACAGAAAGATTCAAACGGTCCGTGGTTGGATCTTCCAGCAGGACAAAGATCCAAAACATACATCAACATCAACATAAAAATTATTTACTGACCACAAAATCAAGGTCCTGCCCTGAACATCCCAGTCCCCTGACCTGAACCCCATAGAAAACCTGTGGAGTGAACGGAAGAGGAGAGTCCACCAGCGTGGACCTCGAAATGTGAAGCATCTGGAGAGATTCTGTACGGAGGAACGGTCTCAGATCCCTCACCAACCTCATCAGGCGTTATAGGAGAAGACTCAGAGCTGTTATCTTGGTAAAGGGAGCTAGCACAAAGTATTGACTAAAAGGGTGCCAATATATTTAACAAATAGATTTTTTTTATAAACCTGTGTTTTGTTTGCAATTCTTTGATATCCTTGAGAGCAGAGTATTTTTGTGAATTTTATTAACAAAAGATCAAAAGGTTAAACAAAAATTCTTTGCTCATATTTACCAGGGGTGTCGATATTAATGGAGGGCACTGTATGTTTCTCATTATAGTGATCTATTTATTTTTTATAATGCTGTTATGGGTAAAATGTGCGACAAAGAAGAAACAGAAGTAAAGGAACTCTACTTAACTCTACTTTATTAAAGTTCTACTTATCAAAAACATGTGAGTAAAAAATAGGCAGCATTTGTGATTCTGAAGATTCTTATTAAAATGATGAAACGGCCTAATTGTTGTCTTTTCTTAAAAAAAAAAAAAGAGTTATTAATAATAATAGTAATTTCCTCTGTTTTCCCGACATTTACAGTAAGCTTATTTGTGTCACACCACAGCATCAAAAACCTTCAGAAAGATATTCAGACGTATCCTGGCTTTTATCTAACAAACCTAATATTGCTGTGTCATCAGAGTATTTAATGATGGAATTATTCTTGTTCGTTCTAAGACAACCATTTGTATATAAAGTAAAGAGAATGGGAGAACTTACACAACCTTGAGGAGCACCAGGACTGATGGATTTGGCATTAGAAAGGGTATTGTTTACTTTCAAATTCTGGGTACGGTTAGTTAAGAAAGAAAAGAGCCATTCAATAATAAAAGGATCGGCTTTTAATCTTTGCAAGTTTATCACGCAGTAAAAGTGGCTGGAGTGTGTTAAAGGCTGAACTAAAATCTACAAAGAGTGGACGTGCGTAAGCGTTAGAGTCCTCAAAATGTTGAAGAATCAAATGGGTGACAGTACCTCTACCTCCCGAAGTATGAAAGAATGCCTTTGACAAAAGAAGAACGTATTGAAATCATTCTCCTGGCTGGATCAGGAAGCTCTCGCAAGGTTGCGATGGACGTTAAGAAGAAACATGACAGAAACATCAAACACGACACTGTCGCCAAACTTATTAACGAATACAAAAAAACTGGAAGTGATGCGGAAAAACCGAGAAGTGGACGTCCACGAACATCCACTGACGAAGGCATGACCGATGTGGTGCTGGGGTACATAGTCCCTTATGTATGGAGACTTTTGTGGACACCCTGTATAACGCAAGGGAGAACAGGAACTAACCTGATTAGTGGATGTTCCTCAGCATTAAATGTAGTTATAAATGGATAAAAAGTAAAAAAATAAAATAAATGGTCCGCACTTATATGGCGCTTTTTTTTAACCTTAGCAGTTCTACAAAGTGCTTTACACTGGTTCTCAATTCACCCATTCACACCCACACACACACACACACACACACACCAATGGTAGCAGAGCTGCCATGCAAGGCGCTAGCTTGCCATCAGGAGCAACTTGGGGTTCAGTGTCTTTCCCAAGGACACTTAGAAATGTGGAGACACGTGGGACGGGAATCGAATCGCCAACCCTACGATTAGTGGACAACCCACTCTACCACCCGAGCCACAGCCGCCCCATATATGATGTGTAGCATAGTATAATAATATAATGTAATATAATACAGTATAATATGACATAAAATTGCAACCATTGGCAAACCGATATGGTATAAGAGGAATAAAACTCTTGGCATTCAACCTTGGGGTGGTAACTCCTGGCAAAAATTTTTAAGAATTTTTAAAGAAAAAAAAACGGTTTTATTCATCACACATTAAAACAATCTGACATGGCACGAGAATGTTATCTAGTGGTTTCTTTTTTTTATCCACTCCCTCCCACCCAAACCAAATGGTAAATAACATCAAATAAAAACGATTGAAGACAAAAGTAAAGACATCATTAAACATTTCCATTTTTTAATTCCCGTATATTCGTTGACATGCTGACGTTTCAGTAAAACACCGTACAGTCGTGATCATGTTGTGATTACACACTCGGCAGGTTGGACACACCACGAGATCGAACCGTGTGAGATGTGAGAAGAGTTTGTGCTGCCATTTCCACCACCGACATTCACATTTAATTAACTGCCTGAAGGACAGAAGGACAGATAACGCTATCTAGAAATACGGCTTCAGGTCACGTTTTATATTACGGATTTCAGAGAAAGACGGAACCGTCGACGATCTTACACCGCGCTCGCCTGAGGAGCGAACGAGTCGCTGAGGTCACCTTATAGCAAGGAAGAAAAGAAAGAAAAATGTGAGGAAGAAAAACCTTTGTAAAGGACATGGCGTACGTACAGTTAGCACTGAATACAAACTAGCATGTGCTTTACATTCTTCCAGTGCTCTACAGTTCATCGTTTAAAACCAATCGGCATCAATTAGAGAAGATCTTGTGGAAGTGGAAACGGGTTGCTTTTTCACTCACAAGCGTGAACGCGGTGTGAGACACTTCCTAATGAACACCGAGTGATTGTGGATTTTCACACAATAAACAGCATTATGTTTTTAACAGACATCTTATTCAAATCAAGAGCAAGCAATTTGTTCCTTTTGTGTTATAGAGGTGCATG
Source organism: Ameiurus melas (assembly GCA_012411365.1). NCBI lineage: Eukaryota > Metazoa > Chordata > Actinopteri > Siluriformes > Ictaluridae > Ameiurus > Ameiurus melas. Next base: position 36,219,860 of record CM022755.1, read on the forward strand.
TCAAAAAGTTCAAATATCGTGGAAAAGTTGTGAAATATTTCAAGCCTTTATTTTTCTTTCTTTTTTTTCATTTATTTATTCATTTACATGTGATTCATGTACATGTGATTCATTTTCATGTGATTCATATTCATGCATGTGATTCATTTACGTGATTCATTTACATGTGATTCATTTACATGCATGTGATTCATTTACATGTGATTCATTTACATGCATGTGATTCATTTACATGTGATTCATTTACCTTTTCTTTTCTCCCTTCCCTTTCTCAAATATATTTTTTTTCACATTTTTTTTTTATCTCGATGATCACGGCTTACAGCTCATGGAAATAAAAAAATCCAGTATTTCAAAATATTAGAAGGAAGAATTTATATTGGAGAAATGTCGACCTGGGAAGAGCGCTAATCAGCTACTTGACTCCAAACACCTGAAAAGGTTTCCTGAGCCTTTAAAAAGAACTGGACCATTGCTCCGTGGTCCAAAGTCCTCTATTCAGATGAAAATTTCATAAATGTTGCGTTTCATTTGGAAATCAAGGTCCCAGAGTCTGGAGGAAGAGCGGAGAGGAACAGAATCCGAGCTGCTTGAAGTCCAGTGTGAAGTTTCCACAGTCAGTGATGATTTGGGTTGCCATGTCATCTGCTGGTGTTGGTCCACTGTGTTTTCTCAAGTCGAGTCGATGCAGCGTCTACCAGGAGATTTTAGAGAACTTCATGCTTCCATCTGCTGACGAGCTTCATGGAGATGCTGATTTCCGTTTCCAGCAGGAAAACTTCTAGTAACTGGTTTACTGACCGTGGTGTTACTGTGCTCGATTGTCCAGCCGATTCGCCTGACCCAAACCCAATAGAGAATCTATGAGACACACCAGACCCGACAATACAGACGAGCTGAAGGCCGCTATCAAAGCAACCTGGACTTCCAGAACACCTCAGCAGCGCCACATGCTGATCGCCTCCATGCCACAGCGCACCGATGCAGTAATTCATACAAAAGGATTCAAACCCTGACCGAGTATCGAGCGCATAATTACCATACTTTTCACAAGGTCGACATTTCTGTATTATAAATTCTTTATTCGAATATTCTGAGATACTTGATTTTTTCTTTCCATGATCTGTAAGCTGTAATCATCGAGATTAAAACCAAAAAAAAAAAACTGGAAAATTTCACTTTATGTGTAATGAAAGTTTCACTTTTCGATTTAAATTACAGGAAACTTCTCCACGATATACTAATATTTTGAAATGCACCTGTAAAGACGATTATAAATGCATTTGAGAACCGAAACAAACGACAAGAATTCTGAAAAACACAAATACAGATAAAAGGAGAGATAAAATATAAAAGAGAGAGAGAGATAGACACTGGTAGAGAAACAGAGATTGGCAGAGAGAAACAGAGAGAGAGAGAGAGAGAGAGAGAGAGAGAGAGAGAGAGAGTGTAAGACAAATGCACACAGACAGACTGGAACAGGCTGGTGAGACAGGTGCATAGAGTGTCAGGTAGGGACAGATGGAGAGACAGATATTTGGAGAAACAGACAGAGAAGAGAGGTGGAGTAAACGACAGGTGGATTCAGACAGGTAGAGAGAGATGGGCAGACATAAAAAGACAGAGACAGATGCAGAGAGGCACAGGTGGAGAGATACAGTTGTTAAAAGATGCAAAGAAAGAGAGAAAAAGACAGAGAGAGGTGCTGAGAAACAGATGGAGAGAGAGAGAGACACAGTTAGAGACAGAGACAGGCGTAGAATAATATAGGTAGACAGGACGAGACAAACAGACACAAAGGCAAAGTGGACAGGTGGAGGGAGAGAAAGACAGAAAGATGGGCGGAGAAAGACAGAATGAGAGAGAGAGACAGAAAGAACGAGAGAGAGAGAGAGAGAGAGAGAGAGAGAGACGGGTGTCTATCTGTACTGCAGGAATCTGTGGAGCAGAGGTGGCAGTCTGAGATGAGGGATGAGATGAAGCCTCGTGCGTCCCAGATACTCTCTGATGCATAACCTGCACAGCTCACTCAGAGAGCGCGGAGTAACTACACACACACACACACACACACACCAATAATTACCAACTACCAACAATAACATGTCACCTTTCACCGCCAGTGTAACTGATGAGCTCATACAGTTATACAGTTGCATATAGACTGCATGCTTCAATATCAGTATTACCACACTAACTCCACCGTCACACTTTAGGCCACGCCCCTTAGCACTGATATAAAGCTAAGGAACGAAGTGACATCACTACGACTGTTTCTATCTCTGTGACGTCATTCGGTCCATGTTTACAGACAGCAGTGTTGTGCGGAGTCAGAAACCACGTCGACGACTGTGTTCCTGAGAACCTGAACAACATTGTACGAATAACGAGGCGTATACCTTCGTAGTGCAGTAACACGCGTTCTGCCAGGCTGCCAGGGGGCGCCATCTCCACCGCTCTCTGCAGCTCCAGGTTTCGAGCGTTGATGTTGGCGCCAAACTCCAGCAGCACTTTGATGATCTCGGGGCAGTCTTTCTGCGCGGCGGCGTGAAGCGGCGTGTCCAGGAAACGCCCCTTCTGTACGTTCGCACCTGCGAAGTAAATCGTTCCCCGTTCACGTCAGCGATTGAATCTACTAACCACAACACAACATTACTGACATTCATATCACAGAATTGTTCGATTCTCGAATCTGGTTAACGCTCCATCTATGACGCAAGTTTCTGACAGCAGTGCAGCCGCGAATCCGAGGTTTATATGAATGCGCTCGTTCGAATACATTATCGTTTCCATAGTAACAGCTCACGGATTACAAAGGGGAAAAAAATGTACATTTATCGATATTTTGATGTTATAACATATCACGTAAGTGAAAACAGGAACTAACTTGCTTCAGGGGTGCTCCACAACGTTAAATGTAACAATAAATGGATAAAAAATAAAAATGTATGGAATTGAATCGGTGCGGAAAGTATCGAACGTAACTTTTCAAGAAACGAACAAAAATATACGACGAGAAAGAAGAAAACTCTCCGAGACTGAAAACGGTCTTCGGATGAACGGGATTTGTTGCCCAGACCTCCATCTAGAAGCTTCTGTGTGCACTGTAGCTCTCGGGAGGCGCAGGCGATGTAAAGTGGTGTTCCTAAGTGAGGAATGTCGTAATCCACATCCGCCCCCCATGAGATCAGGGCCTCCACACACGCCGTCCTTCCTGAACAAAAAGCTGATGTTAGTGGTGTACTATTCAGGGTAAAAAAATAATAAATAAATAAATGAACATTTATATCACATTTTCATTTTGTTAGGTGAGAAATGGTGACCTTTGCTGCTGGCCTCGTGGATCGGTGAGGGTTGGCACGGCTCGGGCTGGGGGTTAGCACCGTGCTCCAGCAGAACCTCTGTACACGTCGCACTGCCCGCAGAACAGGCGTTAAACAAAGGGGTTACACCATCAATGGTAGTAGCGTTCACCTAGCGCGCACACACACACACACACACAAATCTGGATCAGTACCCAACATCAGACACATTCTGTCGCAGACTTTTCCTTCCTTCTGCCCCCCTCCCCCCCTTACAGTGGACCAACACCAACAGATGACATGGCATCCCAAATCATCACAGATTTGTCATGCATGTCACATCTCGCATGCGGAGCTTTATATAGGGGTTTATTTTCTCTACTCACAAAGAACCTCATTAAAAAATAAATAAAATACCAGAGCCATATTGCCCTGAAGTTCCTGCCTGGTTTCTGTCTGAAGCTAAGCAGGGTTGAGCCTGGATGGTACCTGGATGGGAGACCTGCTGGGGAAATCTAAGATTGCTGCTGAAAGTGGCATTAATAAGGCCAGCAGGGGGTGCTCTCCACAAGGTCTGTGTGGGGCCTAATGCCACGGTATGGTAACTAGGGACACTGTACTGTAAAAACAGCACTGTCTTTCGGATGAGACGTTAAACTGAGGTCCTGACTCTCTGTAGTCGTTAAAAAACCAAGGACACTTCCAGTAATCCTAACCAGGGTGTCCTGGTGAAATTCCCCTACTGGCCCTTTTCTATCATGGCCCCCCGAATAATCTCCATCCCTGACTCGACTACATCACTCTCCTCTCCACTGACTGGTGTGTCTTCTGGTACACTATGGCTGCCGTCACATCATCCAGGTGGATGCTACATCCTAGTGGTGGTTGAGGAGATCCCCTACATACTACGTAAAGCGCTATATAAATAGCAATTTAAAGACATGTTTTTTTAGTTTATAGAAGATCACGCTCATATTAGAAAATAATATACAAAATGGAGACTCCATCCAGTCCATTGTATTCTGATATTTTTTGCGCATGGCTTCTGGAGTGTTTTATTCCTCCTACACCACAGAAATGTGTCACCAATTACAATTTATTTATTTTTTTTGGTAAATTCTTAAGGAATGGCATGTCATAATTGTTATCCAGTTATGGTTACATTTAATGTTGTGGAATGTCCACGAAACAAGTTAGTTCCTGTTCTCACTTACGTTATAGCAGCTATAAACAGTCGTTTCCCTCCCCAGCCTCTCTGTTTTTCTCTCTTGAAGTTAACAAGACAAAAACAAACGAAGCTAGTCATGCTCCAGGATGTAGAAACTGCAAAGTGCAAACTCTTCTCTCTCCTGAAAAATTACAGCTTTATAAAAAAAAAAAAAAAAAAAAAAAAAAAAAAGAGCTGACACTGGAGACTCCTTCCATAAAAAGGTCAACACTATAACAATCTCCTTACAGGAAACCGTTTTATATGGAGGGTCTTGCCGTACAAGTTCCTCAGGTGTGATCTTGCTCTTTTCTGCCAACTCTTAATTAAAAACTTCATTCATTCATTAAAACACTAGAGACTCATTCCAACATCAATGTATTTTTAGTCATCAACGAACAGCACAGCAGTGAAACGGCCAACAGACAGCCGGCCAATCAGAGAGAAGTATTTTTCCATGCCCGTGTACGGACTTACATTAGCTCCGGCCTCGATGAGCGCCCTGGCACACGCCACGTGATCGCCCAGACACGCCTCGTGCAGTGGAGTCACATGATCGATGGTGACGAGGTTTGCGTTGTAACCCTGACGGGAGGAAATGCATATCGAATGAAAATCGTGTGCACGCGTGCGTGTGTGTGTGTGTGTGTTGTGTGTGTGTGTGTGTGTACTCGTGTGCGTACACACCTGTGAGAGAAGGGTTTTCAGGGCCAGAAGGCGCCCCTGGCTTGCCGCTTCATGGAGTGGAGATCGGTCCGCCCATGAGCCTATAACACAGACACACACACACACACATACACATACACAAACGATATCAAACATCAGACACAACAAAACAACTCTCTCAGTCCCTGAGACGATACCTGCTCCTGCTATAATCCTGACTCCTTCTCTCCTACAGCTCGAGGAAGAGAATCGGAAACCAAACTCAGGTTAGGTTTGAACTTGTTCACAGATTTCGTGGGTCTATTCTGTAAACATGCCCTTTTCAGCAGCCAAAGTCAGGCTGTGATATTCCCCTGTGGATTCCTCTCCTCTGACAGCAGCTATTTATAGTACGATGTCCACCTGGCAGTGTCCACATGCAAATGTCAAACCTTTACACAACGCTCGTTTCTCAGTCCTCTGTAAAACAAAACAAAAAACAAAACAAGCAAAGAAGCTTTCTGCACCGTACGTACCCAAGTCTCCGTCTCCCCACGGCACGTCTAGCCACTGATACGAGTACGACATGACCGCCTGCAAACGAAAGCACGCCCGTCATTTTTACGCTGCAGAAGCAATTGTTTTGGACTTTGATGATATAGGAGGACGTCGGTGCATCTCTGTACATTAATGAACATTTGTTTACATTTTATGGCATTTAGCAGGTGGGATTTGATCCGTAGTCAGCAGTCCAAGCATCCTCAATTCAAACATCATTGTATTAATCAACACTCCCGTCTGGTGCTCTGTGGCTCGGATCGAATGCGGAAAGTGTTGTGACTCGTGACATTTTTATTCTCCATGGTGAAGACGTGGTTATAGAACGTCTGAATAACGTGCGGCGTTACATAAACTTGGGGCTTGTTTTATAAGTGTTGGTAAACAGTTCGCATCTGTGATTTTTATATATATATATATATATATATATACACACATATATCTATATTTTAAGCATTAGTTAAACTATAGGGTCCATTTCTTCTGCTTTCCTTGAAATATGATTCCAAAACAAAACAAAACAAGCAAAAAATATTAATAAAATGTATTAAAATCAACACAAATACACCCAAAAAAATGATCACTTAGAGGAATGTATAAATAATTTATCCATTTATATACGTAAATATTAAATTAAAATAAAATTGTGAAATGGTGTAAAATGGTGAAAATGGGATCGAAAGAAGGGAAAGAAAGAAAGAAAGAAAGAAAGAAAGAAAGAAAGAAAGAAAGAAAGAAAGAGGGGGAGGGGAGGAAGGAAGGAAAAGGAAGGAAGGAAAGAAGGAAGGAGAATGGAAGGAAAGAAAGAAAGAAAGAAAGAAAGAAAGAAAGAAAGAAAGAAAGAAAGAAAGAAAGAAAGAAAGAAAGAAAGGGGGATGGGAGGAAGGAAAGAGGTAAGGAAAAGAAAGGAAGGAAGGAAGGAAGGAAGGAAGGAAGGAAGGAAGGAAAATAAAGAAAGAGGGGGAGGGGAGGAAGGAAGGAAAAGGAAGGAAGGAAAGGAAAGAATGAAGGAAAAGACAGAAAGAAAGAAAGAAAGAAAGAAAGAAAGAAAGAAAGAAAGAAAGAAAGAAGGACGGAAGGAAGGAAGGAAAGGGGGATGGGAGGAAGGAAGGAGGTAAGGAAAAGAAAGAAAGGAAGGAAGGAAAGAAAATAAAGAAAGAGGGGGAGGGGGGGAAGGAAGGAAAAGGAAGGAAGGAAAAGAAAGAAAGGAAAGAAGGAAGGAAGGAAGACAGGAAGGAAAGAAAGAAAGAAAGAAAGAAAGAAAGAAAGAAACCTCTTTACCCTGGTCATGCTAAACAAAAAAAACTTATTTAAATTAAAAACCTACTTAAGTAACAAAAGTAACTCATTAACTATATCAATTAAATAATATATTAATAACTGAATAATTCGAGCTTTCCACCAGTAACAGCAGCCCAGTTTTCCCAGCAACAAATGCCGTACTCTTACTGGGTTTCCTGCAGCACTGAGGTATTCTGGGAAGTTTTCTCTTTACTTTGGAGTCCTTTCTTAGTGAATCAATGGCAGCTCATTAATATTCTAGAAAGTGTTCGGTCCCCGCGTTTACTGCAGATAGAATCTCCAGCTCCAGTTAGTAAACACACAGGGGTCGTATCTGGTGTTTAAGTGTCATAATCACTGCTTATTAACGCTTATAAGCGCTTTATTATGAACTCAAATGAACTCAAATGTTAGAAAGTAGACGAGACACTAAGGCTGATTAATGAAGTGCTCTCAGCCCGCGTTCCTCCTTCACGCTGAAGCACTCTTCACTTTCGTGTCATTGGCAGAATGACTTTGCTACGACGGGTTCGAATGTCCTGGACTAAACATAGCACAGATTTCCCATGCCCGTCCCCAAGTCTGCTATTTACAGCAAATAAGCTAGTGCCTTCAGACAAGGTGCACTAATTAGTGGACTAGGTGAAGTAAACAAATGCTAAAGCGCTGAACGGTGAACACAATGAAATCCTAATGCGACTCAGAGGTCAAGGTCAAACGCTTAGTGATGTGTGCGGAGTTTATAAATCAAAAGGGCTTTAGTCGGGAAGATCAGTACGTCTTGCCATGAGTGCGAATATATGTTCATTATAATGAGGTGTGTTTTAGTGGAGAGAAAAAAATAAATAAGAGCACATAGTACTGGGACAGAATCCTCAAACTAACATTTGTCTCTGTTGAGCGGAAATTTTAAATGTGATATTTCAATAACCTAGAAGTATTTAATAAACACAAAAACGATTAAAAACAAAGTGTACTAGTATTTAAATAACCTAATCAGATAAGATAAATTTGACTAACTGCCCAGGCTCATCTCACATTTGATCACACATTGTATTATTTTTTGTTCAAAATGATCTAATTCAGTGTTATATTATATACATATATATTATATACATAAAATCAACACAGAAAGTAAGCATCCAAGGTTTCAAATTAAATGAGTGTAAAAATATCCAATCAGGTTCCATGTAGAGTAAAGAGGGCCAGGTGACTGTATGGAAGGCCAACGGGGACAAACTATGGTGCGTAATAGTGCTGTCAGAATGAACTTCACTGCTGAAATACTTTCCAAGTTTTCATAATATTTCACAATCGATGAAATGTTAATGATCAACATGTTCTGCTTTTAGTCATCCAATGGAAATCTATTGTAACGTCTTACCTACATTTTCGATTAAATGACTACGTATTAAATTCTGAGTAAATGCATGGCATTTATGGCATAATTTATGTTTAAAAAAATAAATTATATATATATATATTTATTTTTTTTTTGCTGCATAAGTTTTCAAAATAATATGGAAAAAACGACCCACATTATAACATATAATAATATAATTTAAAAATGTTTAAAATGTAAACATGACATGCTATGACTTCATTCAGTATATGGTATTCAGCAGATAAGTTTATACTAAATACGGACATAACAGTTATTGCAGTAGCAGCTATGGAAAGTGTATAATAGTGACAAGAAACTGAATATGATAATTTTATAAGTACAGAAGCAGCAAAAATGCAATAGAGTCAATGCAGTATGTGTGTGTGTGTGTCAGTCCAGAATCTGAGTATTGAGGAGTCTGATGGCTTGGGGGAAGAAGCTGTTATACAGTCCGACTGTGAGGGCCCGAACGCTTTGGTACCTTTTTCCAGACGGCAGGAGGGGTGAAGAGTGTGTGTGTGAGGGGTGTGTGGGGTCGTCTACAATACTGGTGGCTTCACAGATGCAGCGTGTGGTGTAAATGTCTATGATGGAGAGAAGAGAGCCCCCGATGATCTTCTCACTATCCGCTGCAGAATATCTGCTCAGGATATATGCGATTTCCGAACCAGACAGTGATGCAGCTGCTCAGGATGCTCTCAATAGTTCCTCTGTAGAATGTTGTGAGGAGGTTGGGGTGGGAGATTGGCTTTCTTCAGCCTTGGCAGAAAGTAAAGATGCTGCTGGGCTTTTTTGGTTATGGAACATTTATTGAGGGACCAGGTGAGGTTCTCCGTCAGGTGAACACTAAGGAACATGGTGCTTTTGACGATCTCCACAGAGGAGCCGTCGATGTTCAGAAGAGAGCGGTCGCTCCGTGCTCTCCTGAAGTCAACAACCATCTCTTTTGTTTTTGTCCACATTCAGAGACAGGGTGTTGGCTCTGCAGCAGTCCGTTAGCCGCTGCACCTCCTCTCTGTATGCTGACTCGTCGTTCTTGCTGATCAGACCCACCATGGTCGTGTCATCGGCGAACTTGATGATGTGACTGGAGCTGTGCATAGCTGCACAGTCGTGAGTCAGCAGAGTGAACAGCAGTGGATTGAGATATATATATATATACATATATATATATATATATATATATATATATATATATATATATATATATATATATTTATATATAATTTTCTAAATAAACTTATCATATTGAGGTCTAAAACACTAGGAAAAGGTACAACAAGCACCGAAACCATTATTGAATGACGCTTTAAAGCATGCCACTGGTCAGGTGGTATATTTATCACGTGATTTATTTATTTGAGATGTTTTGACCCAGTGGGCTTTCCATAATCAGATGCACCATGCTTGCGTTGTTGATGTTGTTGCATAACAGCCAATCCTCATTCTAGCCTAACGTAAACAAACCAAACCTGGTGATTGGTCTGATCCCGTTTAACACGAGCACGAGCTCCACATCTGCTTCACTTTCCAACCCACAATCCCATGCGCAGTGTATTTGTTTAAAGGGAGCAGAGAGAGAGAGAAATCACACTGCACTCACCCTGGCTAGTTAATATCCCCCAGCGAGATTTCTTTCTCGCGGACAATGCGTCTGAATTCTCCTGCTTTCTCTTCTTGGTCGTATTTCCGGAGCGCTCGTGCTCCGCGCCGGGAACTTCAGGCATGTTTTGGTCTGTGCGCTATAATGAGAACGTGAGCGAGCGCGGGCACGGAGGGACACGGGAGCGCGCACGCAGTTAGAGAAGCCTGAGAGCGGGAGCGCGCACGCACGGAAAGAAGCCTGGGAGCGGGAGCGCGCGCTGGAAGGCTTCTTTTCATTACAATAGGATGCCAAAGTTGCTCTTTTCCTCACAATGTTACTCATCATATCACCTACTGTACATGAACCTGGCCTCATTCATACTTCTATATTTCTGTTTTATTACATATTATTGCTTTACATATATCATTTTGGACCAAATTGACTCGTTGTTTGGATCGTCTTGAGAAATAAACAAAAACACAAACAAAAAAAGTCATAAGCAAGAAAAAGAAACGGTTATACCTTTCAGGTTTTGTTCCTTTTTTTTTGTCACAGAGACAACTTTAGCTCTAGCTAGCTAGCTGACAGAGTAATGGTGCCCTGTTTAAACCTAGCTAATGCATGAGGTAAAGGATTAAACCAGCGATGTCTTTTCTACACACACCGTAAAGGCACAGTGATGGTGGAAACGAGACAGAAGCATCAGGAATTTCAACTTGAATCTCAGACTATTTGAAAAAGTTCTAAAAGACTAATATAAGCTTACACACTGAAGCAGTTGAAGCAAACGTGTGATATTGTGTCTTCGAAACAATCAGACACCCGTCTCCACGGTGACACCTAGTCGTCACTCGCGGGTGTTGATCTGGAACAACCTTGAGAACAGTTCAGACAAGCATTGACGAATTATAACCAACACGTTGTTTGTGTCAAACGAGGAAATGTGTCGGGGAGCCGATAGTGTTCTCGACTGGTACGCTGCTCCCTTGAGTTCGAATCCTGGGTGAAGTGTGTTACCGTTGTGTTTTTAACATCTGCATGTCGACTACACGAGCTTGGTTTTGTAAGATGTAGGCTCCTCATTCACAATGAATAGCAATAGGTCATTTTGGTCGTGAAAAACGAAGATGCAAAACTGTCCAAACTCTCTCTCGCCCACGTAATAACCCACGACATCTAGCCGTGTCTTCTTTATTTTTATCAGGAACCTTGGTGGGATTTCACGCCAAATGAGTAACAAGGAATCCTGATGCGAGCACTGACCATGGATCAGTCAAAACACTACTGAATCTTTTCATTTTTTTTAAACCTACCTAATAAAACTGACCGGAGAACAGTTCAACTTATTTATCCAACACTGGTTCACTGGTTCACCTGTAGATCAACACCCCTTAACAGCGAACCATGGAAATTTCGAAACAGTAATGACGTAACGAAGCCACGTTTGCCGAAATCACGTGACTTGCCCAATTTGATACACGTGCCGAACCACTGAGTCAAAACAAAAGATTCGCGAAGGTTTCTAAGCTTCACGAAGCAGTGCTTTGAAAGCACTAAAAAGATCTTGTTTCCTGCCAACATTCAGCCACACAGAAAGCAACGAAATCACAGCTTTGACGTTTACCTCCGTGCGTTCCGATGCGCAATGGGTTGCTAATGTTAGTGAGGTCATTTATAACAGAGGTAAACATGCAGACTATTTAAAGCCTGTGTTTACTTTCCCATTGACCTACCGTGTGTATACGGCTGGTTGTGCTATTTATGGCTCAGCTTTAATCTTCAGCACAGAAATAACTCAGCCTCTTTGATAGGATGCGTCATGTTAAGAGGGAAATTGTTCCATTGTGATATGATGAGTGACGTGAGATGAATGTTATGGGTCGTCAGCAATATGGCTGATGGTTGTATGCATTCATTTACTGAAGGTCATTGATCATCTGGAGGTCCATCTGAAAGAAGCTGTAGCTAATACACGGTTTCCTTTCACTTCTTAGCAATGAATGTCTTTTTAATCAAGATCATCTCTGTAGACTTTATAGCAGTACCACTGTTTTATAGTACCTAGTTTGTCTTAACTGTGTTTCACTAGCAATATAAACACTATTTAAGTTAATAGGCACATAAAATCCCTTCACACCAACCTTTGGCACAGGAGTGTGCTCTGGTAGGAGTGTTAATACGGGGGAATGCCTCAACTTAAGACAGGGAAGGAAGGGAATGAGACTTAAGGCAGCTTTACGTTTCAGATTTAACAAACAAACAAACAAAAATAATCTTTTATTTTGACCTTGTTACTCTCATGTCATCTTCAAATAAAAAAATATTTAAAAAATACAGTCTCCTCCAAAACTTTTGGAATAGCAATGCTAATTCATTTCTTTGTGCTACACTATATATATATATATATATATATATATATATATATATATATATATATATATATATATATATATATATATATATATATATATATATATATATATAAAGAAAGTAAATTACAAATTCCTTGCAATAACTGTATCAAGCCTGTGACTCATTGATATCACCAAATTGTTGGTTTCTTCTTTCTTGATTCTTTTCCTGGCTTTTATCGCAGCCTCTTTCAGCTGTTGTTTGTTTCGATGGGTTTCTCTCTTCAGTCTCCCCTTGTGGAAGTGAAATGCTGCTCAGTTGGGTGAAGGTCTGGTGATTGACTCGGCCAGTCTAAAACCTTCCACTTCTCCCCCCTGATAAAGTCCTTTGTGGAGTTGGCAGTGTGTTTTGGGTCATTGTCCTGCTGCATGATGAAGCTCGTCTAGATTAATTTTGTTGCATTGCTCTGTAAATTGACAGACAAAACGTTTCTGTAAACTCCTGAATTCATTCTGCTGCTAATATCACAAGTTCCATCATCAATAAAGATTAGTGAGAATGTTCCAGAAGCAGCCATGCAAGCCCAAGCCATGACACTACCTCCACCATGTTTCTTAGATGAGCTTCTATATTTTGGATCATCAGCAGATCCTTTCTTTCTCCACACTTTGGCCCTTCCATCACTTTAGTAGAGGGTAGTACTGCTTCCAGAACTTTTGTGGCTCATCTCTGTATTTCTTTTTGAATTCCAATCTGGCTTTACGATTCCTACTGTTGATGAGTGGTTTTCATCTTGTGGCATGGCCTCTATATTTCTGCTCTCAAAGTCTTCTTTGAACAGTGGATTGTGATACCTTCACTCCCATCCTCTGGAGGTTGTTGATGATGTCACTAACTGTTGTTTTTGTTTTTTACTTCACAGTTCTCGCAATGTTTCGTCATCTGCGTTTTTTTTTTCCTTGCCCAACCCGTTCCATGTCTGGTTGCTTGTACACCAGTGGATTCTTTCTTTTTTTTTTTTTAGGACATTCCAAATTGTTTTATTGGCCCAATGCTCAATCTTTGTGCAATGGCTCTGACAGATTTTCCCTTTTTTCCTCAGCTTCAAAATAGCTCGTTTTTCTCCCAGAGACGGCTCTCTGGTCTTCATGTTAGTTTATCCTTTTTAAAAACAAATGCATATTCACAGGTGAAACTGAAGGCTAAAACCAAGAGTAGATGTTCAGAGCTATTTATTGTTTAAACAACCAATCTAACAGGACACACCTGGGTAACAAGGAACACCCGCCAGTATTCTTGATCACTTACAAATTGGGTCTGTTGGTACAAAATGTGCTATGTTCTATGTCGTTTAACAAATCTACATATTAATACCAGGAAATAAAAGCTGGAATTCTAAACTCGCTTCTCATATTCCTCTTTGGATCTCAAACCTAAAATGTCTTCAGTCTACAGCAAAAACAATTGAATTAGCATTGTCGTTCCAATATTTTCAGAGGGGACTGTATATATATATATATCAATCTAAGGATTAAGGTGGAATTGAACACCATTTAAATACCAGCCTCCATTTCTGAGAATCCTTAGTAACATCTCTCGATTATTAGTTCAATCTTCATAATACAGGAGTCATAAACTTGTCGATTTAACATCAGTGTTAAAGCTATTTCAGTCAATATACTTGTTGCATGACAGTCATTTTAATGGGTCATGAAATCACACAGAAATCAGAGGAGAGCAGAATGATACCAAGTCGATTGTAGTTATATTTTAAAAATGTAGCATTTTTTTTCTATAACTAGAAATCACACCAAACCTTATTTAGAGACTTTGTACCAAACCTTAGAAACTTTATACCAAACCTTATTTAGAGACTTTATACCAAAACTTATTTAGAGACTTTGTACCAAAAATTATTTAGAGACTTTGTACCAAACCTTATTCAGAGACTTTGTACCAAACCTTTTTCAGAGACTTTGTACCAAACCTTATTTAGAGACTTTGTACCAAACCTTATTTAGAGACTTTATACCAAACCTTATTTAGAGACTTTGTACCAAACCTTATTTAGAGACTTTGTACCAAACCTTATTTAGAGACTTTATACCAAACCTTATTTAGAGACTTTATACCAAACCTTATTTAGAGACTTTGTACCAAACCTTATTTAGAGACTTTGTACTAAAGCTTATTTAGAGACTTTGTACTAAACCTTATTTAGAGACTTTGTACCAAACCTTATTTAGAGACTTTGTACTAAACCTTATTTAGAGACTTTATACCAAACCTTATTTAGAGACTTTGTACCAAACCTTATTTAGAGACTTTGTACTAAAGCTTATTTAGAGACTTTGTACTAAACCTTATTTAGAGACTTTGTACCAAACCTTATTTAGAGACTTTGTACTAAACCTTATTTAGAGACTTTATACCAAACCTTATTTAGAGACTTTGTACTAAAGCTTATTTAGAGACTTTGTACTAAACCTTATTTAGAGACTTTGTACCAAACCTTATTTAAAGACTTTGTACCAAACCTTATTTAGAGACTTTGTACCAAAGCTTATTTAGAGTTTCTGTAGGTTCACGCTGAGATCCTGAAACTTGCAGCAGAAAAAGTGACACAAGTTTGCTCTGTATTTTTATTTCCATCCAGTCCTGATCACCTAAAATGACTATGAAAATGACAATCACTGCACCCTGGAATATTATATAATCATGCACATGACCCACGTGACCTGATGTAAACAAGTTTTGACAATCCTGTGTGATTCAGACTCGTAATAGATTTGTAAACAGAAACGTTTTCTAAGAACACACATGTGCACACACACACACACACACACACACACGCACACACACACACGCACACACCTGCATGAAGAGTATGAAGGCTTGTAGAGAGGCATAACATCTTCTCCTGACTTCTCCCAAACCCCCTGCATGTGTCTCAGACACACTCGGATCACTTACTGTGCCCTTGGCCGAAATCGTAGAACTCTGCGGCGATGCGTGCTGCCTCTTTCCGGTTCCCTTTGACCACGTAGAAGTGTGTGAGGATGTTCAGGCTGATCTTGACGAAGAGCTTGAAGCAGAACAGGGCGAAGATGGACAGGTAGACGTTGGTGTACTGCGAGCCGAATGGCCGCTCCTCCAGAAAGTTAGTCATTGCTGCTGAGCGCTGCTGATCTGTTTTGGAATGAGGGTCAGCTGGGCATGTGTTGACACGGATCAGATGGCACGGCGACCCACTTTTCCCCTCTGGGAACGCCCACTCCTGGCGGCCGAGGGCCGAGCTGGCGAGATAAGGCAGCTGTGGAAAAATGGACCACTTGAGGCATGGCAACAAAGTTTTGTTGTCATGGAGAGAGAGTAGGAAAAAACAACGTAGTACACGTAGTAATGTCTCATGATGGGTTTGTTGTGGAGAGAAATGTGAAATGAGACACTGCAGTGAGGCAGATAAAGACAGATGCTTTTCTGCTATAAAAGACTGCCTTTGAATAGAGGTGAACAATATGACAAAAAAAATCATATCATGATTAGAATAAACAATTATACAAAAATTACAATTATTGTAATTTTCCATCCATCCCTTTTCTATACCGCTTATCCTCTTCAGGATCACGAAGAACCTGGAGCCTATCCCAGGGAGCATGGGGTACAAGGCAGGGTACACCCTGGACAGGGTGCCAGTCCATCGCAGGACAATCACATACACACTCACACACCCATTCATACACTATGGACACCGTGGTGGACACACCAATCAACCTACCATACATGTCTTTGGACTGGGGGAGGAAACCAGAGTACCTGGAGGAAACCCCGCAGCACGGGGAGAACATGCAAACTCCGCCCACACAGGGCCACGGTGGGAATCGAACCCCCGACCCTGGAGGTGTGAGGCGAACGTGCTAAGAACTAAGTCACCTTGCGTCAAATGTCTTTCCATTTTCCTTTTTTTCCCTAAGGGTATACAAATTTTTGCACTCAGCTGTATGTATTAGACAAGACATTGTATTAAAGTTAGAGCAGTTCAAGTAACAGAATCCAGACAGGACTTTACTGTACTTCAACTATTTCTTTCTTCATTTGAACCTATATAGGTATTGAGAATAATTAACAATTTGGAAAAAAAAATAAAAAAGTCGAATTATTTATTTGTTTGTTTGTATAATTTTTGTATAATTAGTGTTTATTAATTCTGCCTCCTGGTCATTATGTGATTATGTCAAAAAGCCTTTTTATAGACCATCAATTTACTAACCCAGCTGATATTCATTTGCACAGATAGGGGGCGTAAATACGTACGGATTTCAGCTGGTTCCTTGCCTTACCTTGCGTTGGAGAACTGCTTCTCCTTAGCGCGTTCAATACTTTTTTTTCCTGTGTTAAATTCCACTTTATCCCACATAGCTTTATTGATGGACTTTAATGTTGTGACTTCTTTATATTTCCGGATTCCTTGAGTTAATACTGACGTCTGGTGAACATTTGGAAAAACATTGTAAATATATTTCCTGAAAAAAAGAAATGTTCAATACTTGTTTCCGCCGCCGTATAAAAAATATTGTTAAATGTATTCGAATCAAACGTCTCGTTTTGGTACTACTCCAAAATTTAAAAAGTGAAATATCTTAGATAAGACATTCAGACAAATAAAATAAAATATAAAAGTATATAGAATCATAACGTGGTTTTAATAAGTTCGAAATGTCTTTCTCTGCTGAGTTTACACCACATATTAATGATCTAATGAGATGAAAAGATGAATAAGAAACAGACAGTAGTTGATCTTACAGTACAACTACATTTTGATGTCTCATATCTCAAAACACACAGATAGACTCTTAAAATGCCAAGGTCACAAACTGTGAATGGAGTTTCCATGATGTAATGTTACATGCTGGATCCTAAAGTCAGTCCATCCATCCATCTTCTACACCGCTTATCCTTTTCAGGGTCACGGGGAACCTGGAGCCAATCCCAGGGAGCATGGGGCACGAGGCGGGGTACACCTGGACAGGGTGCCAGTCCATCGTAGGACAATCACATACACACTCACACACCCATTCATACACTATGGACACTCTAGACACGCCAATCAGCCTACCATGCATGTGTTTGGACTGGGGGAGGAGACCAGAGTACCCTGAGGAAACCCCCGCAGCACGGGGAGAACATGCAAACTCCACACACACAGGTTGGATTCCAATGTGTGCAGATGAATATATGTGACAAATAAAAACTCAGAGAAGAGATCATTTTTATGTTAGAGATTCTGAGATTTCTGTTTGTTTAATAACTTTATTGTTCTTCACAGGGACATAATTCGCTTTACAACGAGGTGTAACAAGCTCAAATACACACACAGTACAAACTTTTCCACATGTTCAATCGATTATACATGAAATAACTATTTTGAATATTGATTCATTTTTTTAAATTAGCATTCATTTACGCAAGAAATGATGTGTAGCAATATTGTAGGTTTATTATTTTTGTTTTACTTCTTCTCCCTGTCATTAGGTGGCGATGTTGCACTGCTTCTGACTAAAACCACAAAGAAGGTCTATTTCCGTACAAATGTTTTTCCTACCCGTTTTCAGACTAACCCCGCCTCCAGTGAGCTGATTGGCTACCATCTTCTTCTTAAAGCAGTTCATTAACTGGAGCTCACAGAAGATTAGACACATCAGTAAAGTTTTCCAATTCAGTGTAATGTATTGTATTATATTTATCTCTGAATTCACTTCATTCATCTTAAAGTATTTGGTGAATGTTTGTTCGACATGAAATTATTATGAATTCAATAAAACAAGACAACCGACTGTTCATTTCTTACAGTTTTATTTTACAAAAGTCTCATACCCTGCAGCTTTAATCAAACCATCATGTTATAGCCAAACGTACAAATTCACAGTAAGGGATCCTAAAACACCCAGCACAAATAACTACAGTTTCTATTTCATTGAAAACGTTTAAACAACGTTCTAAACATCATTTCTAGTGCAAATCAAAGCAACGTAGAGAAAATGAAAAGGGTTTAAAAAAAAAAGAAAAAAAAAAGGGACAAATCAGAAAGTGTACATCCATTCACAGAGGAGTATTTATAGTTCTTTTCATTTCTCAGCATCTGCAGACTGAGGAGAACGTCCAGCATGACACGTCGAGCTCCGGGATCATTTTTCCTTCTAGAAGTTCGCAGGAGATAAAAAGAAAGGATTGAAGAAACAGATGGATTTTCACACATTTCTAAACACGTGTGAAGAAAATGGAATTAAATTACCTTATCTCCATTGCTCGCGTCTGTAGAAATAAAGAATGTAGGAGATAAAGAAATGTGAACGCAATTTTAATAAATACTTTTATTTTAAACAAACAAATAATTAGATAAATGAGAAGAATTAATAAAAATCTGTAAAAAAATAAAATAAAAATAAACAATTTACAATTTATACGATTAGAGGTATAAAAATTTTAACATCACATCAGCTGCATCCAGGCAGTCTGTAATTATTATTCTTTTTAATGTAATTAAATAAAATGATCACGATATCCATGATATCTCTAAAAAAAAAAAAAAACATATTGTATCACGATATCGATATTATATCGTCATATCGCCCAGCCCTAGCTGCACTACTGTCAGAACTGCTGTTATAGAAAATTAATCAACACCTTCTGACCAATCAGATTCAAGCATTCATCAGCGCTGTGGTGTAAATAACAGTACAAATACACATTTATTAACGCTTAGCTTACCGTTAGAGCTGAAAGTCCAGAAAAAGATCTTTATTACACCGTAAAGAATGAGAGCCACAGCGACCATGGCCATGGAGTCCTCAATAGACGGAGCACTGACACCTGAGTTACGAAAATAAATAATAAAACATCAATAAAGCAGAATAGAGTTACTTATATCTGCTCTAAACAAAACTTAGCATTTAAAGAAAAACTAGCATTCGTACAAAAGCATGACTCATGTCCCGATCAATTCTTTGCACTTGTCTTTCTCCCATTTTGCGTCTTTGCCCGTTTCCATAGCAACAACATTGTTATTATTTAGCTAATTCTCGTTAGCCAGTGAACAGCACAATATCCACACACAGTCACACAATGTATTTTTTATAAAAATGTTTTCACGAGTGAAATTTCAACGTTATTCCACGCACAGAACCTCACGTTGAGTTCAACTTTGGGGAAAATCGATCAGATTTACTCGTCGGCCATTTTGTGCGTAACGTGAGAAAGAGGGAAATTATACGTACAACACCGATTCCTGAAAGCAGGGGTTCCCAAACTTTTCCAGGGCAAGGCCCCCCCACAAATGGCATTAACATTTGACCGAGGCCCCTCTTTTGCAAGATGTCTTTAAAACACATTAAAAATACAGACTTCTGAATATATCCCCCCTTTTTTTGTTATTAATAATGACCTCTTTCATCTTTACATTACATTAGGACATGATCGTGTGTGTGTGTGTGTGTGTGTGTGGTTGTCTGAGAGTGAGAATCATGTATTTATTTATTTCACACTAAATTGTTGAGGCCCCATGGGCGCCCCCTGGCGGCCCCCACTTTGAAAACCACTGCCTTAAAGGACACAACAAAAGAAATACAGTACCTGGAATAAAGTTCATGTCTACGAAAATGCCAACTTTTATTTCCCATGAATGAAGCATCCAAAAATTTTAACAAATTTGGCTTAAATGAGGGTAAAATAGTCATTGTCTGTTTTAAAAAAATGAAAACAAATAATAACAAATAATAATAATTTATGAGAGTATTTTTTTTTCTACAAATTCGTTAAATTCATGCACTTTTTAGACGTTCCCTTAATTATCCTAATTGGATGATGAATCTTAATGAATCATTTGAATCTGTTCAGTTCAATGAGTCACTGAGAAGGCTCAAATATTTCTTCTCTAAGGCTGGTGAAAAACGTTGTGTGACATCAGGTGGGTTTTTTTTTTATATATATATATACACACGTCCGGAACAATCTGCTTGCAAGTTCAAACACGGAGGACAAAGTCCTGGTTAAAAAAAATGAGCCTTGATACTGAGTGAATATGAGGCAATTTTCGACAATTTTTCTATCAGTGAAATGTAATGCTCACTGGTACAAGATAGCGCTCGATTTTTGGTTAGTTAGCGAGTACTAGCTACGACTGCTAAGAGCGTTGTTATATTAAGAGTGTGTGACTCACCGATGACATTCAGAGTCACAGTGGCCCGTCGAGATCCTCCCTTGTGTTTAGCGATGCAGCTGACATCTCCGCCTCGCCCGAGTCCCAGTTTAAACGAGTCGAGTTCTAAGCGAGAGCTCTGGGTGAAGGTCCCGTCTCTGGCCTGCCTGTGGCCCGTCACGCTACCCTGACCGAGTGAGCGCTTCTTCCCCTCAGCATCAGTGAACTCCCAGTCCAGGTCCAGAGACAGGGGATAGAAACCGGAAGCCTCGCAGTGGACCGTCACCACCTGCCCCGGGACAGACAGCGGCAGAGATGAGGGGTAGACCGCCAGTGACGGAGGCTCTACAAGGGAGAGAGAGAGAGACGGAATTGGAGACTGAAGATGAGAATAGAGTTTCTGAGTTGAACACCGTTGTGGCAAAAAAAAAAATTTAAGAATATTTGAATTTAGCCCTAATGAGAAAGTCAGAGGCGATAGTGGTGAGGAAAAACTCCCTGAGATGATATGGGAAAGAAACCTTGAGAGGAACCATTGTCAGAAGGGAACCCCATCCTCTTCTGGGTGATGCCATGGGTCAAACTAATTTACAGACATTTCCCATAGATGCAGTTTTGCCAGAACAAAAATACAGGGCCTCATTAATCAGCGTTTTAATAAAGTCGCGTCAGCTTTCTAATGACGCGCGTAATTTACCGAGCATGCTCATACTACAGCTGATTTAGAAAGTCTGAGGGTAGTGGCAAGTTTCCATTCTTTTCACACTACGATGTTTCCCAAATAGACGTCTCATAAATATAAAAGTCACGTGTGAAATATTAGCTTTGAGAATAATAATAATAATTATAACAACAAGTCCTACAACATGACTGAAAACTCACCCACTACCTCCAGGTCTAAGGCCACCTGAGCCAGAAGGTGAGGCAGGTAAACGGTGCAGATGTACGTCCCGACATGCCTCACTTGGGCCTCTTTCAGAACCAGCGATGCGTTTCGTGTCTTGTCAAGACCCACGATGTCCAACTCAGCGTCGGTCTCTGATATCTCGGCGAAGCGATCGCTCATTCCGTCGTAGGCCAAGACCAGCCTGCCTTCACCCCGGAACTGGTAGCGCCACTCCACAGCGAATCCAGAACCGTGCAGCGGTGAAGACGGGTCGACCCAGAACCCACAGTCTAGGAGGATCGGTTCTCCCAGTCTGGCACGGACTGTGGAGGTCTTACTGGAGACGCTGAGGATTACTGAGAGAAGCGGTGAGGCAACAAAGAAAAAAATGGAATGTTAAATTACAAATAAATGAAATTGAAAGTGAATGAATTGATCGATGGATTGAAATCTTATGTCAGGATCATTTTCAAGTAAAATGTATTACTTATAAAAGAAAAAATAATGATTAGTTATCTAGTAATAAGTACTAGTTAATTAACTATTGAATTAAAAGTAAATTCACTTACAATTTATTTATTTATTTACACTTAAAAACCCATTAGTTCATCTTTACTGGTTATAAACTTTATTAATTAGCTACTGCGAGCTAATTAGCTTGAATACACTTACTTTACAGCACATTATACTAATTAACTAATAAAACTACCCTATTCGAATACTTCTAAAATCTAAATAAATAAGCAAATAAACAAACAAGTAACTCCTCTGATTTTTATTTTATAGTTTGGACGTTTTGGTCCCATTTGTTAACGTAGAACAGTTTATTATTATTATTATTATTATTATTATTTTTTTAAAGATTTTGCAAGTACTTCTGTATAAAACTGATTCAGTGGCCAAAATAATCTCAACAGCAACAGATCCTTCACATCCAACATCCAAGTAAATTATTAGAAACTGGCATCTTGCTTTTTTTCTGTAACAAGTTTAGAATTTTTGGAAGGAGTCTCCAGTGTCAGCGCTTTGTAACAGTTTCAGCCACAGAGTACGTCACGATGTGTTTTATTCCTCTTATCGCGGCACCGAGCAACTACAATGCGTAAACTCCTCTGGCCTGAAGATGAAGTTACACCTTTACCTCTATTACAAAGCAAGTTGTCAGTCGTTGCTATAGAAACGTATCAGTACCCTGCGATTTGGAGCTGCACGACTGTCAGAGCTGCTGTTCTAGAAAATTAATCAACACCTCCTGACCGATCTGATTTGAAAATTCAACAGTGGTGTAATTAATTATAGTATAAAGCTGTGTTGTGCAAAATGTAACTATAAAACCTCTTTACCGCTCGGCTCTTTAGAACCAGTCGACGCCCGCATCACATTCGCCAGCGTCAGTTCTCCGTTAAGACCTTGTGCTGCTACAGAAAACCAGTCGGCGCTCAGGTAGACGGGGCTTTGTCCCGAGGCGGTGAGAGGGGCGGCCCATTTCACCATGGAGGCTTGAGGGGTGAAAGGGTTTATCTCACACTGCGGTTTCTGCACAGTGCCCTCTGGTGGATGGAGGGCAGAGCTGCAGAAAGTGGACGCAGGATCTGGAGAATGAAAAGCGAAACGTTGTCAAATATATCAAGTGGTCACTGTATTACAATTAACTTACACATCAAAATATCCATCATACCGACCAGACACGTAGTAAATTCTGGACGGGCTGATGTCTGACGGAGATTTCCGTTCAAGCTTCTCGCTATCGGGGGCGGTTCTGATGTACAGCACGGATTTCTCCTGGCTCATTCCTGAGAAACCTCCACCTCCCGGCCTCTCCTGAACAAACCAGCACTCCAACACCGAGCATCTTGAACTGCACGCTGCAACGGGACAGACACAACTGAGTTTTATTAACACATTGCGATTCTACGAGCAAAAAGAATTCTGCTAATATAAATTTTCTTTTTTTTAAATGCCACACTGTAGTGTAGCCGGACCTCCTAACACAGGAGTGCTAAAAAGAAAATAGCCAAACAAGCAGGGTGCTTTTTTTAAAATTATATTATTACTAATTTGTGTCAAAGGTATCAAATGTAATTCCATAAGCATCAAATGAAGACGCGAACCGAAACAAACCACGACCAACAAAATAGTTAAGTACGCGATCACGTTGTGATGTCATCACATGACGCATCTTGGCCCAAATCTGTGGAAAATTGTAAGCTCCTCTGGCTTAGTGGTTCGCACGTTCACCTCACACCTCCAGGGTCGAGGGTTCGATTCCTACCGCTGCTCTGTGTGTGTGGAGTTTGCATGTTCTCCTCGTGCTGCGGGGGTTTCCTCCGGGTACTCCGGTTTCCTCCCCCAGTCCAAAGAAATGCATGGTAGGCTGATCGGCGTGTATGAATGTGTATGTGATTGTGCCCTGCGATGGATTGGCACAGGGTGTACCCCGCCTCGTGCCAGATGCTCCCTGGGATAGGCTCCAGGTTCCCCCGTGACCCTGAAAAGGATAAGCGGTATAGAAGATGGATGGATGTAAGCTCCTCCGAATATTGTGGAGTTTCCTTGATTTTTGCGTTCATTTCTGCTATCGCAAGTTCTGGAAGGACTGTTTGATTGCTGTTGTGTGACATGACAGAATTAGTTAGTGGGTGGAGATTGGAATGTCCGAACTGGGTAAAATGGTGTAAACATCCAAAAAACTGGATTCAAAAATAAAGTGCATCCTTTGTTTACTGTCAGTAAAGATGCCTCACTGTGGCACTTCTGCATCAAGGACATAGGAAGCCCAAGGTCTTATTAATAAAAAAAGGAAGAAAAAAAAAAACAACAGCCCACCCTCTGGTCTGCTATTGGCTAACGCGTTCAATGTTTGCACAATTGCAAGTTTAAAGTTTGTGAAAGTGAAATTAACTGCAAGCCAATGCTGTTCTGATGGACCGCTCTTGTCTTGTTATGAACAAAACAAACAGGCACAATGTTGCAGATGAAATCTCTTCGTATTTTGGAGAAACTGGACCGGTTGAGAAATGTTTCAGGCAGATACAGTCAGAAATAATTGCAGGCCCGGGCGGGCACGGTCAAGTCCTCGTCATACTTCACACGGAGACGACGCGACGTAACTGCTGAGCAAATGGACGTCGTGCAGACCTTCGCTTGCCGTGTTGAACTCGGCTCTACTCGACAGGTGAAACAAAACCACAGAGATCATATAACCTGGCAACCTCAGGATGGTGGTTTCATCTTCGTACAGTCGTCGCAGATGTGTGTGCGTGTTCGGTGGGTAGGGTGGCCAGGCATACAGAAATACAGTCCCACATCCAGCGGAATGTGAAAACCGGTTCTCCGTCCTAACCTGTATCCAAAGCGCCGTCGATTTCCGAATCGAACTCCGATCCGGAAGCTGGCAGTGAACAGATAAAATGGCAGCCAACAGCAACAACAACAGCTGGCACCAAAGAAGCGAAGAGTGAAAGCGAAGGCAATTCCTGATCTGATCTCCGACAATAAAAACAGACAATACCGAATCCAGAATCTTCACTTTAAATGATATCATCCTGACATTTTGCACTTGTAAGTCATTCCAAACTGATACTTGGGAAAAACTTAAAAAAAAAAAAGTGGAGCTGTTTTGACACCCATCATATCCCATACAGGAACAAGTACACACCATTGCATGTTCCAGTACTGGAATCTGTTCTTATGTGGAGTTGACTTTAAACTAAATCCAGTGAGATTCAGTGTGCATTACACTGCTAGCTATTCGAAGACTTTACACTATTTATTATTGGATGTGTGATAGATACTCACCACCTCCCAGCAGTGCAAAAGTAATCACAGAAAGTTTATAGATGGTGGAAATATCCCTCATGGCTCTTCCCAGCTGTGTAATCGGCGACTTTCTGCTGCTTTTGCTGCCACCAACACGCACAACACACAGCGAGAAATTTCCCCTAGAACACCCAGCGCACACAGCACAACACTTTCACTTTGACTCCCGAACTGCGCATGCGCCGGGGAAATCCCCACGAAAAATCCCCACCGACTGGACTGAACGCGCGTGCCTGCTTCTAAATCTTATACATTTAAATCAACTCGAATTATTATTATTATTTTTGAATCAACATTTTAGGAGTATATTATTACATTATATTATTGATTCTGAGAAATAGTCAAAAGAGAGAGAGATCTTTCCCATCTCAAAATACGAGACGTCCACTTGGTGGCGCTCAGAGTCGAAAAAAAAACAAACTCGTTATTTGGACACGTGACTTATTTGAAATTCGAGTCTAAGTACTACAGCAACAAGAAGTCAAGAATTTTTAATCACATACAACGGAATAGTTTTGTGTAATTAAACTGATGTTCTTCAAATATAATAATAATAATAATAATAATAATAATAAAATCCAATGGCATTTGTATAGAAAAGACGAAACCCATATTTATGATAATCCATCCATTTTCTATACCGCTTATCCTACAGGGTCACGGGGAACCTGGAGCGTATCCCAGGGAGCACGGGGTACAAGGCAGGGTACACCCTGGACAGGGTTTCCAATCCATCCGGGGCGGCTGTGGTTCAGTTGGTAGAGCGGGTTGTTCACTAATCGGGTTGGTGGTTCGATTCCCGGCCCGGGTGACTCCACATGCCAGAGTGTCCTTGGGCAAGACACTGAACCCCAAGTTGCTCCCGATGACAAGCTGGCGCCTTGCATGGCAGCTCTGCTACCATTGGTGTGTGAGTGAGTGTGTGTGTGTGTGTGTGTGAGAACCAGTGTAAAGCGCTTTGGATAAAAGCGCCATATACGTGCGCCATTTTCCATTTACCACCCACTCATACACTACAGACACTTTGGACATACCATGCAAGTGTTTGGACTGGGGGAGGAAACCCCCGCAACACACAATACAAGAGCAGAGTGCACAGGAGTACATAAAGTGTGAAAACAACAACAACAATAAACAGACAGGTCAATAAATACCAAGGACAGTGCATGTTAATTAGACAGGACGAAAAAACTATTGCAAATATACTAGTGCAAATAATTGAAGTATAGGTGAAAACGAGCAGTGAAAAGAGTTGCATAATAGTACAAAATTCTCCTATAGCAGCATTATATAAGTGCAGGTTTTCTGTGATCGTTTTGTGTGATGGTGGGTGTTGAGACAGGTTTGAATAGTCCTTCACGTTCTGCCAGATAGCAGGAAAGTGAAGACCTCATGAGAGTTGTCCGAGGAGGTGTCTGCAATGCTGGAGGCCTTCTGGGTGCAGCAGCTGTCGTAAGACGCATTGATGGTGGGTAAGGATGCCCTTCTCAGCTATTCACACAGTTCCCATACCAGACAGTGAGACAGCTAGTCAAGACGCCTTTGATTGTCCCCCTGTAGAAGGTGGACAGGATAGGATTGTGGAGTTTGGCTCTCTTCATCGTCTGCAGGAAGTGGAGATACTGCTGGGGCCTTATTGGCTAGGCAGGTGGTGTTGGTTGATAGTCCAGGAGAGATCCTCTGTAATGTGCACACCAAGAATATTCAAGCTTTTGCCTCTCTCCACAGTTGCCATGCTTAGCAAGGATAAAAGATCACTAATAGAAAACGTATTAATGCTTTAAGTTGATACGTAAGCAAGAAAACAACAGGTGCTCAGAAATGTACGTAGAGAACATAGCCTACGGTATGCGGATTACACCGACTCGACGAAAAGTGACTTCTAGGCTACAGATATAAATACCCGAGAGATGTCAGTGTGCAGGAACAATTTTTAAAGAAGCATGTTTATTTACTGAGCTGTGTTCAATTTTACTTGGGTTTTTAATCAAGACTACCATAAATGAAAGTAGCAACCAACCAAACAAATAAATAAATTGCACTGTATTGTGTAACTATAGCCTACAGGGATTTTTATTTATTTATTATTGCTGGAGTATTTTCACAAACATACAAGGTGAACTAGATCATATATTAAATACGTTTAAAATAAGAAGAACGTCAGTGAGTTGCGACAGTGTCGTGAAGGACGTCTCCGCCGACGAATCAGCGCTTTGCTTGTCGGCATAAGCTACTAACCAATCAGACAGCAGAACGTGTGTTTAGGAGCTAACCAATCACAGCGCAGGGAAGCGGGGTTTGTCTAAATACGGGTAGCTCAAAAAGAAAAGTAATAACACGGCGGAAAACCCACAAGACTTCCTGCAGCCCGTCAAGCTAAATGCACGGTTATTCGTTGATTTCGACGGAGACTGCATCATGAACACGGTTTTATCGAGGGCGAACTCGCTGTTCGCGTTTTCTCTCAGTGTAATGGCCGCGCTCACTTTCGGCTGCTTCATCACAACGGCGTTCCGAGACAGAAGCGTCCCGGTGAACATCCACGTGTCCAGAGTGTTCCTGTGAGTCTAACCGTCCTCTCTCAGTGTCCCCTTCATTCCTCCGCGGCTTCTCCTGCTTCACGTGAGCCGCCGTGGTGCGTGCATTGTTCCGTACGGCGGTAGCAAGCCGACGCTAGGCGAAATCACAAATGGCGCATGGATCACCACGTTAAAGCTGCGATAGGCGACTCTTTTATATGTCTTACTCGTAGGAATGACCTGTTAAATATGTCGACTATGATGGAAAAATAACAGTTTAACCCATGAACTCAGGGCAAGAGAATTATGTGGCTGAGAAAACCCATTAGGTAAACACTTCCGGACCGGAAGGTGTGTTTATGTTGGTTATGTTGTAGACACTCTACCGGCCGCTGTAGATCCGGGGGGCGGGGCTTTGGGGACATGGGCGGGAATGAGGGGTGTATATAATATCTAACCCAATCCACTTAACCTTTATAAAGCTAATCTTGCATACTGCACCTTTAATAGCACGCTATAGTATAGAACCCGGGGTTTATTTGCATCCTAGCTCGTGCACTGTATTTTCAGAAGGTCGCTATTTGATGTTCTGTCCAGAGTTCCTGATGCGTGGCGCTACATGATGCTCATAATGGTGTGTTGGTGTGAGGGTTTAAATGCGACTAATTCTCCTACTGGTGTGTGTTTTTTGTCTGTCTGTCTTCACCAGAAAAAACGTGGACGACTTTACAGGACCAAGAGAGCGGAGTGATTTGGGTTTCGTGACCTTTGACCTTTCTGCTGATATCCTTTTGTTTTATGTTCAAGCCGTTTTTGCATGTCTGTAGCCTTACTGTGATGCGTCTGTGGCCAATCACCGAGCACCTGTCTTCCCCAGCGACCGATCAAAGATCACCTGTCTTTCCCAATGACCAATCACCGATCACCTGTCTTTCCCAGCAACTGATCACCTGTCTTTCCCAACGACCGATCACTGATCACCTGTGTTTCCCAGCGAACGATCACTACTGATCATCACTGCTTCTTCTTTTTTTTTCTGTGCTCTTGAGAGAAAGTACAGTATTTTGTAAATGCGAAAAGTTAACGTTTGTGGTGCCTTGACCAAAGATGACTTATGACTTTTTTCCTATAAGGAACAAGATTATTTAAGAAATAAATGATAATCTCTCATTTTCGGTTCTAATAAAGCTCTATTCTATTTTATTATATTCTACGTGAAAATGGTCCTCCTTCATGGTTTCTAAAGGTGTAATTTGTTAGGCCAGTGATCATGACGAATAAAGCATAATGCAAGTTAGTCTGTGGCGCCATCTAGCGACTTTTTTGAGCATGTTTCAGCGGCTTTCACTCTGAGAAGAGTGTTCGTTTCACCTTCCCTGACTGTTAGAGGACAGATGATGAGAGAGAGAGAGCTGGCTGGTGGGTGGGGCCTGGTAGATGACCAATTATTTCAAAAGATCTTTTCAAATTGCTCTCTAATGCAGCTGTGTGTGTGATGGAGTTTAAATCTGAGTGTTGAGGGCCCTCTAGTGGCCAGGACCCCATGGCACGTATCCAATACGCCTAGTTGGTGATCTGTCTGTCATCTTCACGTTGTTTACCGTAACAGATCGTTACATCTGCGGCCGATATTCGACTGGAACGTGAAGCAGCTCTTCCTCTATCTGTCTGCTGAATACGCAACCAAAAGCAATGTAAGTCTTCATACCAAACGCTGCACACCAGTGTCACTGCGCTGTTTTGTTAGTACCGTATTAATGTGTGTTGGTTTTTTGCCCCCCATCCCTCCCTCCCCCAGGCACTGAACCAGGTGGTCCTGTGGGACAAGATCGTTCAGAGAGGTCAAAACACCAGACTTGAACTGAAGGAAATGAAGACCAAATACTACTTCTTTGACGATGGAAACGGCCTGAGGTGTGATCATTCTTCATCGTTATTGTCCCCGTTATTATTTATCAACATTTTAAATTTAGGTATCGCTCATGTCTAAATTCACATTAAATACTCACGCAAACGCAAAAATAACACAGGTTTATCAAAAACATCTTTGTTAAATATAGGTATGCAACAATTATTGGCACCCTATTAATTCATATGAGAAAAAAAAAATACTTTGAAGTATATTCCCATACAGTTTTATTTTTTTATTAAATTTTTTTTAGATTTATTTTATTTTAAATAAACGAACAATGTTACTGAAAGCTCGTCTCCCCCTATCTGATTAATTTAATATTATTAATATTATTATTATTATTATTAAAAAAGGACAAAGCCTTGCTGGAGAGAAGAAATGAAATATTTAATGTATTAAATATTTAATGCACTAACAATATTTTCTCAGACGCTTGGTTCTGTTCTACGTCTTTGTGTCTAAGTATAGAAGATGAAGTAGTGTGTGTCTGATCTATAACTGTATCATCGTTTATGTGGAAGTGTGTGTAAAATGAGATTTTTTTTTTTTTGAACCCCAGGGCGAATAGGAACGTGACTCTCACTCTCTCCTGGAACGTGGTGCCGAACGCCGGGATCTTGCCGTTGGTCATGGGCTCGGGTCACGTCTCGGTGCCGTTCCCCGAATCGTACGAAAGCACCAAGAGCTACTGAACTGTCCTGAACCATCTTCATTAACGTTGCACACCGCTGTGGGTTTTAATAAAAAACAAAACAAAAAAACAGTACAACATGTGTCCTTCAATTGTGCTGTAATTTTGTGTCGTGTGAAAAGAAAGGATATATATATATATATATATGGTTTGTTGTTGTTTGGTTTGTTTTTGTTTTGTTTTTTTTCAAATGGACTTTGTTGGTTCTGTTTCCCAAACTCTATAAGGATGATGCTGTGATTTAACTCTTCAAAAATGTCCAACATTGAGTCTAAGAAAACATGCACTTACCCATAAACATTTCTAACAACGATCTCATGTTTTACAAGGTTTCTCTGCTGCATTTCACTCTTCAGTAAGAGTCATCCTACATTATAAAATATTTTAATGATAATTGAATATATACGTTGTGTAACGTTGTGTACAATCAAAGTGACCTCAACAAGCAATATTAGTACATACTCGATACTGACGTTTCAAAGCCGTCTCAAGCATCGCACAACAGTAATTAATTATTAAGAAGTGTGACTACCTCTGTGACTACAGAACTTTGGCAGTTGTTCTGGAGAACCCAAGAAGTAACGCAGGCGCCTGGTGTTGCCCATCAATCTGAGAAGGGTTATAAGGCCATCTCCAAACAATTCGAAAGTCAACACTGTACACAGCCTTTAAGACTATTGCCAATCTACCCAGTGCATCCCAGCAAATTGAACCCAGTGATGTGGTTTTTTTTTTTTAATACGTATGGCCAGAAGATGACCTTTCGAAACCTAGAAAGCGCTTTAGATACGATCACTTCAAGCCATTCAGTGTTTCACGAGGCTTCCTTTCATCCATCACTTTTCAATCTCTAAATATCACGGAAAACTAAAGAAAAAACCCGAGAGAATTTACCTTTACTTCTTTCCATAATCATCAGAAAATCTGTATGGTGCAACATCCTCGTGAACATGTCATTTGCGAAATGTTCCAAATTTAATAGAGGTGAGATAAAGGATGTGTCAATCAAGCAGAAGACACATTCATGCAAAAATAATAAAATTGTGGAGGGGAGTTATAGTGGACTGCGGGTAATATTGCTGCATTTTCCGGAAACTTAACCTGTGTTTATAATATCTTTAATCTTTGTTTTACATACAGATTAGTATATGTAATATCAGTGAGACACAAAGTGGCACCAAATCGTGGAATCTTCCACACCCAAGTCCTGATATGTACACCCTATTGTCACCATCTGGCCAGCAGGGGGCAGCACACGACCTCAATGACACTCCTTTCTGTCGACATGTCTGAAATCTATGGCTGAGATCTGTTTTTATTTATGTAACCACCTCTTAATAGCTGGTCATGTGTTTTAGGAATGATAGAAAAGATCCGCAGTTGCATTGCTATAAAATTTCCCTAATACTAAGCTAATACTTCTCGCCTTGGCCATGTGTATTGTAATCGAGTGTTACTGTTCGTTTCTTCATAACAAGATCACGCAAAAATATAAGTATTATATACTCTTTATTATTAATTCTTTAGTAGTAAAAAAAATATTATTTACAATTTATCATTTATGAGTGACTGTTTATTAAAGAAACTATTACTGTATGTACTGTTTATTATTTATTCTTTATCATTTATTTCAGATTCATTATTTGTTGCTTATTATTTGTTAAAGTTATTGATATAGTTTATTATGAAGTATTCACCATTTATTAAAGTAAATATGATGACTATTTTTATTTACTATTTATCAATGTAACTAATGCAGTTTTATTACTTATTTACTGTTTACGTGATTAAATATGTGCTATGTACATATTGTACATATGCACAAGAGATTATTATGTATTTTATTGAATTATTTCTTTATTTACTATTTATCATGTAATTATTATTTATTTATTTAATTAAGTATTGTATGTTCATCAATGTTATAATAATAATAATCATCAAAAATTATAATAATTATTAATGATTTACTATTTATTACTCATTAAATTAATTATTTACAACATATTAATGACTATTTATAAAAGTATCATTCTTAAATGTATGCTTTATTGATCATTTTCAGGAGATTAGGCATTGTAGCAACTGTTACATTCCTTTTCTTATCCACACCATGAGCAGTTCCTCTACTCGAGCACTACGGACTCCAGCGTTCTTGCTTTCCTTCTAATCTCATGAGCCCATGAGCGTCTGAACGTGAGGCCTCTTTGGTGCCCCTCATGGTGACTGTCATATATCACCCGGAGGAACCGTGTGTGAAGTTCACTTCACAGTCTCGAAGGCAAACATCTCCAGCAGAGCGCAAGAAAAAAAACGTTCAAACCCGAGACGACACGAGCGAGGCAGCCCTCAGAAAGGTCTTCATACTTGGAACCGGATTGTGTGACACGTAAAAAAAAAAATGGAAAAACAACAAACTTGTGGTTGTTGACATTGCAACAGCAGGCGAAAGGAGAAAAAATTACACAATTACATCAAGGCAAATATTTGCATCCAAAAGACCGATCCAATCTGGGCTAAATAACCCCGGAGGAAAAAATAACAAGCTTACTCGAGCTGTTTGCAGAACTTCTGTGGTATGCATAGGGTACAAAGCAAGGGTACAAGGGGTCGGATGGAACGTTCCAGGCATTTCTCCCCCTCCAAAGTGACTTATAAATCATCAGCGAGGTCTAGATCGGGGGGATCGGATCATTTCGGCGTGTTC
The DNA here is from genome assembly GCA_012411365.1 of Ameiurus melas. Taxonomy (NCBI): domain Eukaryota; kingdom Metazoa; phylum Chordata; class Actinopteri; order Siluriformes; family Ictaluridae; genus Ameiurus; species Ameiurus melas. The sequence goes on from CM022755.1 coordinate 36,252,899, forward strand.
TTTACACTGGGGTTGAGGTGATACATCACTTTGATATCGAACAGTGCTGAGGAAATCTGCAATAATTATTTATAATGTTAATTTAACGTCGTACTGGTGTCAGTGACGATGGAAATCCATGAACCATGGTATGACTTGCGTGATAGCAGCTAGAAATAGTCGTTCCCTCACCAACTTCCAGATTTTTCTCTCTCTCAAAAAAAAATAAAAATGGCAGCTTGTCATGTGACCAAGAAACCACAAAGCGCAAACTTGGTCTTAAAGATGTCGGAAAACTTAACGTTACAGTTTTTAACTCTGCCACTGGAGACTCCTTGGAAAACGTCACTGCATATTCATGAGGGGTTACTATAGAAACGATAACGTATTAGAACGAGTGCATTACTATAAACCTACAAGTGTTATTGACCATCAGTACCTTCTGACCAATCAGAATCCAGGATTCGACAGGGCCGTGGTATAACGGGTTCTTCAAGGGTTCGTTAGATACTTAAGTGATCTTAGCTGCCGAAACAGGGTTCTTCGTGCAACCTTTTCCGATAGAGAAAACACTCTGTTGTAGGGTTATACAAAGAACGTTCAAGGTAAGTGTTTCCAAAGACGAACCGTTTTGCATTCGATATTTTTGGGTTCTAAACAGAGCTTAAAACGTAAGGGTTTCCCCAGAGAGACAACCAGAGAACCCTTCTACTAAATGTGTACTAATAGTGATCATATTAAACACTCAATTAAAACACTGCAAAAAAAAAACTCAGGGCACCCTGGAGGGGGTGCAAACCCATCGCTGGGGACAATCATACACCACAGACAATTTGGAAAATGCCAATCACCTTACAACACATGTCCTTTGACTGGCGGAGGAAACCGGAGTACGTAGAGGAAACCCCCAAAGCACAGGGAGAACTTTCAAGCTCCATGCAAGCGCTTGGTGGAGGCGGGATTCAAATCCCCAGTATAATATCATATCATATCATATCATATCATATCATATCATATAATGTATCTGATATAAGATATTCAAATTTAAGACTGTTGCATATATTTCTAGACGTATTTTCTGAATACTAGGCTGATCGGCGTGTCTAAAGTGTCCGTAGTGTATGAATGGGTGTGTGAGTGTGTATGTGATTGTGCCCTGCAATGGATTGGCACCCTGTCCAGATATGTAGACAGGAGTTTGGGTGACAAAGACTTGGATTGCTTATTTGTGGCTCCTGAGCAAAATTAAAGAAGCGAATATTGGACAGCAAATGTCATGTCATATCAGAGAAGGAACTCTGTTCCCAGCAGCCACTGCACCTCACTGCATCACAGTCAGAGAGAGAGAGGATGAGAAAGAGATTGAGAGCGAGTGAGAGAGGGTGAGAGAGAGAGTGAGAGGGTGAGAGTGAGAGCGTGAGAGTGAGAGAGAGTGAGTGTGAAAAAGAGTGAGAGAGCGAGAGAGAGAGAGAGAGAGAGAGAGAGAGAGTGAGAGAGCGAGTGAGAGAGCAAGTGAGTGAGAGAGGGTGAGAGAGTGAGAGAGAGAGAGCGAATGAGTGAGAGAGACTGAGAGAGCAAGTGAGAGAGAGTGAGAGAGCGAGTGAGAGAGTGAGAGAGCGATTAAGAGAGAGCGAGTGAGAGTGAGAGTGAGAGAGAGCGAGTGAGTGAGAGAGACTGAGAGAGAGTGAGAGAGCGAGTGAGTGAGATTGAGAGAGTGAGAGAGAGTGAGAGAGAGAGTGAGAGAGGGCGAGAGAGTGAGAGAGGGCGAGTGAGAGAGAGAGTGAGAGTGAGAGAGAGAGAGTGAGAGAGAGTGAGAGAGAGAGTGAGAGAGAGTGAGAGAGGGCGAGTGAGAGAGATTGAGAGAGTGAGAGAGAGTGAGAGTGTGAGAGAGAGAGTGAGAGAGAGTGAGAGAGAGAGTGAGAGAGAGTGAGAGAGGGCGAGTGAGAGAGATTGAGAGAGTGAGAGAGAGTGTGAGAGAGAGTGAGAGAGGGCGAGAGAGAGAGAGAAAGAGAGAGAGAGTGTGAGAGAGAGAGTGAGAGAGATTGAGAGAGTGAGTGAGAGAGAGAGAGTGAGAGAGAGAGTGAGAGAGGGCGAATGAGAGAGATTGAGAGAGATTGAGAGAGTGAGTGAGAGAGAGAGTGAGAGAGATTGAGAATGGGTGCACCTTCATGTTAACGAGCACTTATGCGTATATTAGCCACAGTTTCCACTGCACTCCCTGTCTTGCGTTTGTCTTTCTCTGCCGTCGTTAGGATTATAGTCTTTGTTTAATGTTTTTTCTTTGCCTTAGTTTTTTCCCACAAGTTCTATAGTTACTCTTTAAGATTCGTTTACTTTTTCAAGTAAAATCTAATCTGCACTTGCATCCGTCTCCGCCTCCAGATCGTGACAGCAAACATGTTTTGGCTGATCAAATAACATTGGGATAGCATTGTGTCATTTTTTTTATGCCAAAGGGTTACTTTATATAATGAGAGAAAAAAAAAATATATATATATATATATAGATGTAATCAATATAATTGTGGATTTTGGCAACACAAACAAATCAAGATGAAAGTTAAAAGCATGCTGTCGTCTTTTCCTTTAGCTGTGCTTTGGAGTTGCTTTCTGTCTTTCGGGATAGAAGTCGTTTTACTGACCCAGAGGTTTAACCGCCAAATTCTGACACCGTGCAGACGTGCAGGAATTACACGCTTTATTAACTCCCCAGCACACACGAACCATGTGAATTAACTCACATCAAGTGTATGTACAGTATTATATATATATATATATATACATGAATGCCAACATGTACTGTGACATACTGAAGCAGAGCATGATCAGTATGCAGTATTCCAGCATGATAACAACCCCAAACATATCTCCAAGACGACCACTGCCTTGCTAAAGAAGCTGAGGGTGAAGGTGATGGACTGGCCAATCATATCTCCAGACCTAAACCCTTTTGAGGTCTCTAACATCCACCAGCTCTGTGATGTCATCATGGAGGAGTGGAAGAGGACTCCAGTGTCAACCTGTGAAGCTCTGGTGAACTCCATGCCCAAGAGGGTTAAGGCAGTTCTGGAAAATAATGGTGGCCACACAAAATATTGACACTTTGGGCCCAATTTGGACATTTTCACTTAGGGGTGTACTCACTTTTGTTGCCAGCGGTTTAGACATTAATGGCTGTGTGTTGAGTTATTTTGAAAGGACAGCAAATTGACACTGTTACACAAGCTGTACACTCACTACTTTACATTGTAGCAAAATGTCATTTCTTCAGTGTTGTCACATGAAAAGATATAATCAAATATTTACAGAAACGTGCGGGGTGTACTCACTTTTGCGAGATACTGTATATATATCTTCAAACTTTTTCCTGCACGATATTCAAGTATGAACTTTTAGACGGCTCTTTATTAGACAACTAAAGTTCTAAATATAGTGAAATATACAGATAAATTGCCGAGAAATGCGGAAATGTGCAGGAACAATATCCCGGAGTCATGTTTATTTATGTGGGACTGGGTTAAGATGAACAGAATTATTTTGGGATCCAGTCAAGGCCACGGGAGGACTCAGTGATATAAATCTGACCGAATACCACCGAGTCGAATCATCCAGGCTGAGATTTTGGCCAGAAGGTGGTGCTGTAACTTTAAACCCACACGTCACACGTACCATACATATTTCAAAACATTGTGGTCGAAGCAAGACAATAAGGTAGTGAATATATGACCATGAATGTCTGCATGTGATTACTTTTCTCACCCACCATCCTGCTGTTCTCATTGCAGAGACGTGTTAAGGAAAGAATAACGGTCATTTCCATAAGAGTTCCACGATTGCGGTGCCATTGGTGTAATATTGAAATGACATTTACAAATATGTATATAAAGTCAAATTAAAGGACATTTTATGTACAAGTTCCTTCACAACAACCTAACGTGTTAATGTGGTGAATCTGTTCAACACCTCATGCTTGAAACATCCTTTTCCACAAGTCGTCAATGAGGTTATGAAAAATCTACCGTTTAGTTTCTCCACTCAACCCCTTTTACCGGAACACATTCACCCATACGAAATATTTGGAATATTCCACAAGTCACACGTTCAATAGGAAGTTACATCTGAATTTCCTGAAGATAATGGGAAGAAGAAAAGAAAGTTCTCTCATTCTTTTCTCTTTGTTTCCAATGATATTGTGATATTGTCTGATCGCTTGTTTCAATGTTTTCAAAATGCAGCAAACAGACCTTGTTAAAAAATATTTTTTCCTGAGATATAATTATGATAAAAAATAATAATTGAGATTTTAAGAATTATGAGTGCTAATGGCGCTGCTTTAGTGAACTCACAAACGGTTAATTATTTTCAGAAGGTACTTAATAACGTTTTTGACAGCTTTAATATACTTACTGGCTAACACTTGCAGTGAGAACATGTTATTTTTACATTTAGCTCTGACTAGCTTTGACTTTTTCCCGTGTGTCTCCAGGGGTTCAGGAGTGTTTATTGGTAGCTCAGTGGTTAAGATGTTGGACTACTGATCAGAAGGTTTTAAGATGAGAGAGGCCCTTAACCCTCATCTGCCCAGATGTATAAATGAGATTAATGTAAGTCGGTCTAGATAAGGGTGTCTGCCAAATGCCATAAATATTTGTGAATTTACCCAGAATAATTTCCCTGTTAGGGCGCTGATGCTAACAAGGCAACGTCATTTAATAACAAATGTATTAATTGCAGCTACATCCGACCATTCTGTATTCACTAACAACGTGACTAAAGGTCTGTATGGAAAAACTCAATCATTATAATTTGATAACTGTTCCAATCAAAATATGAGAAGAATTTCAGGCAGCCATAACCAAACGCACAAATACACACACATTATGCTGTAGAATAGGTGGTTAGTCTGTAGTGTTAGTCTGGTTCTCATTTTATAAGTCTTGTGGCAAGCTAACAATAACAGAGCACCAAAACGAGGACAAACACTATTGAAGCAAAGTGAAAAGTTCAAATATTTACCATCACACAGACATACGCACATCAGGTATATCATTAACTAGTTAAAATGGCCCAAGGATCCAACGTGAATGTGGTAGCTGGGGTCAACAGAAGCAGTTCTACAATTGACCAAATGTCCTTCGAAGACAAATCAGCCAAGACACGACTGGTTTGCTTCTAAAATTTTGTACTGGAACATTTAAGCCAACAAGTATTATGTGACACGTAATGCCTCCAGTTTAGCGCTGAGGAACCTGCATGTGTAAATCAACACACAATGAAAAGGTAGTATTACAAATACACTGTTTCTATAAATAGCACATGAAATTGACCTTATTATTACATAGTATAATAGCACCCAGTCCAGGTAGGTAGCGCAACTTTTTGGTGAAGTGGTGGTTCAGTGGGTAAAGGCTCTGGGTTATTTATCAGAAGGTCAGGAGTTCACGCCCCAGCTCTGCCAAGCTACCACTGTTGGGTCGTTGAGCAACGCCCTTAACCCTCAACTGCTCAGATGTATAAATGTAAGTCGCTCTGGATAAGGGCGTCTACAAAATGCCATAAACGTAAGTGAGATTCTCCAGCTGTGGCGTTCTCTCATCTCACACGACGATGTTATGTGAGTCTGGCTAATGTTTACTTTTGTGCTTGATTAAATATTCTAAATTGAGGAGAATGCGTGTTGGGCTATCATTACAGTTATATGTTTTTGTGCTTCACTTTATTTATTTTGTACTCCTGATTCTGGAAAGATTGGCTAGCATCCATTCAAGCTAATCATCAGTAAAAAAAAAAAAAAAGAAAAGTTCCTATTGACGACTAGACCACATCTGCGGTTTGTGTGTGTTCAGCGTGTGGTGTGATTCGGAAAAGTGTAGCGTAGCATGTGGCGCAGCATTGAGGTGCTGTGCATCATCAAGGACTATATGAACCAACTGGAGCATGTTACATTTAAGCAAACGTATTTGATGCAAATATAATTCTTTTGTGAAAATCAGCAATAGAGACAGAAGTAGAAGGAGAGATTTTTTTCTTACTTTGTTTGTACGTGATCTGTTTATCTGAGAACGAAGAACCTTATACATTTTGGCTTGTTAACTACTGTTCTTTCGGATCAGAACTACAAGTCAAGTGTCCAATGTCCATTACATAGTGATTAATTTGTAAATCTGCAGGTCAGGAGGCACGCGAAAGGTCCCGGTCCCCATGAAATGGGGATGAGAAGGGATTCACGCTCCAATCGAGATCGGAATGGTATTCACAAGTGCGTTATATTTTAGAGGTGCCAAATTCTGTTCCAGTAGGATCCGGCTCAAATTAAGCTCAGCCTTTACCCATTCCTCAGATTTATTAAGCTGGTGTTTGTCAATTGGCGTTGCTGTGTACAACTTCATGTTTATGAATAATTGTTCCCTTATCTAGCATATATAGGGGAAGAAAGTAGTGGCCCTAGAGCAGAGCCTTGTGGGACACCAAACTTTACTTTTGTATACGTCGCCATTTACATTTACAAAATCAAAATAGCCACTCAAATAAGACCTGAGACAGGAAAGAGCCATTCGTTTAACTCCAACAATTTTTTTCTATTCTGTTTCTAGAAGAATATTGTGATCTATGGTATCAAAATTTTAACTGCGTATTATACGTAATATAAGCCAGGAGGCAAAGCCAGGAGGTGATCAAAGGTCATTAGCTGGTCATTTACTACTTTACTACTTTAACCAGTGCTTTTTTTAATACTGTGATGATGTCTAAATGCTGACCAAAAGATGTTATTTATGTGATTCCTGCGCAAGCATGAGCTTAACTTAGTATTAACTTAGTATTAGCTACAACCTAGATCTTGGAGATAAAGAGGAGGTTTGATCTTGGCCTATAGTTTGACAGTCACACATTTTTTCCTCTGAGTTTGACTGTAATTACTGAATAATTCTAACAATAAATTGAATAATCTTGGAGTTTAAGGGGTTAAGTACAGAAAAGGATGTAAATGACACCCCCATAATCAGAAAAATGTTCTCTCACAATGCCTATTGTAATACATATCTATTTTTACTAGTCAATCATATGGAATTTCATGGTAGAAGGTCCCGTATGTCCCACATTCTCAGCTGTTAAACAGCCGAGGGACTTTGAGTCACCTGAGAGCGTATTGTGCTCCAGTGTTCCTGCAGGTGTTGTTTGTACCTCATATACATTTTTGCCCAGTCCTGGTTGTATTATTAGCTGCGAGAAACTGCCATTAGAGGAAAACAAGGAACTGTTTTTTGAGTCACCTGTTTCCTCTTGGTGGTGTTTCCTAGAGAGTGACACCACTCAGAGAATAGTCATTTCATTCCTGGCATAGCAAAAGTGCTCGCATTGTGTCAGTCGTAGCGTGAGATTGTTTTTTTGGAATACTGAAGCATGACTTTTGGGACGTTTCCAGGAAACACAAGGTATCCAGGAATGAGATGGCTCTTGGGTTGCTGATTGAATAGCGACAGACTCGGTGCTCTCTCTGGAGTTTTTGTCTCTTGTGCCATTGTCTTTATTCCGTATGTGTGTTTTCCATAAGGTGCTGCTGCGGTCGAAGGAATGAGGAGTTCGATTCATTTCCGCAAGAAACACACAGGATCTTAATCAGCTGCATCGACAGCTGGAGATCTCATTTCCCAGGCCATATCAAAGACGTTGATTAAGTGTGGCCGTGTGTGTGTGGGTGTGTTTATATGTGTGCATGCTCGTGTGTCTAAATATTTTTTCCAGATTGTTAGAGTATCCATTTTAAACAATTCAATTCATTTTTTGGGCAAACTAATAACAAGCTTAATGTGTATTTGTGTTATCACAAAAGTTGGTCATTTTCCTGCTGTACCTCCAGCAATTTGCCAACACCAAGAGTTTATTTATTTATTTTTATTTTTTTATTGATAAATGACACTTCACACTGTTCTACTCATGTTCAAAAATATTCAACAAACACGTATCATCGGAGACGTGAGTCTGATCGACCTGAAATGAAGTCCACTGTTTCTGTAGGAGTTTCTTGACGTCATCTTGGTTTGATCTGTCTGCTAAAGCCATGGTCCTCAATAAGCTTACAAGCATGTACAGTAAGGGATCTCACTGAAAAAAAAAAGGTATCGATTAGAAGAAGGGGACAAAAGAATTTCTAAAACGTTAGCTGTACCATGGAACATCATTAGCAGAAAATAAGAGACTACAGAACGGGACATGCCTCCAAAATAGATGAAAAGGACAAGAAGAAAACTTATCAAGGAGGCTGCCAAGAGACCTACAGCAACATTAAAGCTGCTGTAATACTAAAAGATATGTTTGGTGCAAAACCAAGGCAGCTTGAAGCATGGTGGTGGTAGCATCATGCTTTGGGGCTGCTTGTCTTCAGCTAGGGCTCTAGTCAAGATAGAAGGAATCATGCATAACTCCAAATACTAATATGTTTTGGCACAAAACCTGCAGGCCTCTGTTAGACAGCTGAAGGTGAAGAAAAAACGACCCAAAGCATAAATCCGAGTAAACAAATGAATGGCTTCGGAAGAAGATCAACGTTTTGGAATGGCCCAATCAGAGCCCAGATCGAAGTCCTATCAAAACCTGTGGAATGACTAGAAGAGTGGAATGGCAAATCATGATGTACTGAGTTGGTAGACACTTATTCAAAAATACAGAGTGCTGTATTACAAGAAAAAAGTGCTTTAACACAGTATTAGTTAAGGGGTGTGTACACTTATGCAACCAGGTTAGTGTAAGTCCCCCCTCCCCCCCCAAAGTGTTTCTATTTGTTTTTCACCTGAATTTTATTTGTTGCTCTATCATTAAAGGTGGAAAAAGATCAGACATGGTTTATCTTTGTTTTATGTATACATCAGCAATTTTAACAGGACTGTGTAGACTTTTTTCGTTAATGGAAAATTTATCAACACCTTCTGACCAATCAGAATCCAGAATTCAACAGCAACCATGCCAGGATAGCACCACTATGATTCTTCCAAGCACCAGTTCTAGATTTATGGCGTTCTTTATTAGACCAAATCAGGCCTTCCATCACAAAGTGTGCCAGTAGTTATTAATATTATTATTATTATACTTTTTAGAAGCAGCAGTCCAGCCCATGTTCTTCACCGGGTCATGGAGTTACCATAATTCACTGGGCGTGTTGCAGTGCCATCACTGCATGTGCTGCAAAGGAAGGCTTACTTCCTTTCATCACACTGTGTTTTCCTTTGATTAACTCAAATAAATTGGCCTTTGGACCGTTTCCATCACCCGGAAAACCTCATGATACAGTGACACGATATGAATGATGTATGTGATAAAAAAAAACACAGATCACTGATTAGTATTGGTTTTTTTTTCTTGTTTGTTCGTTCGTTCGTTGTAAAATTCATTTGGTTGTCTTTCTTTTCCGTTCTCTTACTTTTCTTTGCTTCTCTTCTTTCTCTCGTTTTCTTCGTAGTGTTGGGTTTATCGAAAAGTCTTAAAAGTACGTCCTTATTATTTTTCCGTCTCAGTGAGTGTCTACAATGAACAACACCCAAAAGATAAAAACGAAAGTGACTGATCACATGAAGCTACAATAAATTTCCCTTTCAATGTGCCATACATTCGCATGAAATAAAAATTGTCACATTATTTTAAATTCAGAAATGTTCTCGGGTCCCGTTCTGTCCAGCTGTAGTAGACGCAGAGAACAAAATCCTGTCACATGACTCTAAATTTGCGTAAATACTAGTGATGAGTTGTTTATGAACATTTTGACTTGTTCAGTTAGATATTTTAGGCAAACATTGAGAGCTGATTCACATATATAAGCCTCCTTTTTGTTTGAGATAGTCTTTACTAAGGAAACAAAAGTCCAGGGGGTGGAGCTGAATCTTATCCAACTCCTCCTATAAGTTGACGTATACAAGCTGTGGCACAAAGTGTTAGTTAGTTTTTAATCCAACTTTAAAAATATATATAAAAAAAAACCAAAAAAAAACCATCACTGAGTCATTTGATTCGAATCAGTTGATATGACTCAATGGAAAGACCAATGACCTTCTGATTTCTTTATAACATTCGTTCGTCTTCGGTAAGTGCTTTATCCTGATCAGGGTCGTGGTGGACCCAGAGTCTATCTCAGGAACACCATGCATGATGTTGGAATACACTCTGGATGACACGCTATTGTGCGCACACACACACACACACTCTCTTTAACACCTTCTGGAAAATTCGACTCATCAATCCACATACTGGCATGTTTTTAGGAAATGGGAAGAAACCGGAGAACCTATAGGAAACCCACACAGACACGAGGAGAACACTTGCATTTCCACACAGACAGTAACCGTCAGGAACTCAGGATCAAAGTGGATCCACGGTAACATGATGGGTTTTTTTTTTAAGGTGTGTAAGGAGATGTTTATTTATTTATAGAGTTATGGAAGGAGTCTCCAATGTCAGCACTTTGTAACAGTCAGAGCTGTAAACGTAAGGTTTCCGGCGTCTTCAGGCCCGAGGAATTTACACTTTGCAGGTTCTTGATAGCTTGACAAGCAACTTTTGTTTTAGGTTCTTGTTGTGTTTTTTTTTTTTTTTGTCTTAATAACGCCGAATTAGAGATTAAAAACAGAGGCTGTCGAGGGAATTAATGCTTACTGCTGCTATGACATGAGTAACTTGTTTAGCGTACGTTCCGCTAGTTAAAATGTAACTATGAACAGATGTAAAAAAAAAAAAAAAAAAGAAAGAAAAAATGTGATTGATGAAAATGACTGAATAAAGATTGTTGGCGAATTTTTGGCTGTGGTTACAAGACGAATAAATAATGTGCTGTCAGAGGAAAATAATCAACTTCAGGGTGATAACAGCACCTCCACTTCATCACACCGCCCTGTGATTTCTCATTCTTTACTTAAACACTTGTGTAAATCTGTTGTAACTTTCACTATTGTGTCATTTTGATCGAGCCCCCCCCCCACCCCCACCCCCGTGCCTGGAGCTGAAATCTTCACCATGGCTCAATAGAGAAAGCCACAGCCAAAGATCTCACTGTTTTTTTTTTTTTTTTTTTTTTTTTTGTATTTTTTGTTTGTTTTTGTTTTTTTTTTGCAACGCTGTACATAAATCCTTCTGATTGCCAATATGTTCACGGTCACGTGTTTGATTTTTTCTGCTGTGAGCGGACCTCTGGATGTGCTCGCTCATGAGAATTTCAAGGCAAATGATTTTAATCAAGCTGCAAAGAATCACACACAGAATCCAGGCTTTCGGTGCTGAAGCACAAAAACAACACGGATATCTTTGACCCTTGCTATAAAAACCGCGACGCAGTAGACGTGACGATCGAAATTTGTAACTTGAATTCAATTACAATCTATTCAAGCACTATTCCAGGTTCCCAGGTTAAAGAAAGCTGCCTCATTTCCTCCTTTTCAATCAATCCCCACTTATTGATTTTATTTTATTTCATTTATCTATTTTTTTTTTTTCATTTTCTCTCAGCTGTGTTTCTGTGTTTTCATAAGGAATTGAGTTTGATTTCATGGACAAGAAGAAAAGAGACTAAGAAAACATCTTTTGTGCACTGTATTTGTTGTGAACTCGTCTCCTGGATACTCGGAGACAATAAGAAACCGCTACAGAGAAACAGCTTGTCTTTTAAGGATGGCCAATATCCTCCCAGGAGGGAAGGAAACCGTGTCAATTACCCCCGCTTTTCCAGATCTGCAGATTATCTTTCGCAACCCATTCACACCATATATTACATCACAGCTCTCATTATTGACTACCATGCGCACTTCCAGCTATAGAAATGCTGGAAGACTTATGACCCGTGGCTAAGGAGGCTCCTGTTGGAGGTGTAAGCGACGGGAGACTCCTGGAATCAACACAACAATAGAAGGCTGAGTCTTTCCAAAAGCTCTCGTATGGGAGTGTGTTGTGTGTGTGTGTGTGTGTGTGTGTGTGTGTTTTGCTTCCAACTCCCAACTCTGTTAATATGAACAGTCTCATTTATAAAGCGTGAAGCGATGACAGCAAACTTTCATGACTCTAACAGCTCAAGTAAAAATCGTGAACAATAATAAATAAATAAAATAAATAAATAAATAAGTTACGATTACGGTCACGCAAATGTCAAGTCAAATTTCAGAAAAGAAGGACAGTTGAAGAAACTTTTTAACAGAAAAAACTACTGTACTACTAATGATGGGACTCATTATCTTCGGTAAGTGCTTTATCCTGATCAGGGTCGTGGTGGACCCAGAGTCTATCTCAGGAACACCATGCATGACGTTGGAATACACTCTGGATGACATGCTATTGCGCGCGCACACACACACACACACACACACACACACACACACACTCTCTTTAACACCTTCTGGAAAATTCGACTCATCGATCCACATACTGGCATGTTTTTAGGAAATGGGAGGAACCCGGAGAACCTGTAGGAAACCCAAACAGACACGAGGAGAACACTTGCACTTGCTTCCAACTCCCAACTCTGTTCGATGACAGCAAACTTTCATGAAGGTTTAAACTCGTCTGTCCTGAAGACTTTCCCCCGGACATACACTAGGTTGGTTTTCATCTCTTTGTTTATCTCTGCACTCTATCTTTCCATCGTGCTGTTGATAAGTGGATTACCCTAACGGTGAGATGATCAGCTCGTCCGAGAACTTTCCCTCCATTTTGGCTGTAAAACTCGACTCATGGACTACGAACAAATTCGACATAATTGCACGTTATATAGAGAGTTAAATGATATAATTGCACATAATATTAAAGAGTTTGCACCACATGGCACATTTCCTTTAGCACATTTCATAGAAAACATACATGACCTTGAACATTAGAATTTATGCACAGTACTGACAACGCAGGGAGGAACCACAAGATGGTGGAAGTCCGTACCCACATAGAACGACCCCCCCCCCTCTTTTTTTCAACAAGAAAAAAATGTAATAATGATAAATTACGAAAGGAAAACATAACCCCCTTAAAAAAAACCCCCCCTCAAAAAAAAAAAAAAAACCCCCCCTCACCCCTTCCTTAAGCTAGCTTCCTTCAGATCTTTAGTACCAGACTTTATCCTGATAGAGAGTTCTGCTCCTGGACATAGTCGGGTCTTAAAGAAATCCACATTGAAGCACTGGTTCAGTTTTGTTATAATGATGGTCCAAGTAAAAATGAGATACATAACTCGCTCTTAACCTAAAGCAGAGCTCCAGCTTGAATCCAGAGTTTGGTGTCAGCGTCGGACTCATGTCGGAAGTGTGGCCTAATGGTTGAAGGTGGAATTATAAAGTATGTTTGAAATAGGACTTACCAAAATTCAGATATACTTTCTAAAAAAAAAAAAAAGGAAAAAAAAAGATCAATGCATTTAATATATTAAATAAAAAGAAAGAAAATCTTCATTTCATGACAATTATTAAATAAGTAAGGAATAAAATATGGGGTATGCTTATGGAAAAATAATCTACACAAAGCAGAGTTCCTGTAGCTTTTAATGTTATTTTCTTAAAACAACACGTCTAAAAGTGTTTCATTACTTATTTTAAAACATTGAACACACACACACACACACACACACACACACACACACACACACACACACACACACACACACACACACATATTATTTGATGTAAAGTTAGCCTCTTTTAATTCAAATTGATTTCTTTTGTTTTAAGTTGATTTATTTTACTTAAAGTTGTCTTCTGAAAGTTGACTTCTTTTATTTAAAGTAGACCTGTTATTTTATGTTGATTTCTTTCAGTGTAACTTTTTTTTAAGTTGATTTGTTTTATTTAAAGTCACTCCTCCATTTTTATGCTAAATCTATTTAATGTTAACTTCTTTTATTCAAAGTCGATTAATTTTATTTGATTATTTTCTTAATTTATTATTTATTTATTTAAGTCACACCATTTTTAAGCTGCTTTTATTTAAGGTGGCGCATTTGAATTGAAACAGGCTCTATTTTTTAATGTCATATTTTATTTAAAGTTTTTATCAGGTGACACTGTATAAACTGACTGGGACCTACACTTGTTATGACCATTAGACTCTAGTGCAAAACTAAAGAACTTTACACATCAAACATGTCTTGGATCATTGAGTACATTTAATGCACATTGTGTACGATCAATTTTGGCTGAACTTTTGGTCGAAGCTTGAACAAGAATTAACATGAATTTGAACTAAATTGTGTGGACAGATTTGTTTTTTCTTCTCATGACTCTTTCTAATTCGCCTAAACTCCAGGGAATAATGGATGTTTTGACTCTCTATACTATAATATTATTTTAACCATGTTGCACTGTTTTACATGCCGTTACTGAATAATCATCCTTATAATAAGTATAATAAGTCTGAAAATGTAAAGGCGCATGATAAGTAGAACCTAATTACTGTATCTGCTTATACAACTATGTCCATAAACCCAGACTGTTGACAGGAAGTGCACTGGAACTTACCTGCGAACTTTTATAGTTGTTATTGTTTGTAATTTATTAGGTTGGTTTCAGCCTGAACGTTTGACTCATAACAATGACGCCATCCTTATATGAGAGAAAGAGTTGGCCAGAAAAGAGCTTATGTAATGTTTTGAACGGTTCTTGCTTTTCAGATTCCGATTCAGTCCAAAACCGAACTGACGCCTCAGTACAGATGGGAAATATCAGACAAATGAAGAAGTATTCATAATAATGTCATTTCTGAAGGCTTCTATTAAAATATCTCTTGGAGATCAGGAGTTATTACACAGCTATTTGTATAATGTATACAGACTATGGGGTATTCACCATAAGTAAATCATAAACGGAAGAACGAAAGGACGGCGCACTGCTATGATGCTCTCAAAAACATTGAATAATAAATAGAGCAGATAACGTTTTTGACCATGCCGGTCTTCATCAGGCAGTAAAAACTCTGAAGCCTGAGAGTCTTCAAGTAGACGCACCTGACAGTGGGCGTGGACAACAAACAAGAACACAATTATCCAATTATCTAATTATCCAATTATCCATAAACCCCAAAAGGTAAATTATCTTCTCCACTATAATAATAATCCCCAATAATCCCCAAATAAATTAAATCAGCAATATATAATCAACATAAATTAATAAAATTTTTTTTTGAGTTTTTGTCTTGCATATTGTCTCAAAAAAAAAAAAAAAAGAAACAAAAAGAAAAGGTGTGTGGTTATGGGTTAACAAACAGATTATTCATAAATATATTATATATGAGATTATTAATGAAGTTGTTAATAAAAGTTATTAATGAAGTTATTAATAAAAGAAAAAATAGTGCTCCTGTCTACCTGTCTTTTTTTTTATAGCAGTCTAGTCATATTTTGAATAAACTATAGATACGCTCTATAATAAATTTTCTTTTAAATAATTTTTTGTTTAACAGTTAATATCAGGTCACGTACTGAGTGATACTCAGATATACAGTATCAGCATTATTATGTACAGTAGTCTACATTTCAGAGCCAGTTTCTAAGGTCTTCCTAAAATTCTTCCGGTATTTTTAACTAGTACGTATAGCGTTGTTTATCTGTATGTAACAGCAACTTAAACCGCCACAAATAATGTCCTCTGATCTCCGGAAATGGGAGGAAATGTAAGCTCATGCTGGGTAGAATGTGTGTGAAAAGGAAATACAGTGCAGGTCGTTCATAATCCTCATTACTGAGAACGAAGAATTTCCAACATTTCCGAAAAAAGCAACAAATGAATAAATGTTCCAGTGAGACATCCAGTAATGTCCGTCATTGCATCATTTGGTTCGTCTTTTATTACAGAGAAGCTTGCAAATGCTCTGTTACTGTTGTCTCTCAAGATAAAGGGCAAGGAAGTGTCACTTTCAATATAAAAGCAGACCATTCAAAGTGAAAAATCTAAATAAATCAAACAGGAATTGAGATGTTTGGTATGGCCTGAAAAGTGGAATGTTGGTAATCCAGCCAAGCCAGGTTCCTGACTTTCCCGAAGCCATGCTGACATGCATTTTCATGAGCGAAGAATAAAGACATAATGTCCCTGACATGATCAATTAAACCAAGCTAGGGTGAAGTGGTTGGATTGCATGGCAAAATACCAGTGCGTGTCCTCGATGTACATCTCTGCTTAAGTTTAGGGCGTGATGATGACGGTATTATACAGTCTGACATGATGATATATTTATTTGAGTCTAGGATTTTTCCTCTTGACAGGAAATTTTCATCACAGGTGATGAACTCTCGGAATTCCAGACAATCTCACCTTCCAAAAAAATAAATAAAATAAATAAAATCAATTCTGTGACGTGTACTCGTCAGATCTGCGTGTTTCTGGACGTCTAAGTGATGCAGCTGTTTAAACACTGTTTTTATTGTTTTGCACCAAATACCAGATCTTTTGGCACCCAAAAACAGGCACTGCTCTTTTCCTTTGGTTCCATTTGATCTCCAAAGCTTTAGTTGTATTGGTACAACCTTGGCTCCTGTACTTACAGGACTGGACGTAATGGTACTCCAGGGTGTGTCTAACAGCATTGATGCCATATGGCTGTAAACTCCCATCAGATTGGTACCCTCGCAGTGTTGACTAGGAATCATGTACATTAACATCATCATTTAGACCACAAATCATTAATAATGTTAAAGAAAACTTCAAAGGAATGGTTAAGAGCTCAATAGACTTCATTGTGATGTGATGTAATGGATTATAGAGGCAACAAATAGATTCTACGCAAGTATTTACTCTCTTGGAGTGTAAGGACTTGTTTTGAAAAATGGTTAAAACAAAATGTTATTTTGAGGGTGGGGGTGGGGGGGAAGAAGAAGGATTTGTCTGTATACCTTTCACCCCCAAATCCACTCCTGTTAGGAGACAGACCCGTCAGCATTTTGAAACTGGCCTTTGCCAATACACACGAAAGACACTTGAGTAGCCAATTGATCAGGAACAGCGATCTAGTAACAAATAAAGTGGCATATATGATATTCTTTTAGGAAGAATAGTCTTCGATTACATTAGTCAATAAGAGGAATGTTCAGGTTTGTGGATTTTTTTATGCAGAGTTGAGATATGATCAAATTCAGTCTTTACTAATAGAAACGCAAAGTTCATTACGAGTGCACAAGTTTACTCAACTAAAAGGAGTCAGTCTGAAACGTCCCGACACAGCCAAACGAAACAAATCATACGATTGGAATAATACAAATCTCAGAGAACTGAGGCTCAGCAGTGTTGAAATGATTTTAATCAGAAGTTTATGCCCTCTGCGCTTTATGGCGTTTTCGTCCAGAGATAAATCGTGATTTTGGCTCTACAGATTGCCTTGCTTTGTCACAGCATTAGAATTTCCCTTGGATATATTCCAAATGATGAAGTAAGTGTTGATTTGGATCAAACCTTGTCGTGTAAATGTCTTTCTGAAAATTTTTTAAACACTTTTATGTCAATTTTGCCCGGGGCAGAAAATGATTCTTGACTGCAGGAATGTGATTTAACCGAAGGTCTGTCCTGCTTCAAATGAAATATCTGTTACTAACACTCCTTTATGTTCTGCGATGCAGTTAAGAAGGAAATGCGGCAGGTCTTGTGTTAACTTTAGCATTCGGTTATTTTCTTTATTGGTGAACATATACTCGCTTTTCACTGTCGACGGAAACTAGACTCCCCCACCTTGCCTCGCCAATGTCCACATCCTCCCTTTCTTGCCCTTTTCGATTAATTCTTCATTACCACCTAATGACTTCCTTTTCCCACGCACTGAACAAACAGGCGTGGAGGTCAGGCTGCTCCGAAGGCTAGAATCAGTGTATGACAGAAATGACGGAATGGACTCCTTGCTTGGCAGCTCAAAGATCCCCTTTGGCGTAATGAAGAAAATGACTCCGATCATAGCTGGCGTACATTAGACATGCTCTGGAAGGTGTGAGGAGGAGAGGCCGAGAGGTCGGAGTCAAGTTTCTGATGGATGGACTTGCTGATAGAAGGAGATGTAAGGGAGTGAAACAGCGTACCTCTCCCTTTCCTCTAGCGGTGGAGGTGAATTTGATTACATTAAGATTCTGGCTGAGAAGACAATTCTTCAAGTCTGGCTGGAGCACTAGGGCAGGAAGAGGAGCTGGAGTGACTGGAGTTAATTGTGTGGAGGTAGCGAATGAACTTTAATGCTTCAGGTCAACCTGACCAGCTTTCTTTCAGCTCTTGGGACCAGTGTAGCCAAAATGATTTGTTCCTACTCCTCTTGAAATGAAAATTTAATCAGAGGTGATGACCTTGGAACTTAGACAACCTCACCTCCCAAATAAATAAATTTATATTATATATATTCATTCTTATCAGATCTTCTTATCACTGTTTTCATATCATTTCAGGTCAGCATATTTCTGGACTTCCTAAAAGTGCAGCTGTCTAAAAGACTTATTACATTACACAAATTTTACCAGAGCCTTTAGTGTCTGAAATCTGGCAACCAGGTTAGGATCAAGGCATCAGTTGTCTGTTATTTGTCCCTAATTAATATTGATTGATTAATTAACCTTGACAGTTGCGCTAGCATCACTGTACATCGCTGAGTGGTTGTATATGCCATATCACAAAATTGATCTCATTCGTTGGTGCCCCTTCTGCTGTCAAAAATAACATGTGGTGCAACGTCAGAGCATTCATTCATTCATTTCCAGTAACCACTTCATCCTGGTCAGGATCATAGTGAGGCCCAGTGGTAACCCGACACTATTTGTCACCCTGCGAACACCATCCCCACTGTGTAACATGGTGGTGATAGCATCGTATTAAGAGTTACTTTGGCCTCTTGGTTGCTGCTCTGACTAAACCCCTCTTAACCTGTTCACTTAGCATTGGTGGATGGCTTCCTCCTCCTTTTTTTTTATAACTAAACCCTAATGAATATTTTTCTCCCCCAGAACTCTGTCCCTAACATGTCTTGTAAGCTCCTTGTTCTTCATGATTGCGTTTGTTCTCTAACAAACTCTAGATCATTCCAGAGACAGGTATATTTATATGGCAGCTGGTTGCAACAAAACTAATTGATAGTTTTCACACCAATAGGAGTGAACACTTAACTTTTATTTATTTACTTTTTAATTTGTAAATCATGTTGAAATCTGTATTGATGCTTCCTGATACATTATAGATGCGTTTGTGGGATGAAATTCTCTTCTACGTACATGAATAAGGTTGCAGGGGTTAGCATGCCAAGTTTGTGCTAGACTTGTTGGCTCTGAAGGAAGGGAATGCGTCAGCTGGATATAAGCTTGCTAGCAGGTTTCCTGACCCTGCTGTTGTAGATGTCCTGAACAGTTGCCAGATTGTATCTGCTGTTTTGATGAATCATTGCTGTTGGGTACCTGTGAGGTAGAGGGCAATGGGAGGACTAATTAGAGGTTGTGCCAGGATTCATTTCTTCAGCAGCCTCAGAATAATTATCAGATGCTATACTGTCCTGATGATGGAGACTGTGTTCCCTTCTTAGTGGTGACCAGCACCTTGATTGACTCCATAGTAGAGACCAGAGAGGCACTGATGTTGAGGGGGTGGGAAAGTCCACAAACATCTCAACCGGCTTTCTGGTGTTGAGCATCAGATGATTGTGACTGAACTAGGACACCAGTTGTTTGATTGATAGATAGATAGATAGATAGATAGATAGATAGATAGATAGATAGATAGATAGATAGATAGATAGATAGATAGATAGATAGATAGATAGAGTGACAGTACAAGTACCAACAACAGATATGCAGAAACATAGACATGACCAGCAGGCCATGCACAACAAATGATATAGTGTAATTAACCACATAACAACTGTTCAGGAAATATTCCAGGACAGAGCCAGCCTTCTTAGTCAGTTTGTTGAGCTTCCTTGCTTCTCTGGCTCTAATGTGGCCTCCCCAGATATATTTCCAGAAGGAATTCAACACTTGTAACACCGGATTAGTAGAAGATCCCCAACTTCTTGCTGCAAACATTAAAACCTGAGCTTCCGCAGAAAGTAGAGTCTGCTCATCCCCTACCTATACACAGCCTCCATGTTGATCTTCCAGTCTAGCCTGCTGTCGAGGTAGTTTGTACCTTTTGTACGTGTCAACCAGCTTAACATCCTGTCTCATGATGTTTCTTGGTCTGGTTGTGGTCCTCTTCCTCCTGAAGCTGACAGAGTGACATAACTCACCCAAAAAATGAAGGCAAAGACATTCCGTACACGTTGATTTCCTGTTTGTTATGAAGCTGACGTTGGTGGTATAACCTGCGGGATTGTCATAGATGGTTCTCTAGAGATGCAGTTGCATCATTTGACTGTCAGAAAATATGTTGATCGACCATTATTTAGAACTAGAACCCGAGGTATTATTGACTCCAAACTCCAAGTGTCACTTATTATTGACAAAACAGGATAATCAAACTCTACTCAGGACCCATCTGGTTCTAGTTATGATTTTTTTTATTTAGCAGTAGAAAAATGGCCTAAGGTTTTGCCATACCATCAGGAGTTTGTAAGTGTAAATCCTGACAGTGCTACAGGGATTGTCGGGCCAGGGGTCCAAAACAAAGCGTAGCAAATATGATTTCCATTTTTCCCTTGCCCCTCAGAGCAATGCTAGGTAATAATGGACATCTGTTAGGTCATGCATACATAATTAAAATGGTGATGTTGCATAAGCAACTTTGAATAGACATGGTGGCCCCAGGCCCTCTCAAATTGGTAGCTGTTGTGCAACAGGGAGCCACGGCTCGGTGGTGGGAATTGGCTACAATTAAATTGTGAAAGAAAGTTGTGAAAGAAAACTTTTTTCCTAGAGGTTCTTTCAGGGAAGTGGGTTTCTGTCATTCCAAGACAGACAGCTAAAGAAGCTGAGGGTGAAGGTGATGGACTAAACCCTTTTGAGCATCTGTAGGGCATCTAACATCCACCAGCTCCGTGATGTCGTCATGGAGGAGTGGAAGAGGACTCCAGTGGCAACCTGTGAAGCTCTGGTGAACTCCATGCCCAAGAGGGTTAAGGCAGTGCTGGTAAATAATGGTGGCCAGACAAAATATTGACACTTTGGGCACAATTTGGACATTTTCACTTAGGGGTGTACTCACTTTTGTTGCCAGCGGTTTAGACATTAATGTCTGTGTGTTGAGTTATTTTGAGGGGACAGCAAATTGACACTGTTACACAAGCTGTACACTCACTACTTTACATTGTAGCAAAGTGTCATTTCTTCAGTGTCGTCACATGAAAAGATATCATCAGATATTTACAAAAACGTGCAGGGTGTACTCACTTTTGTGAGATACTGTATATATATATATATATATATAGGTCTTAATGGTAACAGAACCAAATGAACCAAATTAAAGGTTTAATTACATTAGAGGAACATATTGCTGGAGATGGAGAGATGGGACGCAGTAGTGAGGAATTTTAGGGAGACATTCTCTCTTGGAAAGATGATAAATATAGATTAGCCTAATTAGGAGTTAAGAACATCTGGTAATCCCCCAAAATAGTTTGGTGTTACATGTTAGACTAGATATAAATGATCTGAATCAGGTCCGTGTGTGTGTGTGTGTGTGTGTGTGTGGACACTTCAGGCAGTAGAAAGTATCTCGTCAACTACATCTCCAGAGAACGGGCAACATAAGGGAGCACCGCATCAGAGGCACTGACTCCTTGGTACTTGTGATGATATCATCATGCAGATAAATCACGTTAGGTGTCTTCTTATCAGATCCGCCCGTCGTCTGTTTGTTCTAGGGGAAATGGATGAGCTGCGAGTTTCGGCTCCCTGTTATTTTTAAGATAACATGAGCGAACCGCTTCTCTCTCCATGTTACAGGCACCGGGCCCTCACTAATGCAATTCGGAGAAACAATAAAAACTCACTCCTTCGACAGGTTTGACGTCAGTGAATGTCTGTGTGGCTGAGCTCGGATTATTTCTTAGACTATTCATCATTTTAAAACAGGACTATGTGTTGTAATGCGATACCAAGCAATTTGCAGGATTTCTTTTTTGGAATTTCATATACACGCAGAAGTAAGAAACGCTCAAGGTTCAGATGCAGGCCTCATCCACGTTCCTGTAATTTTAAGGACGATTCCATGAGTTCGTGTCATTTATGTCCATGTCAGCTATAACTACACTTTACTTTGAAATATAATCATTGAAATACTTTTATAAAACATATTATTTTTGCCATTATGTTTGAATCCGTTTGGCATCTCATGCTTCAGGTTATGACAAATGTACAGTTTAGTTTATTTACTTACAACTGTTACCTGAGCACCTTTACCTGGATGAAATGCCTTATGCCCAGAATTCCTGGATCCACCACGACCCTTACCTTCGAAAAAAAAAAGTTCTTACTGAAGCTGAAGATGAACAGATGAAAAAAATGAAGGATTTAAGCGAATTTATCTCTGTTGTAAGACATTTAACCAAAACACTAGCCTATATAATCAGGAGCTACGTGTTTTAAGTGCAGGAGTATGCTTAACATGTAGAACTTCAACCTCCAGGTTAGTGTATATAAATTTGGACAAATTAATCATGCTAGCTGCATCTATCTGGTGCATCTATCTCTAACCCTTAAAAAAAATGATCAGTGAGAAATGATCCTAGGCTTCATTCCAGCTCCAAATCAGCAGGTGCTTGTCAAACTGTCAATGGTCTGTGGTCACTCGAGGTCTAACTCTGCCACTTAGCCACTCGTCATGCAAATATGAGCGACAGCAGCGTAGCTAAACCTCCCAGCATGTCCAGCTCCATAAAGCAGAGGGGAAATCATAGAACAGTGACCTCCACAACATGTTCCCCTTTCACACCGGGCGTGATTTATGGGCTGTGAGAGCAGCAGAAGCTGCAGAGCTTGTTTCCCAGGCTGGTCCATCATCTCACACTTCGGATTGTGGTTCTTGCAGTGTTTCACTGACACTGAGGTTTGGGAGGGTTCTTCTGAATCATCTGGGAGAAACATAGTACGTTCAAAAACACAAATCCACCTCTTTTAAAAACCGGAATGGAAAAATGAGGAGAAAAAAAAAGCTTATCCACTTGGCAAAAAAGTTGGATTTCATATTTGTTGCTCTTATTTATACTATTTGCTGTAACCGTTGGTGATTCAAATGCTGAACAATTTGTACATTGCATTTGGATGGAAGCATAGAGGCACACTATATACATATCTAACGGAGCTATGTTCTGAGAGCCACTGTGATATAGAAGAAGCACTTGTTGTTTTACTCCAACAGCAGGAGACGAGTCAGACCGCACAATCAGCTGAGAAAATAAACTGTCTCTTCATCTGAACCAGTGAGGAACCCCTGCCAACACGGGCCTCCTCCTTTTCCTTAGAGTTTTAGTCTTAAGAGGGGAAAATGTCTAGACCATTGGATCTACATGTACTAAACTTTTCAAATGACTTGCATGAGTGAAAACCTTACCTAATGAATACAGAAGGTATTGTAGAGTATGTACTAATCTAATATGAGTCATTTTAATAGAGTGGTGAAAATTCATGGGTTTCACTTCAAAACGTCACTTCTTTTACATTTGTGCTGTACAATTTCTAAATTGTCTACACAAGCACTGAATATTAGGATTGAGAGCAATGAACCGAAAATATGTTGTAAACAGGTACAAATGCACATACGTTTATGAGGCAGACTTTTATTTATTTGTTTATTTATTGATTTATTTATTTATTTTTGCCAGAAAGGTTCACAGGGCATCTCTTCGCTAGTGGACTAGGAACTCGGATCCCATTGGACGCGACAAAAATGTCGCACAAGTATGAGGTTGATGCTTTCCTGGCACACTATGAAGTTTGTGACCAATGTGACCAGTGTTTTTTAACTCGTCCTTAGTAACTGCCTGGTCAGGGTCATGGTGGTTGGTGGTTTCAATTAGAGTATTAATTTTTTATATTTATATATATATATATATATATATATATATATATATTCTTTAGCATTTACATTTACATTTATTCATTAAGCAGACGCTTTTATCCAGATGAGGAAATACAAGCAAAGCGATATATCAAGTGGAGAACAATACAAGTAGTACCATCTTTATCATCTTTACCATCTCCAAGTACAAGATAAACAGTCTGAAGTCCATGTGGAGGGACACGATACAAGAATAACTGCATGATAATCTCTATTCCAGGCAAAAATGTGGAAAAGGAGCAGGTAAGTAAAGCCAGGTGTTTGATACTGGACCCTGTTCAGGTCCCTCATACTGCCAGATGTTGTGGATTTACTCCTACAGTACGTGTACATATTTGACATATTTTGACATGTCTGTAACTACATCAGGCATGCACAATACTGGTTTTTATTACTGTGCTTCACCTATTACATTTTGGACGTGTGTTTCTTCTAAACGTTTGTTCAGACGTGAAGAAGTGGCGTGTCATCACGCGAGGAAACAACGGGCGTTTGTTTAACCACGGCTGCTTTCCATTTCCTGTTTGATGAAACGTGCAAGCACCGAAACACGACTCTTAGGTCCGGTATGACATGAGTGCAATAAAATGTAGTAAACGTCATCCTTTCTTGTGCATCCCAAGCGCCAATATAACCATCCTGAAAACCTGGCCATCACCTAAACATCGCCCTCATAGGATCAAGTGTTCTTATATCGTGTTACAATCGTATATTATCGTGTGTTTACTTTAGAAAATGGAACAAAAAGTCATTTCCGTAAAACATTTTCTGACCTTATGTACATTGGTCATGCATGTCTTGATATGAGAACCTGTAAAATACATACTTTTCCAAATTTTCCAGACCTGTGCAATAACCCTGCATTTTTACTGGTTTGTTTAATTAAAAGGAAATGTTGAGGGTCTGGAGGGAACTTTCAAAGGGCAGGAACGTAAAGGATATGAGAAGGACTTTAGGTGATGTGATTTGGCATTGTCGGATGTGGAAGGTCTTCTAGGATATACTTAGAGGATGTGAGATGGTTTTAGATGATGTGGGAGTGGTTTACACGGGGCAGCTGTGGCGCAGTTGGTAGAGCGGGTTGTCCACTAATCGTAGGGTTGGCGGTTCGATTCCCGGCCCGGGTGACTCCACAAGCCGAAGTGTCCTTGGGCTTTTTTTTTTTTCTCTAAGAGTGTAGTCATTGGTTCAGTTCGAGTCTAGAGTACAGGGGTCACGGTTAGGGTACGAGAAGTCACGAGTCCAGAATCTGTGTAAAACAGTGTGAGGTTATAAATATATATGTATATATGAGAACGGTGGACACACACACACACACACACACACAGCGAGAGAGAGAGAGAGAGAGAGACCGATGTATTTTAATGCACTCCAGATGCAAGACATGACTGAAAGTGGTGTGACCCCACATTTAAACTGTGTGTGTGTGTGTGTGTGTGTGTGTGTGTGTGGTGAGACCCAGGGCAGAAAAACAGGGACCCACCTGCTGAAACGCTAACACATAATAACATATAAGTGGTGCTGAATTTAACCTCCGTGTACATTTCTGATTAAATCTTAAAGCTTATAAATTCATACAGCGGATATTATCTGAAATAAGAAACACACACACACACACACACACACACACACCTCTATTCATCTGCGCTGATTTATTCTCTCATAGCTCTGCACAGTCAGCGTGTATCAGTAATCAGTTTTACAATATATTGTGATATTAAATGCCTTTTCATGGCAAGAACCATTTCCGGAAATGAAGACGAGGAACGTTTCCATCCACTCGTGGAACAATTTCAGTTTCTGGACTATAGTTCCAAGAATCTTTTTTAGTTCCTGTTTCCAAGTTGATCCTTTTAGAGCAGAGTTTGCCATATCTTAATTCATAAATTGGTCCAACATGAAGCTTTAGTAGTGGTGTTAGACAAACAAACAAACAAACAAAAAATGGCCAGAAAGCTACCTAGCTCCTAAAGTCCATTTTTAAGAGTTCTAGAACTCTATACTTCATAACAATTCTGCTAGCTCCTAAAGTCCATTTTTAAGAGTTCTAGAACTCTATACTTCATAACAATTCTGCTAGCTCCTAAAGTCCATTTTTAAGAGTTCTAGAACTCTATAGTTCTTCATAACAATTCTGCTAGCTCCTAAAGTCCATTTTTAAGAGTTCTAGAACTCTATAGTTCTTCATAACAATTCTGCTAGCTCCTAAAGTCCATTTTTAAGAGTTCTAGAACTCTATAGTTCTTCATAACAATTCTGCTAGCTCCTAAAGTCCATTTTTAAGAGTTCTATAACTCTATAGTTCTTCATAACAATTCTGCTAGCTCCTAAAGTCCATTTTTGAGTTCTAGAAATCTATAGTTCTTCATAACAATTCTGCTAGCTCCTAAAGTCCATTTTTTAAGAGTTCCAGAACTCTTTAGTTCTTCATAACAATTCTGCTAGCTCCTAAAGTCCATTTTTAGCTCCTAAAGCCTTTTAAGGTTCAGACTCTATAGTTCTCATAACATTGCTAGCTCCTAAAGTCCATTTTTAGCTCCTAAAGTCCATTTTTAAGAGTTCTAGAACTCTATAGTTCTTCATAACAATTCTGCTAGCTCCTAAAGTCCATTTTTAAGAGTTCCAGAACTCTATAGTTCCTCATAACAATTCTGCTAGCTCCTAAAGTCCATTTTTAAGAGTTCCAGAACTCTTTAGTTCTTCATAACAATTCTTCATATTCTTAATTCTTCATAAAAATGTCATATCTCTTTATTTCTTCGTAAGGATCTGTAACTGTTTATTTTTTTTTTAATAATAATTCCATGACACCTTATTTCTTTGTAAGGGTTCTTTAACTCTTTATTTCTTCATAAGCATTCCTTAATTCTTTATTGCTTCATAAAGTTCCATACATTTATTTCTTCAGAAGCATTACAGAACTCTTTGGTTCTTCATAAGTGTTCCATAACCCTTTACTGCTTCATAAGAGTCCCATAAATCTTTGGTTCTTGATAAGCATTCCATATCTCTTTGGATCTTCCTAAACATTCCATATCTCTTGGGTTCTTCATAAGCATTCTGTAACTCTTTGGTTCTTCCTAAGAGTTCCATAACTTTTTGGTTCTTTGTAAGCGTTCCGTAACTCTTTGGTTCTTCTTAAGCATTCTGTAACTTTTTGGATCTTCATAAGCATTCCATATCTCTTTGGTTCCTCAGATCCAATACTGTAAACTGTGTTAAATCCTTTGGTCATTATCATGATATGAACATTTCATGAACGTGTTTGTGTGTGTGTGTGTGTGTGTGTGTGTGTGTGTGTGATCGAACCTCTCTTTGCTCTGCCTTTGTAAAGGAATGATGCACGGGTACAATTTTAGTAGACACAAAATATAAAATGTTTATTTGTGACACGGTGCAGGTTTTTGTTGGGCGAGACTCTGACTGGATCTTCTGTATAATTTTCCCTCTTATATTTTCTCTTCTTTGTAAGAAATATCTTTTTTTATTTTTTTTTTATTAAAATTTTCGAGCTAACACTCATATACACTATACAGAAGTTCTTGTGCTAGATCCTAACTGAATACACTGAAACGGTTCTGCATTATCCGCACTATCTCCGTATAATAGACTAGCTCATAAATAAGTTAACAATATATAATACAACATTATATTTTATTTGATTTTTTTTTTTTTTTTTTACTGGACTTCACATGATACAAAAATATTGATCACAGTGTATTTCTTTTGTGAAGATTCAAAATCGCTATGAAAAATGAAGAAAAAAAAACATTTTAGTGGCAATAAATTATATAATCAATATCTGACACATAATGAGTAAAAAAAAAAAATCAAAGATGTAGAAAATAAAACAGCTCCAGCCTCTTTAAAGTTCTGTCTGATATTTGGGGCTACAATCCAATGTCTTTTTTTTTTTTCTTTTTTTGTGAGTCCCCATTTTGCTGATTTGCTAGTCCATGCTAGCGAAAAGGGGTCTGATTAGCAGCAGGCACCACGAAGGCTGCTTATGTTAGCATCTCTGTGCTTCTCTTAGCTTCGTTAGCTGCTAGCTTTGCGTCGGCTAATCCAGTCTCCTCCAGTAATTGGGGATGCAGTGACACACTTCCTCGCTGAAGTAAAAACCCTCCTCGCATTCTCGCTTCCTCGAGTCCCCAGGACACGGCAGCCTGTAGCAGCTAACACAGACGAAAAGAAATGACAGAGATGAGCTTTAAACACCAAATGTTGCATCACAGGTATTATATACTGAAACCAAAGTCCTTGGTGAAGTGCCCTTCTTATAATATCTTGCATAACCCCCCCACACACCACACACTCTATTTAAAATTTTACTGGAACTGAATTGGACTTCATCGAGATTATATATCGTGAATCTACACAGAATAACCAGGAATATTAACGTGACGGGAAAAATCTATATAATAGTTCAGATGGGAGAAGCTCTTCCCCGACACGCCACGAAACTGGGCTTTATGGGAGCGTAGTGTGTGACGCGGGCAGTGGTAGCTCAGTCGTTAGGGTGTTGGTCTACTGCTCAGAGGGTCATGAATTCAAATCCGAGCACCACCAAGCTGTCATCGTTGGGCCCTTGAGCAAGGCCCTTAACCCCCCAATTACTCAGATGTATGAATGGTTTAAATGTAAGTCGCTCTGGATAAGAGCGTCTACCAAATATCATAATTGTAATGTAATGTATGAAATCCTGTTTGCCAAAAGACATGTTGGGGACTCTGAGATGAGATTTTCTGGCCGTTTGGAGGAAAGCCAACACCCTGAGAACACTGTGCCAACTGTGAAGCATGGTGGTGGTAGCACAGGGATAGTCACCGAGCTCTGAGATTAGTCAGCAATTGAAAAAAACGTGTCTAAATTCATGCCGTGTGTCGTTGATTTGTAAATACTTTAGCAAATTACGTGATGCCCTCTCCCACTGTAATATTTGGTGTAAATTCATTATAATCCTAATGAAGAAATCTCCCATAATAAGCATATGCGTTCTCATAATTATCGAATCATCATTCGTATACGTCCGATGTTGTGATTAATGCATTGATATGTTTTTAATGCGATGATTAACTTCGATAATGACTCTGAATTAATGTTCAGAGTCATACGCGGTATATATTTCACTGTTTTCTTTCCAGCCCAAATATATATACGATTTGTGTGAAAGCCCGTAGATCATAGTTGTCATGATTATGTCTAAGAATGAGAATTCCTCTTACAATTAATTACGTGTTCGTTTCTCCAACAGTTTTGGCAATCGTACGATTATTTTCAAAAATCTCCCACTATTATAACTCGATTTCTTGTAATAATTACACGTTAACATAAAAGCGGCAGAGCTTCCATTTAAGGTCAGAAGAAACAGAACATCGGTTATGTTTTTTTTAAGGAGAACGCATCTGACTTGATGACAAACGAGTGGTTTCGCATAAGACGTACCGTAGATCGGCGTTTTCAGTGACGTGAGGCGCAAATCCGGTCGGTTTAGACTGGCCTGCCATTTCCATCCTCATGATTATTAATGAGAGACATTGCTGTGGTTTAACTTCAATCGGATCTACATCATTAGAATTCAGTGGAGCATATATGACTTGACATGTGCAAAGACTTTATGATGCATATTACGCAGACTTCCGGATTTAACCTCTCTGCCTAAAGAGAGCGATGCAGCAGCACTTTAGTACTTTAGTCTGTCTCAAACAGGTCAGCCTCCAAAGTGTCAACGTTCATGCTAATATCGCGTCAAAGCCATCACACTCGTCATCTCGTACGAGCCGAACCCTCGTCGTCCAAACTAGTCAACGCGATCCAACAAATTAGCACCGGAATCACTAAAACACATCACAAATATTTCAGTATTTAAACATATTTGATGTGTTTCAGGGTGTAATTGTGTGCATTTCTGAAGCAGGACATCATCATCATCATCATCATCATCATCATCATCATCATGCCAGTGCAAATATTGTTTTTACTTACATCTAATTTTGTACTGTGCTGCGTGTTCCGTTAATAAATGTAATATTGATATACTGATATATGAGTCGTGCATTATATATTTTGTAAGGAGTATCTCATCTCGCAGCTTGGCTGCCTCGCAAGTGACGAAAAACGATCCAGACCCGCTCATTCATCCAAATTTGAGTCAGTAAACCACACACAGCACACTTCAGTCGACTTTATCTGAAATGGATATACAGTACCGCAAAAGGCATACCGTATATTAGCGTAAAGAAAAATAAGATAAAAAAAAAAAAATCATCAAATACACGTATAACATTTCTAGCATTCGATGCCGAACCACCCGGGGAGGGGGAAAAAAAAAAGTGAAATAAAAGAAAGTATTCTCTTAAAAAGCTCTAGCAGATCGAAAACAAATGCAGACAGGGTTTAGCCAGATGTTCCTCACTTCGAACGCCGCGGATCCAAGCCATTTGTCTCATGAAGGAATTTCGGTGTGCTACAGCAGACAGGAAATACTGCGTCCGATGCCACGGCCCTGCAGTAAAGACTCTCACACTACGCTAAATGTTTTAGCAGGCCGCTGCAGTGTTCCTTCATTTTTCAAAAAAATTTGCTTCCCTGGTGTTCCTCCTTAACAACATGTGGGTAGCTGCATCCTCCTCTGCATACACATATACATATAGATGTATACAAATACACACACACACACACACACTACTCACTAAAAAGTTTGGAGAGAGTTTAAACAGGTGGTCCTCACATCCAGCATTCGTGACTCACCCCACTTAATTCATGAAAGAATTCAACTACTGGCCCAGAGCAGGTGTGTGTGTGTGTGTGTGTGTATAGGAGAAAATGTCTAGGCCTAGGCCTTCACTGTGACTGAAACCCTTCACTCAGAGTGACACAAACAGAGTCCACGCCTCCATCACCGAGACTGACACAAACAGAGGCCACACCTCCTTCACTAAGACTAAAACACACACAGAGGCAACGCCTCCATCACTGAGACTGACACAAACAGAGGCCACACCTTCACTGAGACTGACACACACACACACACAGAGGCCACATCTTCACTGAGACTGACACACACACAGAGGCCACACCTTCACTGAGACTGACACACACACAGAGGCCACACCTTCACTGAGACTGACACCCACACAGAGGCCACATCTTCACTGAGACTGACACACACACAGAGGCCACACCTTCACTGAGACTGACACACACACAGAGGCCACATCTTCACTGAGACTGACACACACACAGAGGCCACACCTTCACTGAGACTGACACACACACAGAGGCCACATCTTCACTGAGACTGCACACACACAGAGGCCACACCTCCACTGAGACTGACACACACACAGAGGCCACATCTTCACTGAGACTAACACACACACAGAGGCCACACCTTCACTGAGACTGACACACACACAGAGGCCACACCTTCACTGAGACTAACACACACACAGAGGTCACACCTTCACTGAGACTGACACACACAGAGGCCACACCTTCACTGAGACTGACACACACAGAGGCCACACCTTCACTGAGACTAGCACACACACAGAGGCCACACCTTCACTGAGACTAACACACACACAGAGGCCACACCTTCACTGAGACTGACACACACAGAGGCCACACCTTCACTGAGACTGACAGAAACAGAGGCCACACCTTCACTGAGAGTGACACACACACAGGCCACACCTCCTTCACTAAGACTGACACACACAGGCCACACCTCCTTCAGTAGAAATGTCCGTAACGCCTCTCTTTTTTTATAATATTATAATTGTACTGTTACCATGACAACCCCAACAATCCGTTACCATGACAACCTCAGCATACCACTGACTCCCAGTTTTCGCCTATCGGCTAATGGTGACTCTGAATCTTTATATTTCTATTATAAGCTTTTCCAAAGCTAAGCTCCTCGACTAGTCGCTCCACCTCACAGCTCACCTGCACGTGGCCGCCTTGAACCTCCTCCCCCGGAGGAAGCACTTGTTGTGAGACTCGGTACACTCGCACGCACACTTGGTGTGGTTGAGTGGGTGTGTGCTCGGACACACTTTGTTGCAGCTGCATTGGCACGTGTCCTTGTTGAAGGTGTGATGAGGGCTGCAGGACCTCAGCTGAGTTTTACACACACACTGACACGTGTTCTTGTCCAGGTGACGTTTCGGCCCGCAGCCCGCCGTCCTCAAGTCCTTCCGACACACACACCGACACGTCTCCTCGTCCAGCTCTTTGTTGGGGCCGCAGAAGTCCTGCTCCAGTGGGTCTTTGGGAAAGAAGGAGAACATGGCTAAGATTAGCATAGTCGTATAACTACGTGATAATGTTATATGGTTTGTAATAAAAAAAATAAAAATATATATATAAACTAACCACCACACCCCTCATAAGAAAGCTTAAGAAAAAATATACAAACTATAAAACAAAATATGAAAATATATTTCAAAAAAACAAGCATCAGCAAAAAATAGACTAAAAACAACACTACATTACATAACTTTAACATGGTTACATTTTACATACAGTGTACAAGTTGATTAGAAAGAATGATTATTCTTTTATTTTTCTTTAATAAGTGAGACACCGCCCCTTCAACAGAGGACAAAAGTGACTTTGTTAGCAATAGAAATATAAATCACTATTAAAGCTATTACTACGAAGAGCGGGAGAGGGGAAAATGAATAAATAAAACAATTCTAGAGAAAATAAAACCAAAAATGAGAGAAAAGAGGGGAAAAGGGTATTACTGCTGAATGCATGTGCACGTGAACAAAAATTGGAGACGAAAAAACAAGGCTAAACTGACCCTTTGGAGCACAGTAAGGACTTTGTTATCAATATATAAAGTTTTACTTAATGGAAACACTCAGAGAGGGGCCGAAAAAAAGAGGAGGAAAAGGAAAAGAAAGAACAAATGCAGAGCAAAGTCAAAGCACTCATCTTTAAGCTCTTTCAAAAAATGGGTTTCAAAACACACACACACACACAAAAAAGAAAAAACCCCGAAAAAAGACAGGAAAGAATACATTGGGGTGGAAAAAAAAAAGAAAAAACGAAGAGAAAAAGCCAGTGCAATTGGAAGGAAAATTTCCTGGTTTTGATGAATAGTTTCAAACGACTGGATAAATAATTAAGCAATCAAATAAATAACTGTCTCACATGAATCTTGATAACCGCATGCGGTGCCGGCGGGGTTATCATTATCATTCCAAATAAAGTGGATAAACAAGATTTGATTATTCTGAGGTATAAATATTTTTAGGTTTCGTGCCTCTTGAACTCTCGAACACATTTACAAAAGTAGAGAAGTGCACATTTTTTCCCCCGTAGATATGATAAACAGTTTCGCATTCCTGTAGAGAACTGGGAGATGCTTTCCCTCCAAATCGTCCTCCGAGCAGATGTTTGCCTTTTAAACCTGGACACAGACCAATCATGATGTCTGTTTTGTTTTGTTTTTTGTTTTTGATTTTTTTTTCAAAGTAAAGTACACTACAGTGTAGTGAAGCTGCAGAGGGACACGAACTACCGTTAAAGCTGATTCCGTTTTCCCAGCTCTGACACTGGAGACTCCTTCCATAATTGTTTTAATAAACATCTCCTTACAGAAACCTTCATCTTATCGACCGTTTCCCAGTCTGTTTATGCGAAGCGTCCACCGTTCAGACAGGTTCCTGTGAAGGAGCTGTTACTATAGAAACGAAAACGTACTGGGTAGACGCGCTTATCCAGACCGACTTACATTTATCTCATTTATACAACTGAGCAGTTGAGTGGTAAGGGCCTTGCTCAAGGGCCCAGCAGTGGCAGGCTGGCGCATTAGAACGTGCACATGAATAGAAAGCATATAGAAACGAATGAACACCTACTGACCCATCATATTTTCATCATAAAAACATTGATTAATCGGAAGCTGCATCACGGAAGATGCATGCAAATGAAAAGATGGAAGACTTAGAAATATTAGAGGACTAAAAGAGATTGAACTCAGTTACACAAGTACTCCATATATGTACTTCTACAGGCAGTGGGTCAGATGCGAGAAGAGCGAGAGAGAGAGAGAGAGAGTGATTGATGAATATGGCTCATTTCTGCTCTCTGTATCTGATCCTGAGTGCACCCACTGAGGCCGAGTTACTCTGAGGGAGTATCCGCCATCGGCATTTACCACTACATGCATATCGAAACCGCATAGCTCCACTGGAATGATGGATGATTGCTATTACGAGCTATAAGCATTTGCGGTAAAGCTAGCATGTGTGTTTGCGAGAACGATACGTGGAGGGTCGGGCCCCTGAGGCAGGGCTAAGAAGTGAGCCATGGATATTGATGTTATCAGACTTTTTTTTTTTTTTTTGCACTTTTAAGCATGCAGAAAGCCTGGAATCGAGCTCCTAGATGTTGAGATCAAAGACATTGAGCAGATTAATTCCATTTGACCTTCCGTTATGACTGGAGCATGATATATATTTCACGTAAGATGGAACATTGTTCTGAAATGTTCCAAGTGCTGAAGAAAGCTGCGGCTTCTGAGTAGGTCAGACCCACTGAAGGAGGTGTGGCCTCTGTGCTGGTCAATCCCAGGTCAAAGGGAAAGAGGAGTGGCCTCTACATACATATTTATTAGAGGAAAAGACATGGGAAGGAGGCTGTGCTGGTCAATCCCAGGTCAAAGGGAAGGAGTAGTGGCCTCTATATACATATTCATTAGCGGAAAAGATGCGGGAAGGAGGCATAGCTTCTGTGCTGGTCAATCATAGGTCAAGGGCAAGGAGGCGTGGCCTATATATACTTATTCATTAGCAGAAAAGATGCGGGAAGGAGGCATAGCTTCTGTGCTGGTCAATCATAGGTCAAGGGCAAGGAGGCGTGGCCTCTATATACTTATTCATTAGCAGAAAAGATGCGGGAAGGAAGCATAGCCTTTGTGCTAGTCAATCCCGGATCAAAGGAATAGAGGCGTAGCCTCTGTACTGGTCAATACCTGGTCAATGGAAGGAGGCGTGGCCTCAATATACATAATCATTAGGCCAAAATAAGTGAAAAGAAGCCATGGCCTCTGAGATTATCAGTCGTACATCCAAGTAAACGAGGTATGGCCTTTCTACCTGTCAGTCTTAAATTCTAGTCGAGAAGACGTGGCCTCTGTGTGTTTCAGTACCAGTAAAGGAGGTGGGGTCTCATATTCGTAGCTGCTGTTCAATTCAGATCAAGAGGGAATGCTATAACTGAAAATTAAAGTCAGGATAAAGTAGGCGTGGCCTCTGTAAATGTCAGTCCAAGATTCTAGTAAAAGAGGCATGGCCTCTTGTGTGGTCTCGTGAAAAAAAAAGGTTTGGTTTTTTTTTTTTTTTTTTTTTTTTTTTTTTTGCCCCCCCGCCTGTGGTCATGCCCACAAAAGAAGGGGGGGGGGTGTTTTTTTTCCTTAAACTTTTTTTTTTGCTTTCCCCCGGCCCCCGGGGGGGGGGAAATCGGTGCCTCTCAGAGATCAAAGAGAACCAGGTGTGGCTTCTATAGAATTATATTGGGGGGGGATTAGAAATATGGCTATTTTTTTTAAAAGACAGAATCGGAAAGTGAGAAAAAGAAACAGAGATAGGAAATGGAGCTGTATTTGTTGACTGAAGAACAATTTTAAAAGGTCAGGAACAACAGAATAAGTACTAAGGGTTAAACTGGGAGTTTTAACTGCAAACTTTGACTTTGATAATGGATCTTTCATTCCTGCCTTCACATTACCACACAGGAGCGGGGCTGAGAGTTTACTACTGGGTTCGAGGGTTTGCTAAATATTATGGTTCCTAAAGCGTCCGTCTGCACTAGCAGGACTCGAGCGTTATTATTACAGGTCCGGTTTGTTGACACGCGCTGTGCACAGTCACGTCCCCTGAGGATCGGCTGACATGTTTGGCTTTCGCCTTTAACGGTTCGAGAGATGCAGTAGTACACAGCCCGGGCGGCATTTTTACAGGCCGTGTGTTTGACTTGAGCGTGGGAAGTATGTTGAATGTAACACACGCTTTTAACACACACAGATCACAAACATGTGCGGGCGGTGGCTCTTACCCGAGTGCTGCTGGGGAAAGAGTGTGTCGTGCAGAGACACACATCTGCATAAGCCATTGCTCCAGCTCTGGTTCTTCGGGCATGTTTTATTCGCCACATGACATCTGCAAAAGGGGGAAGCGAACGATTAGCCATGAGACACGTGCTAACATGGAGTAAAAAAAAAAAAAAAAAAGAAACGGGAAAAGACAAAGCAATCCTCTTTTGAAATCCGTTCACTTTTGATGACCGATAAATTAACCAGTGATGATTCCAGAACTGTCGAACTCATCTGAAATAACAATATTCCTTCCCTGGTCACAGCTTTGTATTTGAAATCTTGTGAAATATAGAATAATAATAATAATAATTCTCGCTGAAGCAAGCCGTTCTGGTTTGGCTGGCTGGAGCAGGGTCTGTCAGAGAGGGTCTCAGAGGAGCAGATTTAGTACAAAAAAAAAAAA
This sequence comes from Ameiurus melas, assembly GCA_012411365.1. Classification (NCBI taxonomy): domain Eukaryota; kingdom Metazoa; phylum Chordata; class Actinopteri; order Siluriformes; family Ictaluridae; genus Ameiurus; species Ameiurus melas. Next base: position 36,289,352 of record CM022755.1, read on the forward strand.
AGCATCTCGCTGTCCATCCAACCGACGGCCCCCCCGAATAAAACAAAAATCCCCGACTGACACTGCAGGAATAAGATTCCCCAAGGAGCTCATAATACAAACTATAACCATCAGAGCACAACAAAAGCAACAGCTCAGTGAACATCAGTGGGTTCAGTGTGAAGAATGAAACATGGCGGATTCTACAGACAGAATGGCAATTATATGCAGTGTATATGTGTAGAAATAAAACACACTGGGGGGCGCACGGTGGCTTAGTGGTTAGCACGTTTGCCTCACACCTCCACGGTCGGGGGTTCAATTCCCACCGTGGCCCTGTGTGTATGGAGTTTGCATGTTCTCCCTGTGTTCCGGGGGTTTCCTCCGGGTACTCCGGTTTCCTCCTCCTGGCTGATTGGCGTGTGTAAAGTGTACGAATGGGAGTGTGTATGTGATTGTGCCCTGCGATGGACTGGCACCCTGTCCAGGGTGTACCCTGCCTTGTGCTGATGCTCCCTGGGATAGGCTCCAGGCTCCTTGTGACCCTGAAGAGGATAAGTGGTACAGAAGATGGATAGATGGAAAACACTGTGTCTTTTCGTTGTTCCCTCTCTTCTTACTCTCTGTTAAAGTTAAACAGCTTGTCAAGTTACCCAAAAACCGCAAACTCCTCTGTCCTGAAGACATCGTAAAAAGTTATAGCTTAATGTCTAACTGGAGACTCCTTCCATAAATGTTAAATAAATATCTTCCTAGAGAAAACACCACCATATTACATGGCTGAAACCTTTGTCCGAGCTGTTGTTAATTAACCTTAGATAATGTTCTCTCACGTTCCGTCGTTCCATGGTGAAAGAGGCACTAATTTCCCATTTGTTACTCAAATCAGCGGTCTCTTTTTCTTTCCAGTAGTTCATACTTTCATACTTTAAGTCAATTTTTCCATTAAAAAAAAAATGCGACTTTAACTTGTGAAGAATTTGAAGCTCGACTTTTTTTTTTTTTAATTGCACTTTAATTTAAGAATTTATTATTATTTTTTTTTAAATTAGGTACCTTTACCTTCTATTTGAATGTATGTACATGTATACAGGCAAATAATCCACTGAAAAACCTATCCGATGGAGATTTCTGTGAGTAAGAGGTTGGAGGAGCATCTCCGGCACACCAGATGCTAGAGCGCACGGGTCATGTTCCAGGTTTTTAGGGTCACAGTGCATGAGTAAAACCAGGTGTAAACCACCAAACTGTTCAGACTGGAGCTCGACACGTGTGTAACGGAGGTTAAAAAAAGTTACGTCAGTGAATTTAATGCCAAGTCACACTGAAGTACAAGTGCATTTCTGCAATTTATGTCCCTCCTGATCCATCCCAAATCAGCACCCTTAATCGGTTCTCCGTCTTGCTAGCTAACGTTAGCTAAGTGCGTTTAAATTTCCCTCTAAAATAGGTAACTCTATGTAGTCGAAATGTCTTTCTTTAAACGCTGAAGCAGCACCTTCTTCACCAGTAATGTAAATTATTTAAATCTGTAAACTCTTCCAGGGTCGGGGGTTCGATTCCCACCATGGCCCTGTGTGTGCGGAGTTTGCATGTTCTCCCCGTGTTTCCTCCGGGTACTCCGGTTTCCTCCCCCAGTCCAAAGACACGCATGGTAGGCTGATTGGCATGTCTGAAATATATAAATGGGTGTGTGAGTGTGTATGTGATTGTGCCCTGCGATGGACTGGCACCCTATCCAGGGTGTACCCCACCTTGTGCCCCAAGCTCCCTGGGATAGGCTCCATGTTCCCCGTGACCCTGAAAAGGATAACTGGTATAGAAGAGGGATGAATGTAATACTTTTAGGTACACTCTTGGAAAAAGAAGGGTTTCCCAAGGGTTCTTTCCAGAACCCAGTTCTTAAAGTTGTTCACAACCCTTAATTTATATTGTTGGTTGTACAAGAGATGCTTTGAGTAGAGACTACTGCTTAAAATATCATAAAATATGTCTGTATTTCAAATGTCCTGCCAGTCCTGTAAAAAAAAAAAAAAAAGCCAAATACCATGCTGGTTACGATCTTACCTGGTGTATAGGTGCCACCCCATTTACGTAGACATAGTTATTGCTTGGAAACATCACCACAATGGTTGCTGGGTAGACAGACATTACTACAAATGTTACAAAAGATTTTGTTCTGCAAAACCCATACCGGGACGTGGAGTGTAGTGTAGGGATAAGCTGAGCTAATGCTTAATACCTATGCATAAAAACTGCTAAGAAAGTCAGAGGGACACACACCACATGAGACTGGTTAAAATATATGCAGGGAAGAAATCCTGTTCACCAAGGAACAATGAATGCTATAATATTAAGGCAAAATATGGTTTTAAGGAGATGTTGATCCAGGGACATTTCCTGCTAGGCTTGTCACCATGCCAGATCGGTGTAAGTGGATAACACTTTAACAATGGTGTCTCAACAAATCAGTCACTCCTCCATCAATAGATACTAGATCAAGCTTGGTGTTCACTACTAAAAAACAGAGATGTCCAAGCTGACTCCATCTCCATCCATCCATCTATCTCCATCCATCCATCCATCCATCCATCCATCCATCTCCATCCATCCATCCATCTCCATCCATGCATCCAACCCACCAATCCATCTTGATCTCCATCTCCAGCAGTGTGGAGCATGCCTGCACCTACTGGGTGGTAAGCGAAGTGATTTCAACCAAAACAAACTTCTGGCATCCCCTTGAACGAAAATGTAACCGGATGGAAAAGCAAGAGCAAGCGCACCACCGCATGTCTACAGAGACCTTCACTGTAGCACAACTGAAGTTTTAGCTGTCGTGTTCAGGCAATAAAGATGATATGGAGCGTACGAATTATGTGGCCTGGGAAGAACTGCGAGACCGTGTCTCTTCCGAGTCAACTTTGATTTGCGGAAACTTTCTCTTCTCCATTTCGGTGGCGTGAAACCGACAGATCTGAACATCTGGTGAAGCTCGAACTCCTGCCAACCTTTACACATTTTACTTAGGAGCGCCACATCTGAGTACTAGAGAATCACAAAAGAAAGCATACACACCAAAAGAGTAGTCTTCTTTTTTCGCCCAGTAAAAATAGCAAAGGGATCATTCAATTGACACCTTCGGACCAATCAGAATGCAGAATTCAACAGTGTTGTGGTATAAATTAATATAATACATTCTTCCCTCCTCTAACTTCTTTCTGCTTAGAGAAACATAAGACACATTAATAGGGCCCAATTCAGAGGCCCAATATAGTTAACTTTAGTTTTTGTCCCATTAGTGTTGCCCATGTTAAAGATACTAATTTCTGTTGAGTGTTATGTCAGGGCCAAGCTAATAACTGTTCATTTACCACATTTAGTATCATTGCCATAGCTACTGAAGTAGCAGGTCTAATGTAAAAATAATACCATGTATACTATGATATGTTGCTTTGCTTTACATAAAATTGCCTCAAATCCGGGAAAAATTGCTCTGTAATTGTTGTGTTAGACACGTCGCTGCTCCATTGTCAGTCTCCATGGATCGATTTCATGAACAACATTTAGGTAACTAGAAGAATTAAGATTTAAGATTTACATTTCTTCACCAAGTAAGACTTATTACCGTTATCAATCGGGAAGAGGTAAGTCCAGATGTTCGATTCCCCTTAAACAGCTCTACAACACCTTACTCAGCCAGTGAAATATGCACGAAACACGCTTATGAATTCCAAAGACTACTATATAACTCCACAGCTTTATTCATCATGGCCAATAACAATGAAGAACAAGGAGCAACATGTCTCTGGACCCCGACTACGACAGCAGCCTTGTGATTTAATGCACTTCCACGGGGAGTCTCAGGGTGGAATTCATAGAAAAGCAGCGAGGTGATAACTTTATAGTAATGAATATGTGAGCATGTACGATCAATCACAGCATTCGCCGTTGAAGGCGCTGCACTCAAGGGGGTCTCGGGGGCGAAAGGTTGAGCTATGAGTTCCTCTATAGGGCCTGACAATGCGAAAGTGTGAAAAATAGGAACCAGCTTGCATATGAATACTGAAAGCATGCATGAATAGTTTTCACGATTTGCAGAAATAATTCAAAGCTTCAATCGGAGTCTTTTTGGAGGTTGGAATTAGCGATGCTTAGTTTCGAAATGTCCATTATGACGTACCTTCTTGCTTTCTCAGACACAACCACATACCTGCCCGCTTAAACACCAAATATTAGATGTCAAGTGGGAAAACATCCTAGATGGGACGTCAGTCCATCATAGATTTTTAATTCGAAGAATTGAAAGCCCAAGAAGAACGTCCATCTATCCATCTTCTACCGATTACTCCTTCTTCAGGGTCACAGGGAACCTGGAGCCTATGCCAGGGAGAATCGGGCACAAGGCGGGGTACACCCTGGGGTACACCCTGGACAGGGCGCCAGTCCATCGCAGGGCACAATCACATACACACACACTCACACACATACACTATGGATACATACACTATGGATAATTTAGACACGCCAATCAGCCTACCATGCATGTCTTTGGACTGGGGGAGGAAACCGGAGTACCCAGAGGAAACCCCCACAGCACGGAGAGAACATGGCTCCGCACACACATGGCCCCGGCGGGAATCGAATCCCGGACCCTGGAGGTGTGGGGCGAACGGGCGAACCACTAAGCCACCGTGCGCCCCAAGAAGAATGTCACACATCTAAATTGACAATCCATGCCATTTTACAGACAGCCTTATCCAGAGTGACGTACATTTACCTCATATATACAACTGTGTATTTGAGGGTTACGGGCCTTGCTCAAGATCCCGACAGCAGATGCGATTCAAACTCACGACCTTCCAATCAGTACTCCAACATCTTAACCATTGAGCTACATCTGACCCAGAAATCAACGACATTAGACAAAGAAAATCATCACAACATTAGACATTCAATGTGATGTGCCACAACAGAGAAACTTAGAAAAATAGGCTGTTACTAACCATTAAAATCCTCATCAACAATTTCTCCTCAATTGCACGAGAGCTATCAATCAGGAGCACATGAAGCCATCCAGCACATGTTCTCAAACTGCTATGACAATTTAACCCATGTTCAGACCAATGGATCCGGACATGGTGTAGTAGTACAAATGTCGCATACATGTGAACCGAGTTTAATTCTAACTGGTACAGGTTCTCTAGGCGAGTGGTAGAGCGGTGGTCACAGTTTTGGACTACTGCTTAGAAGGTCATGAGCTTAAATCCCAGCACTGCCAAGCTGCCATTGCTGCCTCCTTGAGCAGACTCTTAACCTTCAACAGCTCAGCTGTATCCTGTGTCATAAAACAAACAACCAAAAAACACCAGACAAACGTAAATGTAATAAACTTATTTAGTAGTAGAATTGAAGAGCCATAATTGCTCAACCTGAGCGTACAAAAGCTTTCAATTACGAATGGATATAATACGAGTATCTTCAATTGTCATACGGATACGAATGCCTCATCCTGATAAACAGGGCCATTGACATTAATACATAACATCCAGGGCGTGTTCCTGCCTCACACGCAGTGTTCCCAGGATAGGCTACAGATCCAGCACCACCCTGACCAGAATAAAATGCTTACTAAAGATAACTAAACGAACAAATGATAAATGATACATTCGAGAGTTTCCTGTACAACACAATGTAAGGCCTGGGAATTTCATTATGTGACTCACTTTCATTATGAGAACAGCTATTTTTTTTTCTTGTCTGTAAAACTGTAGACATGTTTGTGCCCTCGAGGTAATAATAAAGCAACAATGAGTGCTATTTGTGGTTCAGACATTAAGCCTCCCTCTCTGCTGTCCTATTTACGATGGAGTGCATTGTAGTTACAAATCCTCCGCTTGGAAGCAGTGATATGTGAACGTGCTTGTGCGGTTCACACAAATAAAACGCACGGACCCGACCCCACTAAGAGCACTTAAATGTGCAGTCTGGTCGAAATTTAACGACAGTTTTCTTTAAAGCTTTAATGAACGTCAACATGTGGTAACATCCTCTCACTCTCTGAGTGTGCGGTAAAAAAAAAAGAAAAGTGGCGGCTGTAAACAGCTTCCCAGAGAGTAAACAGAGTTTTACCTCCCAACAAAAAAGGAAGGAATCAAATAAAATAAAAATATATATATAATAAAAACAGTGGAGTAATTCTTTGAGGAAGCAAGTGAGTATGGTGGAGTCTTAGTTTCTTTAATCTCTTTAAATTAACAGCAGTTGATGAAAAACATTGTGAGAGCTGTGAAGAAAAACCCAAAAACAACAGTTAGTGACATCACCAACAACCTCCATGGAGCAGGAGTGAAGGCATCACAATCCAACGCTCGAAACAAGACTTTGAGAGCAGAAATATAGAGGCCACAACAAAAGATGCAAACCACTCATCAGCAGTACGAATCGGAAAAACAGATTGGAATTCGGCAAAGAATCACAGAGATGATCCACAAACGTTCAGGAACCAAGATTAACGTCTACCACCGTGATGGAAAGGCAAAGTGTGGAGAAAGGAAAGGATCTGCTCATGATCCAAAACATACAAACTCATCTGTGAAACATGGTGGAGGTAGTGTCATGGCTTGGGCTGGCATGGCTGCTTCCGGAACATTCTCACTAATCTTTATTGACGATGGAACTCGTGATGGTAGCAGCAGAATCAATTCAGAAGTTTGCAGGAACATTTTTCTGACAATTTGCAGAGAAATGCATCCAAATTAATCTGGAGGAACTTCATCATGCAGCGAGACAATGATCCAAAACACACTGCCAACTCAACAAAGGACTTTATCAGGATGCGGGGGGAGTGGAAGGTTTTAGACTGGCCAAGTCAATCACCAGACCCTAACCCAATTGAGCAGCATTAAAAAAAAAAACACCAACATCTGAAAGCCTGGAAAAGCATCAGAAAAAGAAGACACCAATAATTTAGTGATATCAATGAGTCACAGGCTCGATGCAGCTATTGCAAGCAAGGGATATGCAATCAAATATTGTGTTATTTACTTTAATTTACTTCAAGATTGATCTGTTCTTATACTTTTGCTCGTCCAAAAAAATTGGCCGTTCTGATACAAACGGTTCTATGTTTTATGCTGTTTAACACATCTAGATCATCAGAAGCTGTATGGGAGCTCATATGCAATTCTGTCCTACTCTGTGTTCTCGTTTTCAATCCTCATCCAGCCGACCCGCGGTGGAGTGCGCTCGCCGACTACCTTGCTGCTTTCCTCCTCTAAGAAAGCGCCGCAGGAAGAGAGGGAATCGTGCTGGTGAGAATCAGACGGGCAATCACTTCCTCCATACAATCGATCAAGTTTCCCTTGGTGACTATAAGCTTGGAGGGACTCCACTGGACGACGGTCACAACAGATATGTTTTTCATCTGCCTATTTTCCCAGACTTCCTACACATTTACATTTACATTTATTCACTTAGCAGACGCTTTTATCCAAAGCGACTTACAAATAAGCAAAGCGATATATCAAGCAGGGAACAATACAAGTAGTGCTACTATACAAGATCCATTAATTTAATACCAGAGGAAGCAAAGTGAACGGAGTAGAGGTGTAAGTGCGTTGTGTGTGGGTTTTTTTTCCTAGGAGTTGGGCGGTTGTGGCGCAGTTGGTAGAGTGGGTTGTCCACTAATCTAAGGTTGGTGGTTCGATTCCCGGCCCGGGTGACTCCACATGCCGAAGTGTCCTTGGGCAAGACACTGAACACCAAGTTGCTCCCAATGGCAAGCTAGCGCCTTGCATGGCAGCTCTGCTGCCGTTGGTGTGTGAATGAGACACAGTGAAAGCGCTCTGGGTAAAAGTGCTATATAAGTGCACATTTACCATTTAGGTGTTCACGGAAGAGGTGGGTCTTTAGCTGTTTTTTGAAGAAGTGAGATTCTGCAGTCCGGATTGAGATCGGAAGTGCATTCCACCACTGGGGAACGATAAGCGTGAAGGTTCTGGAAAGGGACCTTACGCCACGCTGAGTGGGAACTACTAAACGTCGGTCGCTAGTCGATCGCAGATTGCGAGAGGGAACGTAGGCCTTCAGGAGAGAGTTGAGGTAGGAGGCTGCTGTTCCTGACAAGGTCTTGTAGGTGAGCATCAAGGCCTTGAACTTGATGCGGGCAGCTACAGGAAGCCAGTGGAGGGAGATGAAGAGGGGTGTGACATGGGTTGTCTTGGGCTTACACTCATCCAATTGCTCTGCTCCTCCACGATTACGGATTCATCAGAGAAGAGTGAACTGTTTAAATCTCCGCCAACTGGAATTCGTTTCACCGGATCTGACCTCGTTACCTCAGTCTCCTCCGAATATGGCCCAAGTTCCGTGTGCAACAAAACTTTTATTTAAAATGACTTTTCTGGATATTTGATTCCTGGCGGAGACCTCGATTAGTCCTGATGAGTTAACAGTCTTTGAGGAACTCTGTCCGCCAAACTGTTGTTTTATTAGTACTCCGAGGCCTTCTGGCAAGAGCGGTGGGGTTGCTATGGTTCTCAAACAGTCACTTAACATACGGAGAGTTTCTGTTGGGATTTACTCGCCGTTTGAGGTACAGTGTGTTGTGTTAGAGTCGACCTCTTCCACACTATTCTGTGCTTTGATCAATGGTCCACAATAACCTGGACAATGCTTTTTTAAGTGATTTTTGTTACTTTTTATTATTTTTATTTTTCTATTGTTCCGTTGTATGATCGTTTGTTATTATTGTGTGATTTTAATGTGCGTGTCTGCTGCCCTGGTCGAGCCTTGGTTACTGAATTTTATAATATCTTGGATTCCTTTGGACTTATTTAACATATAAATCAGGCAGCACATGTCCTTGGTCATACTCTAGACCTTATATTGTCTTATGGAACTGCTGTTGATAATGTTAATATTCAAGATGCTTCCTTCTCTGATCACAAGCCCATTGTTTTTAATGTCCCTGCTTCCGGCTCTGCCATTGTGACTAGGCCTTCAGGCTATTTCTCCCGTTTTATTAATTCTTTTACTGCCTCACAGTTTAGTGAAAGTCATCTGGCTAACGCTGTTGAAACATCTATCTGGAGTGCTGCAGAGACTTCTTCTGGGCCTGACGATTTGATTGCCTTATTTGAGACATTTTGCTCTAATATTTTAGATTCCATTTACCCCCTTTTAAGCTGAAACAACCCAATCGTAAACATTATTAGTGGGTGGACGATGATACTCGTTCTCTCAGACAGGCTCGTCGTAAAGCCGAGCGGAGATGGAAGCATGATCATTTAACTATGTCCTTTCAGATTTTTAAAGATTTCTTGTTTAAATTTCAGAATGCAGCAAAGTCCTAGCTCTAGGTATTTCTCTGATTTAATTACTACACACTGTCATAGACCTAAGATTTTATTCACTACGATAAATTCAATTATTAATCCGAGTTGCCAATTCCATGGGGAACCCTTGGCTGAATTTTGTGAGAAGTTTTTAATGTTTTTTGCGGATAAAGTAATTACCATTCGTTCTTCCTTCACTTCGCAGTTCTCAGACCTGTCCCTGAATTCGATGGCTAAACTGGTTTCCTTTGATCAATTTCAACATGTTTCTCTAAAAGAACTGTGTGATCTGGTTAACCAGATGAAAATAACAGCCATGGCACTTGATGTTCCCTCTGTGAGTATGAAAGCAACTTTTTCTGAAAATATCCCCAGTATCCAGGTGTTGATAAATTCAGCTTTGGATCCTGGGGTGGTCCCAAATTGTTTTAAGCATGCTATTGTTCAACCTTTGCTTAAGAAACAGGGTTTGGATGAAGGTTGCTTTAATAGTTATCGGCCTGTATCATTTCTGTCAAAGCTGTTAGAGAAAGTAGTACAGTCACAATTGCTCCTGTTTTTAAATTCAGCTGTGCTATTGGAACCTTTACAATCTGGTTTCACTGCTTATCATAGCATGGAGTCTGCTTTGTTAAAAGTGTCCAATGACATTTTACTGGCAGTGGATGCTGGAAAAAATACTGTGTTGATGTTACTAGATCTTACAGCTGCCTTTGATACTGTAGACCCTAACATACTTCTTTGGCGCTTAGACCATCTGTTTGGTATCAAGGGTACCGCCTTACAATGGTTCAGCTCATATTTTAAGGTCCTTCTCGGTAGCGTTGGGTAATTTCTCCTCATCTTCCGCTCCTGTTATTAGTGGTGTACCTCAAGGCTCCATTCTGGGCCCACTTCTTTTTCATTTATATATGCGCCTGTTGGGGAATATTATTATGGCACACAATGTCTCTTTTCATTTATATGCTGATGATACATTCCATTGAAAGCTGGTGACTCCATTCAGCCATTGTTGGACTGTCTGGACGACATAAAAAAATGGTTAACAAAATCATTTCCTCCAACTTAATGAAGACAAAACCGAATGAATTGTTTTTGGCCCCCTGAGATTGAGAGATGGTCTCATTAATGAGCTCCGTAACCAGTTCCCCTCAATTTCCTCCCAGGTTAGAAACCTCATTCTGGACATTTTATCAACTACGGATTATTTCTAAACTTAAAACATTTTTGATTTGGAGAAGGTTATTCATGCTTTTATCACTTCGCGCTTAGATTATTGTAATTCATTATACTTGGGTCTTCCTCAGTCATCTCTTGCTCGTCTCCAGATGGTTTAGAATGCAGCTGCAAGGCTGTTGACCAGGGCAAAGAAATTTGATCGTGTCTCCCCAATTTTATCATTGCTCCATTGGCTCCCAGTCCGTTTTAGGATTCAGTTTAAGATTCTGATGTTTGTTTTTAAAACACTTAATGATCAAGTTCCTTCCTTTCTCAAGGATCTTCTTATACCGCATTCATCGAACAGATTTCTAAGATCTTCTGATAGGTATCTTTTGCATGTCCCTTGTTCCCGGTTAAAAACAAAGTGGGATAGAGCTTTTTAGGTTGCTGCCCCTCGTCTATGGAATCAATTGCCACTGGACATCGCCTCGTACCTTCTATTACCACTTTTAAAAAGAGGCATATCTCTTCTCCCGGGCGTTTTAATCTAACTTTTACTATTGTCTGTTTTTATTTGGTTTTATTCTGTGTGAAACGTGCTATATAAATAAAATTTACTTACTTACTTACTTTTTATTTACTTACCTGGAAATAGCAGAAATCCTAAACTAACCCTAAACTCTTTTTTTTTACCTTTTTTTTAAATTTAATTTTATTTTTTTTTTTTAAAAAAAAAAAAAAAAAAAAATTTTTTTTTTTTTTTTTTTTTTTTTTTTGGTTTTTTTTTTTTTTTTTTTTTTTTTTTTTTTTTTTTTTTTTTTTTTTTTTTTTTTATTAATTTAAATAATAAAATTTTTATTATATTATTTTTTTATTATTTTTTTTTTTTTTTTATTTTTTTTTTATTAAAAAATAATAAATATTATTAAAAAAAAAATAATAATAAAAAAAAAAAAAAAACATTCGATGGTCAAATGTTTGGTTTTTACCTCTTACTTCTCTGCATTCATGAATCGAGATTCAAGCATCGTTGCCGATCCCAAATCAGACCGTTGCACCACGTGTGTGAAAGTGTGTTTGTGGTAAAGCCTCACACCCTGCAGAGACCGTGGTAGGATGTTACAGCTCGAGTTACAGGTTCGCCCTCATTAATCTCCCTTTACTACAAGGTCAGAGGTCAGGGCCGGTTGGCACGACCCCGGGGTACTAGACTTCTAAAGCACGCCTGTCTTCACGTGTAGCTTTCCCTTCTATTCTCCGGTCCTATCCGTGCGCCGCAGCCCCGAGCGTCCAATCAGCACCTCCAACAGCAAGGCTGATGTATGACCTGTCTGGATCAGGCAGTCGTGTGGGGTCATGTCATCAAAGCTTTTCAAGCAGCGCCTGCGGTCTTACACACACACTCACAGCTTTGAAACACAACAGGGATGGGCTCTAATACGTGAAGATGTTTCCACTACGCCTATCGCAGTTTAGCTTTGCTTGAAATAAGTTGGCTGAAGGGAAAATTCCAGTCAGCTACCTGTTACTTTGAGTGCCAGCGGAATTGTTTAGTGTTGGTACAGACAATGTACCTGACATCATATCTACAAATCGCTCACCTCTGAAATACGAAACTATTTCGTTGTTAATCCGTACTGCAAATGATATCCCTGTATCATAAGGCCCAGAATTGGGTACATTTGATTCGGTTTATATTATTTAAAATCCGAATCCGCTGAAATATCCATAGGAGACAGAAATCAGTTGCCAGACAACTGGGAAATATGCACACCAAGCCTACTCTGGCTAGTAACTAAGGTTGACAATATTGCTAGCACATAACCATTAAATTGTTTAATGCACACAATGTAGAAGAGATACGGGAAATGAAACAAACATCTGTGATGTTCTTGATACATGATACGTAACGTGATATTTTTGCCATTCATGTATGTGGTTGAAGTTGTCAGAACTGTTGCTAGGCAGCTGGGAAATACGAGTAGCTGCGTCGCAAATGGAGTGTTATGCACGACATAAAGAATAAAACCATTCGGGGCAATGCTGTTACAGGAAAACAATCAACAACGGTGTGGTGTGATGAAGTGAAGTTACTGTTAACATCCAGAAGTTGATTCTTTTGCTATAGCAACACATCCCAAATTGACAATTTATTGTTTTTTTTTAAGAATGATGTCATACTTTTTATCCATTTATAGATATAGTTGTGGAACTTCTGCGAAACAAGTTCTTGTTATCACTTATGTTATAGCAGCTATAATTAGCCGTACAGACTGTTATGAAGAGCTGACACCGGAGACTCCTTCCTTAAACGTTGACTAAACAGACAATTTCATGAAATCTACAATTTGACACGTTTTTTTCCTGTGTTAAATAGCATGTTTTAAAAAAAATAAATATGTCCATCATACAAGTCCTTGTGAATGAGTTGTTACTATGGAAACAACAACATATTAGAACAAGCACACTAATATATGAGTGTCTTGAAAAACATCTGATTAGCCCTAATTGCATTAGTGTGCGCTAAGTGATGTAATAAAATGTTTTTGGTAATGGTAATGAACCCTGAAATCCCAATAAGCTTGGGTTTCATTTGGCTTGCATTGTGTAACATGCCGTAAACTCCAAAAACTATTCGAGCGTCTTTTGATTTTTGATTTTTCTTTTGCAGTGTATTTACTCCAAAAGCAATGAACTGACGTGGATGTTTCAAATCTTTGACGTAGGCCGATGCGACGCGCTGTGAAATAAAACTAATCGCCAGCGTCGTACCGTTGGTTTCACGATGGGCCACACGGGGCGAAACTCGCAACATGTTTCCAATTTCCACATGCCCAGTGGCTTAATAACACGAAGCATTCCTACATAGCCCTGAGGGAAAAAAATAAAGGAGGCTAAGGCTTATGACACAGGCTAGGCGAAGCGGAGAACGCCTTATCTGATGACTAACATGTGTACTCGCACCTTGCGTAACACGAAACATACGATTCAGTTTACAGAGGCAAGGTGTCTGAAAGAAGATCTATAAGCCGAGCTAATTTGGAGCGTATGTCTTTAATGCCATTTTACTGCTGAATACCGGCGAGCAGAGATAGGATCTAGTGTCTCTCCGGATGGCTTTGTAGAGACGGCTCATATGGTAGATATTATGGCTGCGTCTCATTCCTCGCTACAGGCTGCCTAGAGTTCTGCCCTTTACGAGCACGTCCCAGTTTCCCGATTTACATCTGTAGGATTGCGCACGTACCCGCGTCCCAATGCCCATAGGCTAAGCGGAAAATAATCTTCTCCAGATTACCGGACAAAAGTGCGTAAATTTTTACCATCCGAGCACCGTGATTTCGTCAAGTTCTTGGATTGAGATTCCTCAGAAGTGATCTCAGTGTCTCAATGGTGTTGTGATGCTATTTTTAGAATATGCAATATTTGGTATCCGAGTTGCTGTTGCGCAACTGGAAATCAAGAACAGCGTCAGCCTGAGGAGGTCTGGGTTTTGTTAACGCGAGTACGACGAGAACATGCATGCAGAGTCAAATGTCACTTCAGGTGAGATCCTCATAGAGTGGCAGGCGAGGAAAAAAAAAAACAGAAAGAGAAGCAACGAGAAGAAAAGAAAAGTGGGGGAAATACCCCGTGAGCACTGATTGACTGGCGGTCAAAACCTGCCTTGACTTATATTGGCTTGTAAAAGGGTTCAGCAACCATAGTCACAAAGAACCTTAAGGCTAAATCTAGCTCCTTACTGGTCAGTTTAGGAGAAAGTCTTTAAAATGTGCATGTGTGTCTTCATTCATTTATTCATTTTTTTTTTTTTTAACCATAAAAGTAATTCACAAAGCATTTTATAGAGCTGTGAAAACTGAGCCTAGAGGAAATCCGGGGGAATCCTGAACAATCCTAAATGGCTGCTAGCATTATTTAATTGGGTTAATATTAATATTAAAGGCTAAATGTAGCGCCTGACTGGTCGAATAAGGAGAAATTCTTTCAAAATTAGTGTGTTTTAATTTATAACTCCAATTTTTGTAGTCTAAGAGGGTCCTGAACCCGAGGACTCGTATATCATATAAAATTAAAATCACGAACGATCCTAAATCGCTGCTTCGGTCATTTAACTGTGTAACTGGATTCATGTGTTTCAAGAAAGAAAGTAAAGAACAGATCCAGTAAGGAGTTAAAAATAGAGATAAGCAGACTGTGCTATATATATATATATATATAGAGAGAGAGAGAGAGAAAGTGCCAGCTTATCGCAATAGTTCTCAATCCTTTCACACAACTCCAGATACCACAGCAGCACTTTGATACGTGTGTGACATCACCGCATGACCTCACAATAAACACGGAAATCTTCAGCTGAAAGAATAAATAGAGGTGACTGAAACCAGCTAAGAAATGCCTGGAAGTTATGTAAGTTGTGTTCAGTGCTTAGAATAATTAATGTCAGCGCTGCTAATTCTTTTCCGGAGAAAATAGCTAATGCATGCTTTAAAAGTCGGTAGAAATCGGCAAATGCGATCATAGACTAATTTCCATATTCACTAAACTGTAATTATTATTTGCCTATCAAAAAAGCATGTTAATATGATTTAATATGAACAAGCAAAAATGGTGATCAGGGATTGGTCATTTGGAACAATGGTGATCAGTGATCGGTTGTTTTGAAACAATGGTGATCACTGAATAGATGTTTGGAACAATGACGATCAGGCATTGGTCATTTGGAACAATGTTGATCAGTGATCCGTTGTTTTGAACAATGCTGATGAGTGATCGGTTATTTAGAACAATGGTGATCATTGATCAGATGTTTGGAACCATGGTGATCAGTGATTGGCTGTTGGGAACAATAGTGATCAGTGATTGGTTGTTGGAAACAATAGTGATCAGTGATTGGTTGTTGGGAACAATAGTGATCAGTGATTGGTTGTTGGGAACAATAGTGATCAGTGATTGGTTTTTTGAAACATTGGTGAACAGTGATTGGTTGTTAGGAACAATGGTGATTAGTGCTTGGTCATTGGGAACAATGGTGATCAGTGATTGGTCATTGGGAACAATGGTGATTAGTGCATGGTCATTGGGAACAATGGTGGTCAGTGATTGGTCGTTGGGAACAATGGTGTCCCCAACAAATCAGTGAGTGGTGCTTGGTAACATCAGCTTGCACGAGTATAAATCAGTCAGGCTTTCCTCTGCTGGTGAGTTGAGTGAACCTGCTATAAACATCAGTTGTGAGAGCTGTATCAAGCGCAGGACTTTATTATTTTTGTTAAGAAATAAAGTCAAGAGGGGACTAAAAGTCACAAATCTATTGACAAAGTAGTCAACACAGGTTATGGGTGTTATTTTAGTCATAGAGAGTATTTTCAAAGCAATTTACAAACATATCTCAGGTAAATGTTTATACCCCCAACAGCTTTGTCTTGTACAGTGCCTTGCGAAAGTATTCGGCCCCCTTGAACTTTTCAACCTTTTGCCACATTTCAGGCTTCAAACATAAAGATATAAAATGTTTATTTTTTGTGAAGAATCACCAACAAGTGGGACACAATTGTGAAGCGGAACGAAATCTATTGGATTTTTGAAAATTTTTTAACTAATAAAAAAATGAAAAGTGGGGCGTGCAAAATTATTCGGCCCCTTTACTTTCAGTGCAGCAAACTCACTGCAGAAGTTCAGCGAGGATCTCTGAATGATCCAATGTTGTCCTAAATGACTGATGGTGATAAATAGAATCCACCTGTGTGTAATCAAGTCTCTGTATAAATGCACCTGCTCTGTGATAGTCTTAGGGCTCTGTTGAAAGCGCAGAGAGCATCATGAAGACCAAGACACCTTTATGGAAGAGTGGAAAGAAGAAAGCCATTTCTCAAAGATATCCATAAAAAGTCTCGTCTAAAGTTTGCCACAAGCCACCTGGGAGACACACCAAACATTTGGAAGAAGGTGCTCTGGTCAGATGAAACCAAAATCGAACTTTTTGCCCACAATGCAAAATGATATGTTTGGCGTAAAAGCAACACAGCTCATCACCCTCAACACACCATCCCCACTGTCAAACATGGTGGTGGCAGCATCATGGTTTGGGCCTGCTTTTCTTCAGCAGGGACAGGGAAGATGGTTAAAATTGAGGGGAAGATGGATGCAGCCAAATACAGGACCATTCTGGATGAAAACCTGTTGGAGTCTGCAAAAGACCTGAAACTGGGACGGAGATTTATCTTCCAACAAGACAATGATCCCAAACATACAGCAAAATCTACAAAGGAATGGTTCACAAATAAACGTATCCAGGTGTTAGAATGGCCAAGTCAAAGTCCAGACCTGAATCCAATCGAGAATCTGTGGAAAGAGCTGAAAACTGCTGTTCACAAACACTCTCCATCCAACCTCACTGAGCTCGAGCTGTTTTGCAAGGAAGAATGGGCAAGAATTTCAGTCTCTCGATGTGCAAAACTGATAGAGACATACCCCAAGCGACTTGCAGCTGTAATCGCAGCAAAAGGTGGCTCTACAAAGTATTAACGAAGGCGGCATAATTTTGCACGCCCCCACTTTTCATTTTTTTATTAGTTAAAAAGTTTCAAAAATCCAATAGATTTCGTTCCACTTCACAATTGTGTCCCACTTGTTGGTGATTCTTCACAAAAAATAACAATTTTATATCTTTATGTTTGAAGCCTGAAATGTGGCAAAAGGTTGAAAAGTTCAAGGGGCCGAATACTTTCGCAAGGCACTGTATCTGCTATCTTTTACCTTTATTCTACCTGTATACAAGGCTTAAGCTACATGCTAGCCAGCTAGCTAAATTATTCAGCTTAGTTTTTTGGATAGTCTATATTTATGTTCTTATGTTGTGAACTATTGAAATGAAGGGCAATTCTATCAGCTAACCCCATCTCCATTTCCAAAGCACAGACCGACGAGTTCATTTTTGAATGGGCAATAAGACTATTGCTATAAGACTAACTTTACACAAAGAAGCAAAATACAAGCTCCAAGTCTGTTATGTTACAGGCTTTGGACACATTTCATCTCGTGCATGCTTTATCATTGACGCCATACACAAACTGCGACCAATGCAGACTCTCTGGAAGCTTCCTGTTGCACAAAGAAGTGCTTATGTGATGACACTGCCACTGTAAACACCATTCCGCGTTTCCCCGAGATGAATTGCTGTCTTCCCGTGCAGACATTTCAGCGTCGTACTCTGCAAGGCATAAACTGGCTCCATCGTCACCCATGTGGAATCAATCAGCCTCCGCTTGGCTAACGAAGAAGGCGCAGAGGCGTTCTTATCCACATGATAGCATGGAGAGGTATTTCTCCGCATGCTGACGTGTGTCACGCACAGGCTACAAGGCTAATTCATTACATTCAACGGAGATACCAGATGATAAACACTTTCAAATTGCTTGCTAACGAACAGTACAGTGACGATCAGTGCTTCAGAGAGCTGGAGATACAAAACACATGATCGTTGTTCCTCGGGCTATCCGTTGTTTGTCAGACGCAACTTGTGTAATCTCTTTGTGCTTTTTTCCCCCTGTGAATTGGCTTGCCAAGAGAAAACGATTATTGTTTGTTTTCCTGTGGAAAACTAGTAAGCAAGATTCCCATTAACCACCAGGGACGGACATTGACACTGATACCCACCAATTGGAATTTTTAAGTGCAAAAGTTTTAGTTCCCACAACAGAGATCAAGGTGACTTGGCATCTCATTTACATTTGCATTAACCATTATCTGAAGATTATAGGTTATGTAGCTTCAGTTATATCTAAAACTAGCAAACTCAATGTGCAATAATGCCTTGAGTTAGATTGTGCTGTTTGTACATTACGTGAATGTGCTATGGACATCGAGTCTGTTGTGGGAACTTGAGCTCCTGCCCATAGTTAAAATACCAAGATGGCAGGTGTTACCTTCAATGTCCTCCCCAGGTAAGTGATGGGAAAGCTTGCTTTATAGTTCTCCATGATAAATATGAATAACGGCACAGAGCATCTCATTCAATATATCTGTCTCGACACACACGGCGTCATGGTAAAGTGTTCAGGAAATGACCCGAGGTTGACTGAGTAACAGTGATCATGTGTTTCATATCTTATGCTTTTAAGACATCTGTGTGCAGCATTCGTGTGAATTATAGAGTCCGACCATTACTGGTTACATTATATGCACCATGGATTTTGGCTGCAAGCATTTACATTTAAGATTTACATCGTGATTACACATGGTTTCCAACTAATCTGATCCGAAGGGCAATGGAAAAAAAGATTTACACAATACACTACCACCAATGTGGTGAGCCAACGTAAACCTGGTGTCCAAAGTTTAAGACGTTTACCTTCTGCACCAGTTCTACGAGCTGTTCTTAATTTATAAATGCAAGCCCAAAATTGCTGTTCAGTCATCTCGTTTTAAAATGCAGCTTCTGTATATTACTATCCTTAGACAACTCTACAGTCAAACGTCAAACGTTTATTATGCTCTATGGATCAGGAATGTACCAAACCACGCTAAGCAAACACTGGACTTCTGATCACTGCCATCTGAGCATGCCATCCAATCCTCGCAACTGATGCAGAATGCAATCTCCCCAGGTTCTCCCACATCACCCCATCACTGCTTTATTTCAGACTAAAAAACACTAACGCTTACAGGCAAAAGCAAAAATCTGACCGGCCCCCACCTACACAATGTCCCTCAAGAAACCTTGATCTGCGCCACACTTCCTACAAGACTCTAGCACGACTTAACTGGATCCACTAACCCCTCAAGATAAAATGAAGAGCTGTATCAAGACTCGTTCCTGTCCTGGCACCCAGGTGGTAGAATGAACTCTACCTGGATACCTTCAACTAAAAGCCGTAAGTCCTTACCAAACACTTGAGTTAGCGCTCGTACTAACTCCTCTCTAACAGGGTTTTAAGATAGCATTCTCACAGCCTGATCTATTGAAGTAGCTTGAGGAGATGTTTTTGATGCAAGACTACAGAGCACTTCTGTAAGCCGCTCTGGATAAGGACGTCTGCTGAATACCGTAACAAAATAGTCATTATCGAATGGCCGCCCCCTTAACGTTACAGTGATCAGCTACACTGTAATGCTCAGTTTCGTATTTATGAATTAGAATAAAATCACTGTTATGGATTCTTCCTTGGCATTGTGGTTCAAGGTTTCGGTCCTGACATGCTGTCATTGGTTTTTTCCCTTAATGTGTGCACCTGTACTATGTTTATTCCATGATTAGTTTGAATTGTTTCATTGAGAAGTCTGATCTTTATGTCTGTGATTTCCGTGTTCCGTGTTCCTGGTTGAGACCTTGGCCTGTTTTTTGACGTTGTATATGTTTGGCCCTAATAAAACTCATGCTGAGTTTACACACTTGCTTCTTGCTTCATCTAAGTGCGCTACAAAAAACTAAAGGATCAACCATCAGACACCAAACATGTTTTGGCCCACTGAGTGCATTTGGTTATTTGTTTATTGTTTTTTGTCTGTTATGATGTAAGGTACACTTAAGGATTCTTGGTTTAGTTTTCTTTTCCCCCCACAACAGAGTGATTGCCTGTCAGTAAGCGGTCCATGTAAAACCACTTTAAAATGCCAAGAACTATTAATTATCCAATGAACCCTTAAAGAAGAATTTTATATGAATGTACCAAGCACCAAGGATAAGCACTTGAATTAGTGCTTGTACTAACTGTTAACGTTAATCCATGACAGGTTCTAAGTATTATGTAGAAAAAAATGACCAATAATATGTTCTGCACACTCACCCTATTAGTGCATACACTCCAAGAAAAAGGGTTCTAAAGGGTATTTAAGGGTTCTTACAGGAAGCTATGCAGCGTTAAAGTATCCATCCATCTTTCCTTCTTTTCTTTCTTTCTCTTTCTCCTCCGCCCCCCAAGCACCTTTCCTCCCCCCCAGGAGCATGGGGCACAAGGCGGGGTACACCCTGGACAGGATACCAGTCCATTGCAGGACACAATCACACACACACTCACACACATTCATACACTACAGACACTTTAGACACGTCAATCAGCCTACCATGCATGTCTTTAGACTGGGGGAGGAAACCGGAGTACCCGGAGGAAACCCCGCACACACACCGATCCCCGGAAGGAATCGAACCCCGGACTCTGGAGGTGTGAGGTGAACGTGCTAACCTCTAAGCCACCGTGCGTTAAAGCATAATTGTGAAAAAATGATCCGACTCTGAATCGACTACAGAAAGTGAATCAAACACGCCGTGTATTTTGGATTGTACACATTTTTTTTTTTTTTTGGTAGATGAGAGCTTTAAAACTGAGCCACGAGACAAAGGACAGAGCTGTAGTGCTGCAGAGAATGAGAAAAAGTGAGAAAAATGTGACACAAAATGTTTTAAACTAGTTATTTATGTAATTAATAAACCATTTACTGAGCGCTGGCTCTGTAATTTTTGGCATTCCACGATTGTTTCTTTTTTTACTGGCATATTTCTCATCAATAAATGAAAGAATTTTTATGATTATTGGCCTTCAACCAATATTTTCTTTGTTCTTTTTACCTTTTGGTTTATTTAATGATTTGCAGCACGAATCCAAACAAAACAGCAAACAACCCAAAAGTATCGGTTTCACTCTGATTTGAGCTCGACAAACGGACTGATAGGTGTGAAAGCGCCCTGAGGAGCCATTGAAACTGTCTCCGAGAGCAACGCACTTTATTGTTGCCAAACCTTTCCTTGAAGTATCCGTATCTGAATGCTAACTTCATTATAACCCCGATTGGAAGTTCCTCTCAGGAAGCACTGCATGAGGCTACAGAAACCAACGGCCGATCTAAAATTGTTGTGCTACCGTGCGCCACTGAGATCTGCACCCTCCAAAATACACACATCCATCTCGGCTCGACTCCACCGAGAGCCCGAAGAGCCAAAGCACACTTCGGGAGTGTGGAGCAAATGTGCTCAGCTGGAGATCTGATCTTCTGTAAACGTCCCTCTAGCCGTGGCCACATTCATCATCGTTTGTGCTCGACACTCTGAGAAATGCTCACAATTATCCAAAGCATGTTCAATAATGAATTGAAATGCCAGTAAATGATTTTAGCTTGATCTTAAACATCCGGCCATGTTGACGACGTTCCAAGGCTAACACACACCAAATATATAAGTGTCGTCTGATTTATTACAGTCAGGTCTTGGGTTAGAGTGGTGCAGAGTGCATGAGAATAAGAGTAGTGGATAATAGAGAGGAAACTCACTCTGGGAGCGCTCGCCGGATGATGGAGTGTTTCTGTCTGTACACGTCCAGCTTGGACAAACAGCTGCATGAGGTGTGATTGGCAAAGCTGATGGTGACCGGCTTGGGCGGCTGCTTCACGGGGACTGTGATCTCAAACAGCTTCAGAAATAACAAAAAAAAAACAAAAAAAAAACAATAAAAAGACAGATGATAAATCCGATTCCTGAACGTAACAACGTTAGGTCTTAGCAAAGTACAGTCAGAAGCAGGTAAAGCATCACCGAAAGAATGAACAAGCAACATAAATAGAGTTCGATCGTGTTATAGAGAGAACGTTCAGTTCGGAATAATAGTAAAATAGTCAGATGTTACTACTCCAAAGTAGATCTTTTTTTTGTTTTTTTTGTACAATAACTGCACATCCTACAGTTCCTGTTACTAAGACAAAAAAAGACCAAAAAAAAATGCTTGGTTTTGTGGTCAAAATGTTATGTATTTACTTTTTTTTTTTCTTTGAACACCATTTCAAATTAAATTCTGTATATAGGAAGTGGTAGCTCAGTGGTTAAGACTGATCGGAAGGTTGTGAGTTCAAATCCCAGGACTACCAAGCACCCTTGAGCAAGTCCCTCAACCCTCAACTGCTCAGTAGTATAAATGAGATAAATGTAAGCTGATCTGGATAAGTGCGTCTGTTAAATGCTGTAAATGTTCTGTAATTATAGTCAAGAACCTCTTTTAGTCCCTTAAAGAACCCCTTTTGAAGAGTGTACCAGGTACTGAGTACAGCATATAAAAATCTTTACACACCTCATTGATTTTTTTTTTTTTTAGGTATTAAGAAGAAATAATAACAAATAATTTAGAGTTTGTTTCACACACCTACCCCGTATACACACTCTTTTTAAAAAAATGATTCTTCAAGCATTCTTTTAGGGTCTTGAAGGAAAACGTTCTGATAAGGAAACACTCAGTGCGTTTACATGGACAACAATAATCCACTATTAACCCGATTAAGACGATACTCTGATTAATAAACTAGCATGTAAACAGCAATTTTTAATTACCTTAATCTGATTAAAGTCATACTCGAAGTAAACACAAATGGAATTAAGACGTGTGGAGTGTTCCTGTTTTAGTCGCATTATCGACGTGCGTTACAGACGTGTACACGCCTTAATCACACTATTAACGTCGTGTGGGAGTCACCGCTGCGTCCCAAACCGCGTACTTACCTACCATAGGCCTGTAGCAGGCGAAATACATGTATCTCTATATACTATACAGTAGGTAAGTACGCGGTTTGGGATGCAGCCCACGGCTTCGAACAGTCGTCTATTAGCACGTACAGCACGACAAATAATTAACCGCACTTGAAGCGTTCGTAAAATTACAAATAAAAACACCCAAAACTGTACACGGTCCCATAACGAAGACCAACTGTATGTCGATACGTGAAATTCTGAAGGGAACGTCGGTCGGCGTGGCGCGGGGACGTAATGACGTGTGACGTTAATCTAATTATGTTTTATAACGTGTAAAACGGGTACCTGAAAGGTACCCATGTAAACACCTTAATCACATTATTATCTTACTTAGAGTAAGGTCAATAATTAGATTACTGCTGTCCGTGTAAACGTCGTCAATGTTGGAGAGTCCTACTGTACGTTTATTGGTATATTTAAGAGGGACAACCAAAGAGCCCTTAAGAGAGTATGGAAGATGGTCAAGGTGATGGGTTTGGTTGTCATATGTGTCTTGGAGAGATAGATGGTTTTACACTTGAATAAAATCTGGCATAACAATTGCTGAAGTAATCTGAGCGATCGGTCCTAGATTACTGCGCCGCTCAAAAGAACTCTAATCTATTTCATTCCTAGATAGCGAGCAATTATTGGTGAAAAAAAGCCGCGGGTGCAGTGTGCTAGAAGCGACAGCATACAGAAGGTACAGCGCTATATTATTCCATTCTTTCCAAGGTGTGGATAAGCGTGATAAGTGTGAAGTGCTGATGTTTTGTTTTGCTCTGGTGTGACTCTGTATAGCTGAGATAGGTTTAAAACTTGACGCAGAGAATAAACAATCAACCCTGTCAGAACTTCAATAGGACGGTAAATAAAATACCAACAAAATAAAACATATCGCATGCACATATCATCAGAGGATCTGCAACAGAAGCGTGACTCGAAAACCGGAGTCGCCGAACAATGGACAGTTTCCCCACACGTACTGTATATTACGACAGTATTTTCGAGTACTTGCTTTAATCTGCTGTAATAATTCGCTGCGTCTGCTTCCGGACTGCTCTCTACCAGTTGATGAGGTCTGATATAGAAAGCAATTTTGAGACAGGAAATGAGTATCGGCATACGTCCGGGTTCTCCGGCTTGCGTGTATCCTGGCTCGAATTCTCTACATTGACGAGGACTTGCCGAGACCTCAGACACCCAGCTATTTCTCTCGATGCATTTGGCAGCACAACAAATACTCCAAGCTCACTAATAAAAACTCTACAATCCCCCAGACCCATATTTTAGTTCTTGGAAAATTCGCCTCCTATTGGTTTTCCATGCCTCACTACAGGGGGACGGTTCATTACCAGGATTATTTAGGACTTCGTACAAAAACGGACGTAGCTAAGCAGAGAGTCGGACTAAGAATGAGGCTGGAGAGAAGAAGAAGAAGAAGAAGTAGAAGAAGGGCTCTCTGAAGACCCATTGGCTCCTACTGTTTATCAAGAACAATAGCAAGGCAGACAGATGAGGTAGTCATCTGAGGTAGGCTTATATTCAAGGAAAGCACTTAAACACACATTTTTATACATTTACTAGACTATATTCCCTTGTAACAGCTTGTAACAGCCGAGTGGTTCCCGGACCGCTCTCCAAAATAAAAGCGCTTTAGTGGGGATATTTACAGTCGGCTGAGCCTGCATATCATCTGAAGCAGGTGACACGAGGGTCAGACGTAACCCGAGATCCGTTTAAAGTGGTCTGGAGAAGTAGCACGGTGAAGGGGTTAAGCTGACACAGGTGTCTGGCGAGTGTCGAGAAGAACAAGAAGAAAAAAAAATGTGAAATCACAATCGTCTGTCACATGGAACCACTGACACAAAGCAGGCTGGGTTTATAGAGGAGGGAAATAAAAGGGAGGGTGTGTATGTAGACAGAAGATTCATTTTATATAAACTGAGCCAGAAACATCTTCAAAACACTCCCATGGATCTGATAAGTAATAATCGTGGTGCTGTTTTCGGCCAAAAAGACATCGGACTGGAGCTCACGGGGTCCCTGGTTTATCGTACGGGACATAAATACATTTATTCGCAAGTCATTCACGACGCATTTAAATAAAGGCGTGGCTTTCGTGAAAATATAGTTTGTTTGTTTCCTATAAGAGCGCATGAGTGTGTAAATTCTCGTAAAAGGAGACAATTTATTTAAATCGTATAATGTACTGAGATTTTATACAGGTCATATTTCATGTTCAGGACAACTGAATGATTGGGTCATTTTAAGATTCACTCACGGAATTCTCACACTGTTTCTCCCCTTTTTGTTCTGTAGATTCGCCATGTTTTAGGTCTGTACGAGGTCATGTGGCGCTCTGATTTATTCAATGCTGCAGAATTGACGCTGTTCTTGTATGGAACTGCATTATGAAACGTATCGAGATCAAGATTTTAATACCATTTCTTTTGTGCAGCACTACGTTTAGGGTTCTAACAGTGCTGACGACATCCGCAATTTGTTCTTACTAATCTGTGAAGTACAAATCTATACTACAGAAGAGTGAATGGGCGAAGAGAACAACAACTGAATGGCGGAGAGCAATCTGGTTCTCGCCCAATAGGACGGCGTCTTCCTTTAAATTACAGGAGGGAACCTACGCTGCCCCGTGGGGTCAACCCACCCAAACCAGTCTGTGTGCAATTAAGGGAGGCCTAGCTGCTAAAACTCAGAGCTTTGACCCCCCCTAAATCAACCCTCACGAATCCAGGACTCTCTACATCTACGTCACAGGTTAAGACGAAGCCAAACACATCTATGACGCAGAAATCAGCTGTCCTCACACACACACACACACACACACACACACTCCATCAAACTACACCGTTATACACTACGCTATTTCATACATGTGACTCTAACCTCAGCCTTAACCTTTAAACAAAAGCAAATCTAGCAGCTCGTTTTATTTCTCAAATCAATATTATTTTGTGTAGTTCATATGGAGACCAAGCTAAAATAGTTCCAAAATGGAGAAAACCATTTCTCCAAAACAAACAAATTACTCCGAGCTCTCAAATTCCTTTAAAAACCCACACTGTAATTTTAGTGCCTTAAACAATTTAGGTCCTGATTCACACACACAAAAAAAAATGTACAAGATGATTTACTCAAAGGGTCTATAGAGAATTTTTTAACAATAAGATGTAAAATTCCATCCTTGCAGTGTTTGTCTTAAAGAATATTTACAGAGTTGCCCGAAAGGTGCTAATAGATTCATTCTGCACTGAAGCTAAACCAGAAGTTAAAAGTCTTTTCAGGAACGATCGGGTGTGCAATTTAATACGTCCGGAGGGCATGTACTAAATTTGCAATAGCATACTGCTCAGAACATTTCTTAAAACCTGTTATTACTGCAGTAAAGATATTCACCAGAATCATTTAACTTTTTTTAACTTGTTTTCCTTGATATTTACCTTATTAATTTAATGCATGCTCACATTTACACTATTATATATTTTTTTATTTTTAAAAAATTTTTTTTAAAAATTTAAAAAAAAATAAAAAAAAAAACTAATTAATTACTTATAATATATTTAATTATTTTTTTTATTATTTTTATTTTTTTTTTTTTTTTTTTTTTTTTTTTTTTTTATTTTTTTTTTTTTTTTTTTTTTTTTTTTTTTTTTTTTTTTTTTTTTTTTTTTTTTTTTTTTTTTTATAATTTTAAAATATTATAAAATTTTTTTTAATATTATTTATAAATATTAAATATATATTATTTATATTATTTTTATAATATTTATTATTTTTTTATATTTTTTTTTTTTAAATTTTTTAATTTTTTATTATTATAATTTTTATATTTTAAAATTTTAATTTAAATTTATTATAATGTCTGTATTATTTATAATGTTTATAATGTTTGTATAACAATAATGCCTATAATTCTATAGTTCTATAACTCTATACTGTAGTGCTATAATTTCTATAGTGTCTATAATGTCTATAATGTCTCTAATGTCTATAATGTCTCTAATGTCTATAATGTCTATAGTGTGTCTACTGTTTATAGTGTCTATAGTGTCTGTGTCTATGTCTATTATGTCTGTAGTATCTATAATGCCTATAATTCTATAGTGTCTATAATGTCTATAATGTCTGTAGTGTCTATAATGTCTATAATGTCTGTAGTATCTATAATGCCTATAATTCTATAGTGTCTATAATGTCTATAATGTCTGTAGTGTCTATAATGTCTATAATGTCTGTAGTATCTATAATGTCTATAATGTCTGTAGTGTCTATAATGTCTATAATGTCTGTAGTATCTATAATGCCTATAATTTCTATAGTGTCTATAATGTCTATAATGTCTGTAGTGTCTATAATTTCTATAGTGTCTATAATGTCTATAATGTCTGTAGTGTCTATAATGTCTATAGTGTCTATAATGTCTATAATGTCTCTAGTGTCTATAATGTCTCTAATGTCTATAGTGTGTCTACTGTTTATAGTGTCTATAGTGTCTGTGTCTATGTCTATTATGTCTGTAGTATCTATAATGCCTATAATTCTATAGTGTCTATAATGTCTATAATGTCTACAGTGTCTATAATGTCTATTATGTCTGTAGTATCTATAATGCCTATAATTCTATAGTGTCTATAATGTCTATAATGTCTGTAGTGTCTATAATGTCTATAATGTCTGTAGTATCTATAATGTCTATAATGTCTGTAGTATCTATAATGCCTATAATTCTATAGTGTCTATAATGTCTATAATGTCTGTAGTGTCTATAATTTCTATAGTGTCTATAATGTCTATAATGTCTGTAGTGTCTATAATGTCTCTAATGTCTATAATGTCTATAGTGTGTCTACTGTTTATAGTGTCTATAGTGTCTGTGTCTATGTCTATTATGTCTGTAGTATCTATAATGCCTATAATTTCTATAGTGTCTATAATGTCTATAGTGTCTATATAATGTCTATAATGTCTATAATGTCTGTAATGTCTATAATTTCTATAGTGTCTATAATGTCTGTAGTGTCTATAAGGTCTATAGTGTCTATAATGTCTATAGTGTCTATAATGTAAATGTATAATTTCTATAGTGTCTATAGTGTGTATAATGTTTATAGTGTCTATAGTGTCTATAATGTCTATAATGTCTGGAGTATCTATAATGTCTATAGTGTCTATAATGTTTATAATGTGTGTAGTGTCTATAAGGTCTATAGTGTATATAGTGTCTATAATGTCTATAATTCCTGTAATTTCTATAATGTCTGTAGTGTCTATAGTGTGTATAATGTTTATAGTGTCTATACTGTCTATACTGTCTATAGTATATAGTGTCTATGTCTATAATGCCTATAATTTCTATAATGTCTATAATGTCTGTAGTGTCTATAGTGTGTATAATGTTTATAGTCTATAGTGTCTATAATGTCTGTAGTGTCTATAAGGTCTATAGTGTATATAGTGTCTATAATGTCTATAATGCCTATAATTTCTATAATGTCTATAATGTCTGTAGTGTCTATAGTGTGTATAATGTTTATAGTGTCTATAATGTTTATAGTGTCTATAGTGTCTATAGTTCTAAATTGTCTATAGTGTCTATAATGTCTGTAGTGTCTATATTGTCTATAATGTCTATAATGCTATTATAATGTCTATAATGTCTATAATGTCTATAGTGTTGGTAGTGTGTATAATGGCTATAGTGTCTATAGCAGGGGTGTCCAATCTTATCCAGAAAGGGCCGGTGTGGGTGCAGGTTTTCATTCCAACCAAGCAGAAGCCACTTAATAACTTAAAAGTTATTTATTGATTTTGATTTATTTTTTTTTTAACATAGAACGAATCAATTGGAAAAGAAATGGAACATGGGAGCTCAAACAGTCATATATGGACGTTCTCCCTTTTATATTTGTCAACATTATGAATAGTGATTTGAATAGTGGTAGAATTGTTCTGGCAGATCTAAACCAAACACACACACACACACACACACACACTACATTGAAACTCACCGTTTTGCTGATGAAGGAGGTGCTGATGTTCATGCACTGGAGGTCCTCGCTGTTGCAGCAGCCTCCACATCTGTAGACAGACACGCACGGGGGTTTAAAGAAGGTGTTTGTCGCCGCCCCAAACTCTTTCCCCACATCTAAACACACCTCGCGCGGCATGCACAGGGTCTTTCTCCACTCTGCCTCAATACCTGTTGCACGAGGAGACAGCCAGACAGGAAGACGAAAAGCGTTAGATTTTGTATGAATTAAAAAAAAAAAAAAAAATAGGGATAAAAAATGACATTATAACTGCATTAATGATTTGGGATGACACTACAAAAATGTTCAAATAACACAATAATTAATTATTCTCAATATTAAAATCATGTATTTTATAATATTTGAGTCGATTTGGGAATCAAGTGCTTTGAGAAGCACTTCATCATTTTTAGTATTTTTATCTTGCACCAACATACAACACATTACACTATTAATGCATCAGTAAATAAAAAATAATAATAGTCAGGGATACGGAGATGCTTTTTGGTAAGGACACTGAAGCTTATTGAATATTTATGGAAGGAGTCTCCAGCGTCAGAGGTGAAGCAGTAATTAAAAATATGTCTTTATTGATCACATATACAGTACAGCAGAGTGAAATTCTTTTCTCCACATATCACAAAGCTGGGGTCAGAGATGATACAGCGCCCCCTGGAGCAGAGAGGGTAAAGGGCCTTGCTCAAGGGCCCAACAGTAGCAGTTTGACAGCGCTGGGGCTTGAACCCCCGACTTTCTGATCAGTAACCCAGAGCCTTTAACCGTCAAGCCACCACTGGACAAGCTGCGTGATGGAACGACGGTTTATCGCTTCTATAAATAAGTAAGAACAGGAACTAACTTTTCACAGATAAAAGGTGTGTCGTTCTTTGATAAAAAAAAATAATCAAACTGTAATCATTGGCAAACTGGTGTGGTATACAGTAAGCGAGAGAGAAAAGACTTCAGGACTTCACTCGAACCACCATATGATTGTAACTTTGCCGAACCCACTCTGCGCCTAAAGAGTCAGAAAAACGCAAAGGGATGCTTACTTTTAAATATATCGAGGTTGAAGTAGGCAGCGGCGAAGGAGAGCTCCTCTGACTGTGGGTCTGGGTCAATGTGAGAGAAGCGAGGATTGATGTGACGTTTCGAGTGGCACTTTAACATGTTCCAGTAACTGGGGTAGAGTAGCCTCATCAGCTCGTCCACGCTGCCCGCAGAACGCAACTGTTCCTCCAGATCCGGCTCCGACAGCTCCTAACACACACACACACACACACACACACACACACGTACACAAACAGACAGATGTATAAAGTGTTTTTAACATCTGAACTCGTATTCCCAGGTTTAAATGCAAAGTATCCCAGATTTGAGCCAAGCTCACTTTGAAGCCATAAAATGAGTGAGTCGAAGAGCCAGAAACAACACAGCAGCAGATTCAGCACTCCTCTGGAGGCATGGCCGCCCTGCTTCTCTACGTAAACACGATCTCGTTTATAAGATCCGCCTGTTCTAGACAGGTTTGTTAATGAACAGTGTCCGTTTTCGAACTGGTTTCTGCGAGAGAAAACCAGTGATGTCATTTCTGATTTATGAACTTCCATAATGACGGAAGGAATAAGCCAATAAACCCTCCACACACAAACACACACACGTTATATTCGGTCATTTATCCGTCCGTACAGGATTCTGCGGAGTTTTTTTGGTGATCGTTGGGATCAAACCCCCAAAAAGGCTTGATTTTGCTGTGGCTCTTTTCAAAATTTGTGATGCAGCGCACTCGAATCGGCGAAATGGCAAAATCGCGCGAAATTGTCCTGCACGCTCGTTCGCAACGGTGTATGTTGGGAAACGAGCCCTTTTAGCGGTACTCATGTCCGACGAACGTGAATCGAAGAGGGCTTCGGCTGAATTCTGTCTCGGCCCGAATCCGCGTAAAATCCGCGCTAATTAAAAAAATAAATAAAATCGCAAGCTAATGCAAAAATCGTCGAGTTTTCCGTGATTTTGCGTTCATTGCTGCCATCGCAAAATCACTAAATGCTTTATTTATTGAGGAAAACCATCCGATATTACATATCCGTGAGTCGCAACAGTACGTGCACCTCTAGGATTAGCAGATACTTTGAAGGTGAGATTAGAGTCAGGTGTTTTCAAACAACGGGATGGAAATCTTTCAAAACTTTCAAGCACTGCTACAATTAACACATGTAAACACACATGGAGCTTAGAAATACCTCAGTGCGCTGTTGAAATAGTCTGAGAATTTTACCGATGTAGAAAATGAAGCGACACCTTCAGACCAATCCAGAGCTCAACAGCACTGTGGTGAAAAAGTGTAACAGAGACAGGGGCGGAGTTAGCGATTTAAAAGCCCTAGGCAAAATATAGGAATGGGGCCCTCATGTCAATGTTTTAGCATCAGTATCAAGATTTTCAGCATTAATAATTACTATATATTATATATATATATATATGAATGTGTGTGTGTATAATGTGCATTTTTATCGCACCCTTGGCTTCTGGAGGCCCAAAGCAGTTGCCTACCTTTGCCTAGTGTTAAGTCCGCCCCTGAACAGAGATGCACAATAAAGTAATGGCATTAAAACGAATGCTTTATATGATCCTTCCAACATGCTGTGCAAAATATTTTGATCTGACATGGTGAAATTCTGGCCGGTATTACCAGCAAATAAAAGTGTTCGCTGGATAGTGAACGCTGTGATTCATCTAAACACACACACACACACACACACAGTCTGGAGCATCATCTGCAGCATCTGACATCAGTCAGGATCACATCAACGCTATATAATGTTCACTAATTGCTTAAATTAGCAAATATTGTAGTAATGAATAAGAAGTCATAAACATAACTGTGCAGAAGAAAGAATAAGTGATATTCCAGACTGTATTCCAGGTGTGTACGTTATCATCGCTGCATTGGTGAACCAGTGATTATCAGCGTAGCAGCTAGTAAGCGTTTTAGATCAGGATACCAGGATATAAGTCGCTAATCCGGTGTCTTTGTACAAGACAAAGAAAGCTTTTTCTTATTACATGCACATGCAAAGTCTGTCGTAATTCAGGGTCTTAGTGTATATACAATGGCTTCTTTGTGAAAATATCCGTACACATACAGTAGATATTGTCCAGGCCTGACAGAGGGATCTAGATCGGGACTGTAGCTAAACTACGGCAACACTAACAGGACATTCAGTTAGGCTTTCTGTGATGTTGATTCGTCCCATAATAATACATTTTCTTGATATTTAAAGATGGAATCTCAGGTGGATCAGATAAAAGGGGGGTTGGGGTTTGTTTGATATTGGATTTGGGAATCAATTAACATTTGGAAATGTTTACATATAAAGAGACTTGATTGTCTTTTTTTTTTATAAGGATTAAAATTTCGTTATATTACACTGTTATCTTTATTCCATTCTCCATTTACCGTGACAGAAAGCGAGAGCAAGATGGGTGAAGGGGGCGGAGCTTCCAGAAAGTGATTCATATCGGAGAGTTCAAAACAAAGGTGCAAAATCGTTCCAGATTCATACATCTATTACCTGATCTCATCTTCCAATTGATTATATGCTCTTTTGGTGTACGCTTGAGCTATTTACATATTCTAATGTTAAATTGCGGACACAAAATGTGTAAAAACGTGACAGATCTGCTCAAATAATACAGTCAGAGTAAACGCCCTGAACCTTGTGGCGCAGTAATATCGTATGTACGATGATTAACCGATTAGAATTATATCGCACAAGCCTAGAAAACAGTATTGTCCAGATGAAAATCAAACAAAACCGTAAAAACACAAACGCGGCCCATCAATCAGCCAGTCGTCCGGCTCAACCTCTACACTCTGCATGTGTACAAATAAGGACCGTATGATGTGGAAAGCGTCTCCACTCGTCCATAAAAGCACACTGCGTAAATCAGAGCGTAATAGACCGAAATGTCATCACTCGACCGCTGCTGGGCCTCAGTGTGAACCGAGACTGCAGGTCCGGGTGCGGTGATAAAAACAAGCGTCTCTGTGTTGAAATGCCCAGAGTCTCAGGGGGACAGGATTTTGGCAGGGGGTGAAAACATACGCAGGCGGCATGCCGTGTGCACTTCATGATGGGAAAACGATACGGCTGTGTGGGAGACTCCAGGACGTGCGCCGTGACGGATCAACACCAGCGATAAAGAGACAAACTCCTTATTATGTACAGGAACGTGAGAACGGTACAATTCTGTCTGTTTTCATGTTTAAAAAAACAAAAACAAAAAAAAAAACAACCTAATCAAAACCGCTACAGTTAGGCTACATGAGTCTGGATTACAGCACACGATGATTGTGCAAAATGAATTCTCTACATTTTTCAGATGAGGTCAGGAGATTACAGCATTACATCAAACTGGTTTTCCACATAAGAGCGAATTTACAAATTTGCAGAAAAGTCCAAGAAACAATTTTATTCTTTTTTTGCCAGGAAGACCACGTTAACTCTTTCCTCCATAAGGTTCGAGTCGTATCTCTTCCACTGAATCAAATGTTCAGACATCGCTCTGATGGCTTTGATCTAACAAACTTGTGGAGTTCATGCCCAGCTCGAGCGCACGCTGTCAGTGACGACGTTTAAACAGCAGTAGTCTAATTATTGACCTTATTCTGAATAAGACGTATAATATTCTGATTAAGGTGTTTACATGAGTCGCTTTTAGAATATTCCTTTCATGTTCCTGTTTTACGCGTTATAGAACACAGATGGATTAACGGCACGTCATTACGTCCCCGCGTCACGCCGTCCGACGTTCCCTCCAGAATTCACGTATCGACATACAGTTGGTCTTCGTTATGGGACCGTGTACAGTTTTGAGTGTTTTTATTTGTAATTTTACGAACGCTTCAAGTGCGGTTAATTATTTGTCGTGGTGTACGTGCTAATAGATGACTGCTGGAAGCCGTGGGCTGCGTCCCAAACCGCGTACTTACCGTCTATATAGTATATAGAGATGCATGTATTTCTCCTACTATATAGCAGATAAGTACGTGGTTTGGGACGCAGCCGTGCTCTCTTGTTCGCCGTCAAACGGTCGAGCGCTGCCGTGTGTGTACGTGTCCTGTCTCACAATGTGGTGAAAACTCCCACACGACGTTAATAGTGTGATTAAGGCGTGTACACGTCTGTAACGCACGTCGATAATGCGATTAAAACAGGAATACTCCACACGTCTTAATTCCATCTGTGTTTACTTCGAGTATGACTTTAATCAGATTAAGGTCATCAATAATCTCTGTTTACATGCTAGTTTCTTAATCAGAGTATCGTCTTAATCGGGTTCATATCGGATTACTGTTGTCCATGTAAACGTGCTGAATGGAACAAAAGTGGGACGTACCGGGTACTAAAATTCTGAAATTCGTGCAAATATTTCTAAAGATTCTACATTTTCACTCGCGTTATCATGCTGATTTCGTTTTCAGTTGAATAAAAATGCTAAACATTTTCACTATCTTTACGATGGGTGCCAATACTTCAAGAGTTGACCGTCTACTGTATAATACGGCGTCAAAAACTAGATCGTTATCAGCCACAGAAAGAGCCGCTCCTGCGGTGTACATGGCTCCTGAGTCAGCTTTATGCTTTATGGATTCGTTTCTGTCTCGCATGTACAGTAAGTCTCTGTGGAATCAGCGAATCGTTTCATCGCTCTCGAAAGAATCGTGTAAGAAGGAAGAAATGCAGTCCATGAAGGAAGCGGTCCCCACGTTTCGCTCCTTCGTCTGTGCTCAGAGAACTCAAATCCCACTGTACGTTCTGAACGAGCCCATTGTACTGGGCCTCGTCCGTGCCTTTTGTTTGCGCTGATCGTGGAGATAACTTGCCAGTCTGTTTCCTATGCTAAACAATAGTGACCGTGTGAAATGGTGATGTGTGTGTGTGTGTGTGTGTGTGTGTGTGTGTGCCAGCTACACGGACACCTTCACACGTCACCGAGGTCGCGTAACACCAGAAACGTCTCAGTACAATGCACTATTTTTTGCTCATCCACTAAGTCATAAATAGAGCAGGAACGAGACGACGGGCTCGGAGGCATCGAGTCTGAACCATAAACGGCGCTCATTGTTGCTTTATTAGCACCAAGAGGACACAAATATTTCCTAGAGACAAGAATAAGAAAGTTCCGGTTGGGTTTAGTCACACAGCGATGAAAGAAATCCTTTCCATTCCAGTCTGAGGATAGTTTGCTGATGTTTAAATCACATTAGACTCTCATCGTTTTTTTTTTTTTTTTTTAATAAGTTCGTTATTTGTACGCTCCGTTCCCTTTCAAAGGGAACTTCGACGTCACGTTTAGCATAACACTATGGGAGCGCCCTTGCGCGCGTGACCATAGTGTTATGCTAAACGCAACGTCGAAGTTCACTTCTCAGGGAACCGGGTTACATGCGTAAACCCAGACGCTTTCTAATGACTGTTTTCGCTTTCTTTGTGATTACACATCAGCCGTGTTGAATCTGGGAAAGCGGTCCTCGATGACGCAGCGTGTCGGGTTTAATGAGTGTTTAAGAGACGAAGGTCCAGACAGCGTCGCAAACGCACGCGGAATTTAGAGCAGCCACCCACCTCGCTCTCCACTCACTCACTCTCGCTCCACACGTCCATGGTTTTTACCGATTTCGGTCTTCAGCAAAGTAAATACGTGTCCATCTTATGAATTACGTGCAAAGGAGAGTCATTAAGCACGTAGCATGCGCTCGTGATAAACCATGACGCTTGACACACAATGAAATACAACCATGTAAACAGTCCATTCTGTCCAGTTCTGAGAATCTTTCTTCTGCATCGGACATGCTTTGATATGCAAATGAACATAACATAATATACTGTATATGCAAATTAGTCGATGGCATCATCTACTGACTTCTAGCGTCTTATGGCGCATGCAAGAGCTACTGAAAAGTTATTCCTGAACTTTTCACCGACACAACACGTTAGATCCTATTTACAGTAGGTTGGAAGTCAGGGCCATTCATTTCAAGTGTCCCGTCAAATAACTATAAGAAGTCAATAATAAATATTATGACGTGTCGTGCCTATAGTATCTCTAAAGCCCATTTGAAACCATATTTGGGCTCTGAAATTGGTTCAGTTCTCAGAATTGGTCATAATTTGAACATACAGTAGAAGCAGTAATACCGGATTAATTCCACAGCTGATCCCCCCTATTGATCTATCAGATCCTCACTGATTACTGAAAAGCACACGGCCATCAGATACGATTACTACGTCTAGCAAGTCGAATTGGCTAAGACTTTTACGGGTAGCATTTTACAAACCACATCAACGCTCACATTCATATAATAAAGCTCTCACATAAAGTGAAACATTTATACCAGATGTGTGTCGCATATCTCTCAATCAGATCTTAAAGGTAATGTGTGTCATCTGAGAGCTACATTTAATGGGTGTAAGTCTGTGGACAAACCTAAAGCATCCTCCTTAGCTGTTCTGAGGTCAGGCGAGTCCTTAAATGCAAGTAGACCGCCAAAAGAATTCATCAGAACGTTGCTATTTGTTCACATCGAATTTGACGACTGAAGATGATCCATGGGAGAACTACGGACGTCCAGACCTCAGTGTCCAGTGCAATGATAATAAAACGTGGAGTTCAATTTTCTCAACGGTTTATGCGATTGTATCATATTTCTTCATCATAATCACATGAGCAGCTTGGGAGGAATGGGAATGAGGACGGGAAATCCGCTGGTCTAAAAAAAAAATATGCCTGACAAACGTTTAGCTACTGGGATTTTCAATAGATAGAAGTTTCCTTAGAGGTTGTGTTACAGCTGCAGTGAGAATTTCCCATATTGTGGAATGCTGTTAGACCGCAGGTGATTCAAACATGCAATGAACAGCAGTTTTCCAACAAACAACCAAATCCTACTGTGTTTCCGGGCTTTAGTTTAAAAGGTAATGACATAGACGTTATCCTTTCAAGCTGAGGATTACTTTTACAAATCTCAATTCAAGGTGATTGAAACCGAATGAAAAAACAAACAAGCACTTTTTTCGAGACCTGTTGTGGCCGTCGAAATTCTAAAATCACCTTTTTTAAAAAAATAAATAAAACGGTGCATGTCCTCAGTTGAAACATTTGATATGCTTTCTATGGCCCCGCCTTGTGCCCGATGCTCCCTGGGATTGGCTCCAGGTTCCCCCGCGACCCTGGAGAAGGCGTAAGCGGTAGAAGATGGATGGATGGATGGATGGATGGATGCATGGATATGCTTTCTATGTTCTATTTTGAATAACATTTGAGACTTGCAAATGGTTGCATTCTGTTTATGTTTACATTCATTTACATTTTACGCGGCGTCCCGACTTTTTTGGAATTGTATTTGCGGTTGGGGTTGTGTTTCTTATTATCGAGTTCGCCAGAGAGAGAAAAAAAAAACAAAAGAGGCTGGTGAGGGCACGACTGCTCTAACATAAATGCTAACAGGAACCTGTGGATGTTCCGCAATATTAAACATAACCCTAAATGGGTATAAAAAAAAAAAAAGTACCATATATTGTTGTTTAATTGATCCAATATTGTAATGATTGGCAGATGGCTGTGTTATAAGAGGAACAGAACACTTCAGGACATGCTGTTAATGGAAAATAATGAACGTCGGGGCGGTAGAAGTATAACATATGACATAGTTTATATACTTTCCTATGTAGTTATAGGATATCAAGATTCAGGGTTTGGAGGTTAAAGAAACAGGAAGCCTGACATACCGTAATACACAGGAACAGCATCAGTTGTGATTACGGCTGATGCACTGCACAATCTAATCTAATCTGATCTAATCAGGTGAATAACAACAGGGAGGAAAGTCAAGACACCAATAAAAAAGCCAAAGCAGTACAAGAATAAGACGAGTCAGGGTATCCAACAGGCACCGTAATTGTGACTGAATTGTGAGGAGGTTTTGCAAGGATATAGCGAGACGATGTTTCGGATTTCCTGATACGGAGGAGAGGGGGAAAAAAAAGACGCATTCCTGTTTCATGGCTCAACGTCTTTTCTCTGGCTGAGATTCAGCGATATACAGGCCTAATAGGGAAGTAAAGCCAAGATTTTGGAGTGGTTTTGCGAATATCTACAAGTACATAAAGCCTACGCAGGATGCCTCAGTTCAGCGAGGGAATTCCTCATGATCTCCATCTGGGGGGGGGGGGGTGAGGGGGTTTCGCACCAGTTCCACAGCACATCATCCATCTCCTCGTTACGTTACTCAATCCGAATCTTAACGCTTAAACACACTGTTTACTGCAAAGATTTGCGAAGCTCGAAACTTTTCCATTCCTGAAATCATTACTGAAACTAGCACGAGGCTGAATATATGACTCATCGTGTCAACCAAAATGTTTGAAAAACAATGTCATAACAGACACGCCGTAACTGTAAATCCTGTGCTGATATCACCGAGACGCATCGCCAAGCAAACCAAGGGGACGAAGGAGTGTGAAACTCGTTCCCATTTGAAATTTACTCGAGCGTGCAAAGGAGGAAATAGCACAGCTGGAACTCGGAAGAGCGACACAACTAAAAGGAAACTGGCTGAGACTGAAAAGCAAACAAAGAGAAAACAAGGTCACCTTATTACTTCCTTTCACATCGTGACCATGAGTGCGACTATAAAAAGCAAACTGCTTTAGCAGATATCCCTCTGTCCAGGACGAAAGGAAAATAATCTCTCCAGACCAAGACCTCATAAACACACTTTATGCTATATGCTCATAATAATAATAATAATAATAATAATAATAATAATAATAAGCTCCCTGGGATAGGCTCCAGGTTCCCCCGTGACCCTGAACAAGGAGTAAGTGGTAGAAGATGGATGGATGGATGGATAATAATAATAATAATAATAATAATAATAATAATAATAATAATAATAATAATAATAATAATAATGTCAAGTCTATTTACTGAAAATATGTTTATATTTGACTATATATTGGTGTACATATCAGAAGAAACATGACAGGTTACTATTGGTACAGCCTGGATATTTATAAAAATGTCCACAATATCAGTCCACTATCAAATATCATCATATACAGTGCCCACCATTAATATTGACACCTTTGGTAAATATGAGCAAAGGAGGCTGTGAAAAATTGTCTTTATTGTTTAACCCTTTGATCTTTTGTTAAAAAGATTCACAAAAATACTCTGCTCTCGTTCATATGAGAAAAAAATATTTGAAGTATATTCCCACTGATATTAAAAAAAAAAAAGATTTGTACACCTGGGTGACTAGGAACAGCAAATTCTCTACTCTCATCCAAAAACAACAGTGTGCCAGACACGACTGGAACTCCACATGGGATCGGGTTCTATGGTCAGATGAAACCAGAATAGAGCTTTTTGGTAATAAACACCAGAGGTGGTTTTGGAGCACACAGAGAGGTAGCCATATGGAAAAGTACAGTGCCTTGTGAAAGTATTCGGAACCCTTGAACTTTTCAACCTTTTGCCACATTTCAGGCTTCAAACATAAAGATATAAATTTTTTATTTATTTTTTGTGAAGAATCACCAACAAGTGGGACACAATTGTGAAGTGGAACGAAATCTATTGGATTTTTGAAACTTTTTTAACTAATAAAAAAATGAAAAGTGGGGCGTGCAAAATTATTCGGCCTCTTTACTTTCAGTGCAGCAAACTCACTCCAGAAGTTCAGCGAGGATCTCTGAATGATCCAATGTTGTCCTAAATGACTGATGGTGATAAATAGAATCCACCTGTGTGTAATCAAGTCTCTGTATAAATGCACCTGCTCTGTGATAGTCTCAGGGTTCTGTTGAAAGCGCAGAGAGCATCATGAAGACCAAGGAACACACCAGGCAGGTCCGTAATACTGTTGTGGAGAAGTTTAAAGTCGGATTTGGATACAAAAAGATTTCCCAAGATATTAAATGAAAACCTGACTGTCTCTGTCTGAAAGATTCAAACGGTCCGTGGTTGGATCTTCCAGCAGAACAATGATCCAAAACATACATCAACATCAACACAAAAATGTTTTACTGACCAAAAAATCAGGTCCTGCCATGACCATCCCAGTCCCCTGACCTGAACCCCATAGAAAACCTGTGGAGTGAACTGAAGAGGAGAGTCCACCAGCGTGGACCTCGAAATGTGAAGCATCTGGAGAGATTCTGTACGGAGGAACGGTCTCAGATCCCTCACCAACCTCATCAGGCGTTATAGGAGAAGACTCAGAGCTGTTATCTTGGCAAAGGGAGCTAAACACAAAGTATTGACTAAAAGTCTGCCAATAATTGTTGCACACCTACATTTAACAAATATATATTTTGATAAACCTGTGTTTTGTTTGGATTATTTCATATCCATTAGAGCAGAGCATTTCTGTGAATTCTTTGAACAAAAGCTCAAAAGGTTGATCAGAGCCTTATTTGCTCATATTTACCAAGGGTGCCAATATTAGTGGAGGGCACTATAAGATGTAATCATTTTGTTACAAATACAAAGTCCTACACAAATAAAATGTCTCATTGTTTCCATCTTTTTCTTGCCATTTTATTTATCACCATGCTTATCCTTTTCATGTTTTTTGACATGAATTTTGTGCAAAAACGTCATTTCTTTCTGTTGATCTTTTTTTCCTGGTCTCTTCCATTATATTTTACAGTTTTATTTCTATTATTTCAGTTATTATTTCAGTTTAACTTTATTTCTATTTTTCATCACGGCCAAAAGCAAGAAAAAAAAACATATTTTGGCTAGTACACTCAGATTCATGGACGTTTCTGCACCACACTTAACGTGTCTTCTACATGTCCCACAAACGACTCAGTGAAGGACATGCAGGAAGTGAGCATTTGCTGTTGTACAGCAGAAGAACTGTAAAATCAGAACATCCAGAATCTGCTCCAAACTTTATTCGGATCCTCTAGAGACGAACAATGAGACTGAAGCTCTAGAGAACTCATGAGCTGTCTTTGGTTGCAATGGTAATAAATCCAACACAGAGATAACCCAAGTTATAACTTAATGCAAGTAAAGAATTAGTGAAACAGGCCCACTTGGATATGGGCTGCAACGCATAATTTATTCTGGAACCCCATGCTTTAAGGCCTGAGCTCTTGCTGCTTGTGCTCTGTGAGATTAGAAATGGCTATTCCAGCCACAAAATTTAGTTAAGGCTTTTGCGGTGCAATAAAATTATTAGCCTGGAATACAGGCTACTATTAGTGATACCACAGGGATATTAATCCCAATGATTTGTAACCCAAACATCTGAATGCCCGTTCTCTTTGCCAATAACGCAATCATTAAAAACCCTTTAAGAGACGCAAAGTGCTACTTACTGTTGTCTAAGCTTGATAGCTTCTACTATGGAATTAGGTTGATTTATAGAGCAATTTTAAACAAAGTCAGTCTTACAGACAGAACAGAAGCCAAGAAAAAATAGTGTAGCTTGCATAGGAATGAATCTCTTGTTCTCTGTTTTTTTTTTTTCCCAATTAGCCCTAAACACATCAGAGAACACATATACATACATGTATATAGCTATTAAATAAAGGTTTGTATTGAGCTCAGATTTTAAGAGAGATAATACAGTTCATAGATGAAGGATGTCTGAGATTAACCAATAGATTCTTCCAGAACATTGACACGATCACCACAAAAGCAAGACTAGATTCTGTTTCAGCCAAGATCGAGGAGGAGCCGGACCATATTCAAACCATATCCGCAGTGTCAGACAGGGTCGGTCTGTTTAGAGCTTTAAAAACAAACAATGAAACCTCAGACCTCAGAATCTTAAACTGAACCGGAAGTCCGTGAAAGCTAAAAGCGGGGTAATACGATGCGACACGTCTTCTTTGCACCTGATAGGAGTCAAGCTGCAGTGTTTTGCACTAAAAATGACTGACTGAGCCCCAAAAATACAACAATCCAGGATTCAAAATAAAAGCAGTGATGACATTTTGTCAGGAAAGAAATGATTCTGGTAAAATGATTTTTGCTTTAAATTGCCTGAGTCAAATTTAACCAAGGTGTTGAATTAAAAAGATAAAGAAAATGACTTCTATATTGTATTTGCCAAGTTGAAAATTATGCACTAGCGCATCTCACATGTCCACAATGCACTCACTGAGCTTCTTTAAACGTGTTTGTAAGTGAAAGGGGAAAGATCCTAGCATTGAGCCCTGAGGGACTCCAGAGCGATGTACCATAAAGCAGGATTTTGGGGTTTGCAAGCTAACTTTAGGTTAAACCTAGGCCTATATGTGCCACCAAGATGGATCTCCTTTTAGCTGGGTAGATCACTATGATAACTTACACGACATAGCTAACCAGCTCTGAGGAAAGTTAAGTTGAAGCTAACCACACTGAGCGGTGGTGTCACTTTTCCTTCAGGATCCCATGGAGCTCAGTGCTCATAATCTGAAAAGATCTCTCCAGCATGCTAGTTTTCAGGGACAGAGAATCTGTAAGGGTTTTTCTAATTCGCATTTATACAAAAGATTCTCAGAGGATGGCATTCTGTACCTGTGTAAGCTTCTTGAGCCTGAAACGGTTTTTACAGCAAAAAAAAAAAAAAAACGTAAGTTGACAGAACCATTAAAAAATTCTTTTGTGGTAATTGATGAAACCCCAAGCATCCTGAGAGAAGCTTGAAAATTTGACACAGAAGTTGCGTAAAAGCGTCTTATAATTACTATGTCAATACATTTAAAAAAGGATTCATCATCGGTCCGCTAAATCGGCACGCCTAGCATATGCTCACAGCCTGTTTTGACACTGCGCTGAAAAAGCTGTTTTGCTCTGACATGTTTGCTTACACATTGAGGTTGGCAGCTTGCGGCTTCCTGAGACACAAAAAAGCCACAGTTTAGAAATGACTGAAGACCTTTGCACAAATACTGCTGATGCTCTAAGGCGCCACTCGACCACAAACCAGACTCATGATGCCTAATGGAGGAAGCTAAAGAATCTTTCCAGCAGCATTACTTAAACTGCTAAATCTCATTAAGGTCCTTGTACTGAAGGCGTGCGAACTCGGCGGCCATCTTGGCTACGCTACAGGTAAGTTGTTCACGGTCATACAAGAACAGGTTCCCTATCTAGTCGAATTGGGAGTGCCACACAGACTAGAAATCGATGTTTCAGACAGTTTGAGCTGTTAATATCAGACACAAATAGCATAAATAATGTAATGTTTAGAAAATATCTTTTGCTCCAATGTTTGTTTCTTCATAACTTATGGAGCAAAGTACACTATATCGTCAGTGTATGAATCTGATAGGTCAGGTGTGTTCTGCTAACATTTTAACCAACAAGGTGATCGGCTGTTTATTGAAGTGAAGGGGCGGGAATTATGTAACATAGCCGCCGTATTGAGTGTGACTTTCTGCTCCATTGATATTTTAAGCAGTGGGCATTTATGATGTCATCACAAAATCATGGTTTAAAAAAAAAAGTCACAACATGACTCGTCTGAGCGCTCCAAACGCTCTCGGAACGGTTCGGCACACGCTGAACAAATCACGTGATCTCAGACCCTTCTAAAACGACCCAAAAGAGACCCGTACTCAGACCCCATCCGGAGGTGGTCCGAGTACGGTTCGTTTGTGGGTCCGTTTGTGGTTCGATTTCTTCGTGATATCTGAAAGCAACGAGGTCCCGGTCCGCTTTGCGTCTCGTTTCGACATGTGTACCTGGAGGCTCGCCGTACCTGCAGCCGTGTTCCGTCACTGCTGAAAACAACACAGAACTTTTCACAAAAACATGAAGGAAAGGGGTTATAACAGAACAGCACTACAATGCCGGGTAAAAGCGAATAAAAACCACGACAGGCGTACACGAGCACCCGTGACAAAATGCGTCGAAGTGGAGAGTGCGCTGAAATGAAGGGTTCGTGTCTCTGAGTTCTTATGAAGTTGTGGCGTGAACTTCAGGGTCTGAGAAACCCCTCATTGCTGAAGAAGACCAAAAAAAAAAAAGAAACTGAAAGGAGCTCTATCCGACAGTGAACTGGAGAGGGAATCACGGCTGGGTCATTTTACCAGACAACAATTCAAAACACATGTGACTGAAGAAGAGGAACTAGAATTTTTAG
Organism: Ameiurus melas; assembly: GCA_012411365.1. Taxonomy (NCBI): domain Eukaryota; kingdom Metazoa; phylum Chordata; class Actinopteri; order Siluriformes; family Ictaluridae; genus Ameiurus; species Ameiurus melas. Next base: position 36,333,527 of record CM022755.1, read on the forward strand.
AGCATTTACAGGAATCCTGATGTAATAATCAGCCTCAACATGCACTGACAGAATCTAAATAGCGCTCAACTTCAGCAAGACCGGAACTTTTTATCATTAACAGCAGATCTGTACAAGAATGGACCAGATTTCCTTTATATCAGGATATCCATTGCTGATAAATGTACCAGAAATTACCATGGACACTTCGAGTACTTCCTCAATAAGAGGATATACGAGATAAAAAAAAGTGAAAAGTCTGAAATCCTTTTCACAAGTAGCTAAGAACCCTTAAGGAACCTCTAAAGAACCGCTAAAGAGTGTAGGTTGGAGAAAATGGTGGATGTGGAACAATAAAAATAACCATAAATAACTTCATCCAGTGGAATGGGACCACCATAGGACCACCACTGATGGGCTTTGTGTTGGTTTGATATCATTCTACACAATCACCAGGGCTTCCTAAGCTGCTGTTACTTAAATATACGGAATATTTAGTTGACTAAAGTAATAATTCAGGCCAATTCAGTGTAGCAATACTGCCATCATGTCGTGTCAGCAACACAAAGTATGGTACACGCTGTATCATAAACCCACCGTTAAGTATTGTGACATATTTTTGCCACGAGCTTGAACTGTACAGATGATGTCGCAACCGCTAAAGACAGACCGCCGTGAAGAAACCATGTCAGAGAGGAAGCTGCGATTTGAAACGGTTTTATCCGACACAGGAAGCAATGCAGATTTGAAATTCTTCTTGCTCTGGAAGTCTCAGTTATCCCGGTAGGCAACGTGTTCAGGCGATCTGTAAAGAAAAGCAGGACTGCACTTTATCAAGCTCCGGCTGAAAACGCTGTTGGCGAAAAGGTCAGAGTTCACACAGACTGACGTTTTAAATGGAGCGGTGACCCTGACTGTAGCCTTCGCTGGAAGAGAACAGAAAGTGTGTAATGGATAGCGTGAAGGCCACCAGCACTGAGGATTATCTCTCAAACCCAAAGAGCAGAATAACCTTCAAATATTTATCTTGAGGCGCTTGGTGCGTGATGTTTGCTTCTCTAGGTTTGCACTCGTTCTACAAGGCGAATCTAGCTAACTATTAATAGAAGTTTCCATCCGTCTATTATCTCTACCGCTTTATCCTTCTCAGGGTCACGGGGGAACCTGGAGCCTATCCCAGGGAGAATCGGGCACGAGGCGCGGTACACCCTGGACAAGGTGTCAGACCATCGCAGGGCACAATCACACACACACTCATTCATACACTACGGACACTTTAGACACACCAATCAGCCTACCATGCATCTGTTTGGACTGGGGGAGGAAACCGGAGTACCCGGAGGAAACCCCCGCAGCACGGGGAGAACATGGAAACTCCTGATCCTGATTGTCAAGTTGATTACCCCAAGATGAACTGTTTTACGCTACTCATACCACACCAATTTGCCAATGATTACCATTTTACGTTTATTAAAACAACACAACGTCATACTTTTGATCTGTTTCTAGTTACATTGAATGTTGTAGAACACCCATGAAACAAGTTAGCTCGTGTTCTCGCTTACGTTATAGCAGCTATACACAGTGCTTCCTTCAACACCCTTGCTTTCTCTCTCCATTAAATTTAATAAGACTGAAAAGAAAACAACCCAAAAAAACGAACGAAGCTTGTGACGATAGAGAGGAACCACAAAGCGTAAAGCCCTCCGTTTGCAAGACGTCAGTTACAGCTTTACTTCTGACTGTTACCAAAAAAAATAAAACGCTGACACTGGAGACTCCTTCCAATAAATAAACATCTTGTTAGATAAACTTCTCGCAGAAAACGTCACAATATCAACAATCACACTTTTTTTTTTTTACACCCTGTGAATGAGCTGTTACTATAAGAAGGATAATGTATTCACACGAGCAGGATAATATGAACCTGTAATTTGTAGCTGCGCAACTGTCAGAGCTCTGATTGGTCAGAACATCTTCTGACCAATCAGGATGGAGCATTCAACAGCATCGGGGTATGAATTGAAAATGAAGGGCTTGTCTTTATTCTAATGAGTTAGTGTGACTAAACGTTAAACTATAAAATACTGAGAATTCTAAATAATTAGTTAAATGGATATTCTGGCGGTGGTGGTGGTGGTGGTGGTGGGGATGGTGGTGCGGGGGTGGGGGGGTTTTGGGGGGGGTTGGATTTGAGGTATGTTTAAAGGTGTGAAATCAAATTGATTGAGAATGTTATTTTTAATTGAGACACAATTGCTTAACTTGTTAGCCTCGGGAAGAGACCATATCAGACAGGAAACTGCGACGTGGCTTTATCTTACACAGGAAGTAATGAGGCTTTCTGCTTCCCTTTTCTGTGGAATCCAAGTTCATTGTTAGGAAAAAGTTTTTAAAAAAAAAAAACCCCAAAAAAAAAAAAAACAAAAAAAAAAAAAAAAAAAAAAGAAAAAAAAAAAAAAAAAAGGGGGCGGGGCCCGGGTCGTTTTTTGGTTGCGGGTTGTTTTTTGTTTTTTTTTTTTTTTTTTTTTTCCTTGCGCCTTTTTTTTTTCTTTCCTCAATAAAACATCAAATGTGAAGTGAACGTATAACTGTATTATAGCTCCAGGGTTTAACGTGAACGGAGTTCCGTGCCATGGCCCGTACATGTGGCTTGTATTTCCTCTACAGTCTTCACTTCCTTTTGCTAAATATTGCATTCATTTTTGCAGGCTGTAAAGTTGTTACAGTGCTGCACAGCTAAGACTAAAGTGCCATGTTAATGAGCTGTATGCACGTAATGAGGTGCAGGCCTTCGTTATAGTGTCATAAACACAGGACCTATGCGGCACAAGACGTGGGCTTCCCTGGAATTTAGAAACAACAAAATAAAGGAACACGAAACTCGGATATTAATTAACGGTATTGTGGGTCTCAATCAAACGTCATAGTCTTGGCTCAGTCGAAATCAAATAATAACGCTAAAAAAAAAAAAACAACCACAAAACATTCTGAAATTAAGTTCTACACCGTAGAAGCTTCCACAGAGGTTTCAAGCATCAGTGTTGTGGAGATCAGACATGCGTCAGACATGCTAATGTTGCAAACGCTAAAGCAAATACAATAAGATGTAAACACCGACCGCCTGTACCTGTAGGTCTGCCGGACAATTTAACTTCCATAAAACATCACACGCTTTTCGAAACGTTTCACTCAAACTCTTCACTCTTTTATCATCAAGGTTTATTCTGATCAAAGTGTATTATGTCAACAATACAGCCACGTGTGCTTGTTTACATTTCAGCGCTGCTGAATTCTGATCGGTCAGAAGGTGTTGACTAGATTCATTTCGTTTCTATAGTAACAGCTCATTCACATGGACGTCTACTGTATGGTGGACACTCCACATAAACGGATTATATTTTTTAAATGATAAAAAAAAACAAAAAAAACGTTGATATGGTGACGTTTGCGGTAAAGAGATGTTTAATGGAAGGAGTCTCGAGTGTCAGTACTTTGTAACGAGCAGTATGTTTCCTGCCACTACTCAGAGGGTTGACATGACATGCAAAAAGGAGGCCGAAAAGGGTCATAAAAATGGTCATGTGGACTGAGAATTTGATTGCTGATATTAGCGTCAGACTTTTATCCATTAGTCTAATTGTAATATGCACATTTATTTATGTATTTACGCTAGGTGTGCTACTCCAGCAGTTACAGTAGTTTGATGCTATAATATTACTGCTGAGAATTGGAATTATTGTAGCACCAAACAAAAGCTAATAATACAGATATTGTCCAGACCATGATGGAGGGATTAAAAGTCCAGGACTGGAGCAAAGAATCAGCTTTGGAAGCAATACAGCACTGAAAAACCAAGCAAGACCGTCAAAACTAGAATGTAAAGCAACGAAAAAAGAAAAATGTGTTGTATATTAATGAAACAATGAACTGACATTGATTTCTTTCTCCAAACAGTCTTCCAGAAAGTGTAAAGTATGCTCAAATACTTCATCCAAAGTAAAAAAAATTAATAAATAAATAATAAATATCTGGCCAAAGTTCTCTTGAACGTGTCTGGCACAATACAAGAACCTCTAGGTTTCTTAACCTTTAAACATGATATTCCTGTGGGGAAGCGAGAAAGAAAGCTCAGTTCTACACAACACCTTCACTTAAGCAAGGAGGTTTTCTTTCCCTTGTCAGCTCTGCCAAAGAAACCCAGCAATAGAGCCAGATAATAGAGATGGAGTTTAGCCAAACCTGCTTCTGCTAGGATTACACACTACACAGTGACAAAGTCAGACATCAGAGCTGGGAAATTAAACTCTCCAGATGGTGCGAAAGTGGGGGAAAAAAATAAGTAGAAGAAGAAGGAAAAAAAAAACAAAAAACACCGGTCTTTTACAGTTAACGAGTGCAAGTATAATTCAATTTGCTCTTTTTATTGCTCCCATTTTACAGGCAAGCAATGTGCTTGGAAAGGAAATATTAACATATTCAGCGAGGCCGTAGTGTTTCTTACCGTACCGTCATGGTGATAAATTACCCAGCGATACTATATACATCAAGAGATAACAGATATCAATGTGTTTATTAACAAACTGGGGTCGCCTAAACATCTGCAGCGATCACGAACAAATTTGGGCAGACTGACAAGTCGGAACCGTATAATTTCAAGGTCATGAACATTAGAGAGAGTAGAGAGACTTTAAAGGAAGACGGCTTGAAGGTACGTACACGTTTACTATTAACGTACAAACAGTCATATTAAAGTTTCGTCATCGGTCATGATTCAGAGTCGTTTCGGTTTCCGAAACGCTTTACCAATCTAAACTTTACGCACCAGTTGGCGATTCGTGCGAGTCATAAGACTTTGCTCAACTCCAGCAGTGCAACGTCAACAATTCTACAGAGAAAATAGATAATTACTACATCCTTGGAATTCATCAGAAAAAAAAAAAAAACTTGACTGCCAGTCCGCCAGTCTGACTGCAGCCGCCAACAGCAGAAGACCTTTCACAACTGTTACACATAAAAATTGCTCATAGACGCAATACCCTTGGAAATACCACATGGTTGCCCAATCCTGAAGGACAGCAGAAGCATGGAGTCCCAGAGGAGCTCAAGGCCTCACGCTCAGTGACGTGAAAGTGCAGAACGATGGCTTCGATAGGACGGATGGATATCACAACGTAGATAAAAATATAATCCCTTCCACCTGTGTGAAACCCGTCGCTCTGCCTGGGTGGTACATAGACACATGCGTCTCTGAGTCTACAAACACACACATACACACAGGAGAGGACGGGGATCCCAGAGGAACCCCCGTGACAGCCCCAAGCCATAGAGCCACTTCTTATTTTATTTTTATTTTTAATATGTGAGGCATTTTGAGGTAACGAGGTTTCTCCCTTCATGGCTGGACAACTTTAATGCACATTTAAGCCTTAAAACTAACACTATGCAAGTTGTTATACAAACAAAAAGCATGAATATCACTTTTAGAGAGGTGCTTACACTGCTGACAAGAAATTCCAGCGAGAAAAAACAAGACATTTTACCCCAAAAGCTGTATCGTATCTTGGACAAGATAGCTATTTAAGCAAAAGTAACCACTAACAGAAGCGAATGTGAATTTCCATGTCACAGGTCCTTTCCCCTTCGGTGTATTATCTTTTCTGCCAGAGTTATTTTATGTTTTATTAGCAATTTATTGACTGAAAAATTCAGGTTTTCAGGTGTTTCCCATATTGCTGTAGCAAGAGATCAAAAATCGGAAATGCTACGGTTAAAACATAGATGTTGACCTTGAAATTAACCTTGAAATTCCGAGCTGTGGAGAACATTTCTGGCTCTAGATTGCCCGAGTCTTGATTCAAATCAAATCTGACCAAAGTTAAACGGTTAAAACCTGTTAATGTAGTGGACTTGTGAAATGGCTACCCGGGGGCCATCAAAGCCCTGGGACCATTATGAAAAGATGAAACCTCCCTGAACCTCCCTGAAGGTTCTGCTACTCCAAGTCAAGCTTAGGTACACAAAATGAAACCTAACTGCATTTAACATTGTCGTTTTACATTACTCCTACATAGTTCTTGGCAAAAAGTGCGGGAAGAGAAGATTCTTTGCAAGCATTTGGCAAGACAATATAGTCAGAGGACTAGGACGAGACACATGACATCCAGGCGGATGAGTTGTTTCTAAAGCTAGTAACCAACAAGCAGAGGAACCTGTTGCTGTCCCAGGTCCAGAGGTAACGTAAAGGGAACCCAAGCAAAGAAAAAATGTCTAGAAGACGAGAAATTGTGCCGGAAGGTTGGGGCTACAGTGCAATAATCTGGTGTTAAATATTCCTACTGGCACACCTGGCCAGGTAAATCTATCCAAGTGTAGGTGGAACTACAGTTTGGACACGACAGCTCCATGATAGTCTTTTTTTTTTTTCCTGATTTGATCTGCACACCTGAATCCGCAAGTTAGAACCTGCCGAACAATCCAAAGTAAACAGGCAAAGTGTGGAGGAACCATGGTGTCAGGGTCGTGGTGAATCTGGAGTCTATACCGGGAACAATGGGCATGAAGCGGGAATCCACCATGGATGGAACACCAATCCATCTCAGGGTACCATACACACATGTTCACACACTCATTCACACCTAGGGGCAATTTAGACAATGGAGAACCAGGAGGAAACCTACATGGACATGCTGAGAACATGAGAAACTCCATACACTCAGTAATCCACGCTCAAGATCAAACCCTGGAGCTGTAAGACAGCAACGCCATGTCACTCCAAGTGGGGTATCCGTTTTATCCCAATTAACTTCCTGCTCGAAGACATTAGGATTAAGTCTTGATTTTTATCAAGTGATAGCAAACATGAGAAATTTCACAGCACAGAATATGAGTTTCAAAACGTCTTTGGACTCAACCAAGACCAACTGCATTACAATAATGAGTAGGACAGGAAAGAGAGATAAGCAGGAATTTTCTCAAATCCATTACTAACCTTTTCAACAAGCTGCCCACAATTTATCCATCACTCTGAGGAGAATCAGCCCGCATGGTACAGCTGTTGAGAACCGAGAGGCGGCTTCTCATCGGCATAGCGAGTGATATTCGCATCCGAACTTTTAAGCGAGTGAGAAGTACGGACAAACCAGCGACGAGTGATGCCTAGGGAGACCTAACAGAGTCGTTGATCCTTCCCTCGGCCTTCACGGCCACATGTGCAATTATAGAACAATTCCTCATCTCTGTAGCACAAGCACAAGACAAATACGCCACATATGGATTTCAAATAAACCATTAGCAAATAGCGATCCCCTTTTATTTTCGTTCTATTTCGCTCCCATACTTCTTGGATTCCAGCTAAATGATTCTTAATAAGCTTTGAATTTTACACCCACCCCAGGGACGTTAAGAAAACAAATGAGTACGGGTCTAATTTTGGGCAATCATGATCACCCTGGAAGCACATATTACTTATGGGCATATAGGAAGGGTATATATATATATATATATATATATATATATATATATATATATATATATATATATATATATATATATATTTAACATGGGTATATGGGATGATTTACACGCTTCACACCACGCTTCACACCCGTACAGTAGAGTTTGTAAGAGAATTCCTTTTAAATCCAAAAATCAGTAGTAGAGGGTTTATTGTGGGAAGGCAACCAGATCTAAACGTTCAAAATAATAAATCAGATTTATAACAATATAATAAGAAACCTCGGGCTGATATATTTGTCACCCATTTCACTGATATCACTTTATTACAAATCACTTGCAACCATTATCAGTTTAATGATTTCATTTATAATAATAATAATAATAATAATAATAATAATAATAATACAATATATTTTACTTATTATGTTGTTTACTCACTTTACTTGCTGTCTGTTAGTATATGTCTTTGTAATTTGATCTGACAATATCTTTTTCACAGAGACAAATAAATTAATTACTCTATCTATCTATCTATCTATCTATCTATCTATCTATCTATCTATCTATCTATCTATCTATCTATCTATATATCAGTTAATAAATAAAGCCACTTGAACACAGCCAGTTAGGTGTTTTTCATGGTCAAATGGCCACGTGTTTGAGATTATCTGTCATTTTGTATAATCTGCATCTCTCTCTCACACACACACACACACACACACGCACACACACACACACACACGGTGCCCCAGTAACACCTGCCCCAAACTCGACTCCTTCATTCCTCTGCTTCATTCACTCGCTCTCTAATCTCTCATCCATGCTTCCTCGCACCGTTGCATGTTCTCACACTAATTCCACCCCTCCGGGTGTGTTCAGAGCCCAGGCCAATCTGAAGAACACCATGTGAAGAACATTCTTGGCCAGACTTTCTCATCTGAACGCACTTAATACTGAGATGACCAGAAATGACATTACTACAGTGTGACTGAAGTTCTTAAACCGCGGACACTACTTCTGCACATGCACTTTGATGTGTTGTTGTTGTTGTTGTTGTTTTGCTTTTCAGTATCACATCATGCTTTCTTTCTCGTGCTTACCATGCCATCATCTCCTTCCTCCTGCTCATAATCGTAGTACTCGTGGCTTGATTGGAAAGCGAGGTTCGCGTAGAGCAGCGCCGAAAATGCAAACCACACTGATATTCCAAGAAAGTGCATCTTAAAGGGGGTCAATCTCAAATCCCAAAATTATCCGATCTGATCTGATCTGAAGCTCCTGTCCGACTCTTCTCTCTCTCTCTCTCTCTCTCTCTCTCTCTCTCTCTCTGTCTGTCTCTCTGGTTTCTTGGATGACCAGTAGTTCAGTTTTCAGAGAAGTGCATGAAAGTAATCCGAATGTGTCTTTTCACACAGACCTTGAGGACATATTTGGATGGTGATGCTGCTGCTGCTGCTGATGATGAAGATGGTGATGATGAAGATGAAGAAGATGGTGGTGGTGGTGATGCGTAAAATGTCCCTTTTGCACCAGCAGCGTTGCCCCGGTTTCTCCCCGCGCGCTCGGCTTTATGATGAAGCTCCGTCTCCGCGTCTCAATGGGCGCATGGGCATCACGTTTAACGCGCCGGGGTGTATTTCTTGTTTCTCTCCCCCTTCCTCTTTCCTCTTTTCTTTTTTCCACGGTGTCCTCTCCCGGGTCCGCTCCTGCTGCTCGTCTTTCGTTCTCTCCCTCTGTTCCCCTTCTGCTCTTCCCTCCTTCTTTCCCTCGACTGATGCACTGCACGGCGTTTCACGGAGAGAAATAGGAGCCGAGGCACGCGCCCCCCTCCCACCCCGCCTCCTGTGCGCGCGACCACCCACCAACTTTTATAGACTTGTTTATATACTACACCATCACTATATACATCTATACATCTACGTGCCTATGTATCTACAGATCTATATAATGCACAATGCACATCTGGGTATAGATCTATATAATGCACATCTGGTTATATATATATATATATATATATATATATATATATATATATATATATATATATATATATATATATATATATATATAAAATGCACATCTGGGTATAGGTCTATATAATGCACATCTGGGTGTAGGTCTATATAATGCACATCTGGGTATAGATCTATATAATGCACATCTGGTTATTTATATCTATATAATGCACATCTGGGTAAATCGGACAGCTAAACATGAGTGAAAGTCACTGAACTATTACAGTGGAGGTTCTTGACAGGAATAAACACCATGGCTGACTTTTTTTTTTTTTTTTAAGGAGAAAACAACTAATGCAGGCTCAAAAAGTCGCTTGAATGCGTGACGTCACGTGCTAATTTGCATATTAATCGAAATGTCCTGATAATTTGCATATCAAAAACGTGGCATGGAGGGAACGCGTTTCTTAAAGACACGTCTTCTTTAGTGAACAGAACAGAATAGTACAGATCACAGTACAGAGTATTCTACTCTTTTCTGGGCAAATTCTACTCTATTATATTCTAATCTCTTCCAATAAAAACGATTCAATTATATATGTTAAATTTAAACTCTGTTCTATTCTATTGAAAAAACCTCATCCGATGTCATTGCTTTCTATTCTGGTGGAGGTATTTCGTTCCGATAAAGTTCTATCCCGTTCTACTCTTCTAAAACACTTTCGGATCTGTTCTGTTCTAAGGAATTCTATTGTGATAAAAAAAAAACTCCATTGTGTTCTGATAACAGTGTGTATACAATTCTATTCTAATAAAAAACACTATTCTATTTTATTCTTGTTCTATTTTATTATTGCAAAAATTCACATTCTATTTTTCTCCTGCATTCTATTGTAATAAAATTCTTCCATGCTATTTTGAGCAATCATACTCAGTATTCATATTTGATTCATATTCATATTCCAAAGGATATTCCCTTGGGAACATTGGGAACACAGTCATCAGTGATTAGCCATTGGGAAAAAGTAGTGATCAGTGATTGGTCGCTGCGAACAGCGGTGGTTAGTGATTGGTTGTTGGGAACAGCGGTGATTGGCACTATAAGTTGGCCACAATAAACATCCTACAATCAGTTTAGAGAGGAAAAGTGAAGGAATGTAACAGATTCATGAATGGATCAGTGATTGGGCGTTGGGAACAGCTGTGATTAGTGAGTAGCTGTTGGGAACAACGGTGGTCAGTGATTGGTTGTTGGGAACAATAGTGGCCAGTGATTGGCCTTTGGGAACAGAGGTGGTCAGTGATTGGCTGTTAAGAACAGCGGTGGCCAGTGATTGGTTTTTGGGAAGAGCAGTGGTCAGAGATTGGCTGTTAAGAACAGCGGTGGCCAGTGATTGGCCTTTGGGAACAGAGGTGGTCAGTGATTGGCCGTTCGGAACAGCGGTGGTCAGTGATTGGTTGTTGGGAACAGCGGTGGTCAGTGATTGGTTGTTGGGAACAGAGGTGGTCAGTGATTGGTTGTTGGGAAGAGCAGTGGTCAGAGATTGGTTGTTAAGAACAGCGGTGGCCAGTGATTGGTCTTTGGGAACAGAGGTGGTCAGTGATTGGCCGCTCGGAACAGCGGTGGTCAGTGATTGGTTGTTGGGAACAGTGGTGGTCAGTGATTGGTTGTTGGGAACAGTGGTGGTCAGTGATTGGCTGTTGGGAACAGAGGTGCTCAGTGATTGGTTGTTGGGAACAGTGGTGATTGGCACTGTAAGTTGGCCACAATAAACGTCCTACAATCAGTTTAGAGAGGAAAAGTGAAGGAATGTAACAGATGCATGAAAGGATGCATGAAACACCCACTTTGTTTCAAACATGATTATACAGAAGATGGGGCTGGAGTAGGAAAGCATCTAATTAAAACATTTGTACCCGAGTACAATTCAAATTCAAACGCCTTAGTAAAGTACTGACCTTCAAATACAAAGTAAGTATAAAATCCATCAAGCTCCTCAGTAAGTACACTAGAGTTCCTCTGAAAATGTCCTACCATACACACTGATAACAGGAGTGTGTGATGTGTGCCTGGTGTGGAGGTGTGCTCTCAGATTAGTGGCTAAATAATTGGTTTGGAGCGTTGTTTTCCAACAGAAGAGCTCTCAGCACTCAGAGCTCAGCTCTCATCATTCAGAGGAATGCAGTTGAGGGATTTTTCTAACACACGCGTTCTCCAACAGCCGTTTCAAGCTCTTAGTTCTGTGATTAATGTGACAACTGGCATGAGTACGAGTCCAGCCATGAAGTGCCAACCTCTTTCTACTCGGATTAATCACCTAATTGGGCAGGAGAGCTATTGGGTAATTCACCTGCTCCCTCTTCTTCTACACACGGTGATCTCTCAAAACGGCACTAAGAAGGTTGCACAAGTCAACTAACAATCAATTATTTATTTATGTATTTATTTATTTATTTTACAGCATGTGACTTTCTCAGTAGATTAATCACATTTAAATAAAAGGTGGAAACAGCACTGATTCGAACGTATCCTTTCTAACGGCAGCTTCCAGATCAAATGAATTTGATCCATTTACATTTATTCACTTGCCAGACGCTTTTTCCAAAGTGACTTACAAATAAGCAAAGCGATATATCAAGCAGATATATCAGCTTATATCCACCTAGGGTTTGGCATCATATCACGATACATATCACAGACTTTATGCATCACAATATAGAGGTTTGCAAACAAACTGCCAGTAGCACAGTCGTGCTGCATTTAATGGATTTGATGGTACGTAATTTAGTTTTTGTAAATAAATAAAAGTAACACCCAAAAGAAGGGGGTAAAAATTAAAACAACAGCAACAACAACACATTTTATTTTATTTATTTATTTATTTATTTATTTTACAATCTTAAAGCTTCAGGATCAAAAAAAAAAAAAACACTGCATCAAATGTAGTAATTATTTGACGAAAAAAATGTCAATAATAAATAAAAAAGTGTTAAAAAAGAATGATGTACGGTAAAATACATCATGATATGGATATTATAGCATCATAATTGGCCAGCCCTAATGCAACTAGTTTAATTATTGATTGATGTTTGTTTAATTCATTAATTGGTCAATTAATCAATTCGTTAAATAATTCATTTGCTTGTTTGTTTGCATTGAGCACATCTTTATTATTATTATTATTATTATTATTATTATTATTATTATTATTATTATTATTATTAATGTGAGCGTTATTGTTATTATTGTTAGCATTACTGTTATTATTATTATTATTATTATTATTATTATTATTATTATTATTATTATTATTATTATTATTATTATTATTATTATTATTATTATTATTATTATTATTATTATTATTATTATTATTATTGTTGTTGTTGTTGTTATTGTTATTATTGTTATTATTATTATTATTACTCACACCTGGGCCAATTTAAAGTCACTGTCATATATTAAATATATGACATGAAATATAAGACCAACGGCAGCTCAGTGGTTAATTAAGGTCATGAGTTGAATCCCAGGCCTGACAGAGAGCCGCTAGTTGGACTTGGAGCAGATTCCACCTCACTTGTAGGTCACTTGGACTGCTGTGCTCAGTCTGCCATTGTGACTGCACTAAGTAGCTCAGGAAAAAAGGGTTGAAGGCTCTGTGCAGGACACTCAAGTTATTCCACTCCAACCTTAACGCACCATGCTTCATGGAGCTCGCTTTGTGCACAGAGGCGTCGTCATGCTGGGGCATGGAACATGCTGTAGTGTTACAGCACACAAAGACATTCTATACAGTCGTGTGCTTCAAACCACTTCTGGAATAGGAACGAAGATGATATATTTGGTGTCACCGTGTGCAATGTGAGGAAAACAAGGCAGGCTTGCAAAAGTCTTTCATCAGCTTCCAACTGCAGACGTAGAAATATGGCACATTTAAACAAACATTTCGCAGGTGCATGTAGAAATCATCACGCTCCATCTAACGATGACCTAGTGCTAATGCTGCAGGCAACGTACCTTGGAAGTTAGGAGGCCAGAATCTCGGAATTTGAGCTACAAAGTAGAAAGAAGCGTTAAAAGAAACAAAGAAGAAAGAAGCACAGGGCAGCCATGTTGATTTGAAATCACTCGCTGAACTTTGATGAACCTGGAGTTGAGGAGACCGTCAGCGAGTTCCGGAGTATGAATTCCGAGTTGAGGGGGTGTTTTCTTCCTGGTCAGAGGTCGGGAATTACAAGTTACAACCTCTAGTTGAATGCAGCATGAATAACTAACACACAATCCTTTCATAACATAGTAACATTAGCGTCTGCTTGGAACCAAATCCCACACGTGTTGTTCTGGTCCACACGCTAATGATGTGTTTACTGATTCGCAAACAAACTGCGCAAAGCAGTCTAGAGAGTGTGTAAAGCTGACTATCCAAATGAAGAGCTGCCAAATACGGACTCTTTTTTGGTAAGCCAATAATGGAATCTAACATTTTATACCACATCAATTGACAGGTAGATGAATTGCAAGTTTTTAAAACCTATAATCAACAGCTGACTCCTCTGCTACATGTCACACTTACACAACTCGAAATAAAAAAAAAAAAATAAAAACACATCCATTGACTTCTAGATGTGTCATTAAACATAAGCACTTGAGTCCCTCTTGAAGGAATTTATGAGGGTTCCTCATGGCCTGCTGACCCTTTAAGTGTGTGTGTGTGTGTGTGTGTGTGTGTGTGTGCAGCTTGTTCCCACATGGGGGGTGATTGCCCTTGCCGGAACTGGTGAACAATGACGAGAGTGAAGCAGCGCATTGGCAAGCACTGCCCCCTGCTTAAGCTGGAATTAGTGGCATCCCCTTAGCTTCAGCTAGCAGCTACGCTGAGGAGAGGGCCAGCGATGGAGATACTTTGGAGATTTCAAATTTCACAACATTTAGGACAAGAGGCGGATTTGATTACGTTTTTCTTACGATTTCATTCCTATGTGGTTATTTCTTGTTAGACTTCCTAGAAATTCTGTGTGGTGGTAGCTGAGGAATAAAACAATCCATCCGTCATCACATTTCCCCATCATGGATTCCTTGTAAGTGTAAGTGAGTGTCTCATAACAGTGGCACCTGTCGAGGGGTGGGGTGTATTTATTTATTAGGCATAAAGTGAACAGTCAGTTCTCAAAGTTGACGTCTTGGAAGCAGGAGAAACGGGCAATCGTAACGATCTGAGAGACTTTGACAAGGGCCACACTGTGATGACTGGACGACTGGGTCAGAGCGTCTCCAAAACAGTAGGTCTTGTGGGACGTTCGCAGTATACAGTGGTTAGTACCTACCAAAAGTGGTCCAAGGAGGGACAACCGGTGAACCGATGACAGGGTCGTGGGCTCGACGCTAGATTGTCTTCTCTAATCCCACAGAAGAGCTGCTCTAGCATACATTGCTGAAAATGCTGGCTATGATAGAAAGGAATCAGGACACACAGTGCATCACAGCTTGCTGCGTATGGAGCTGAGTAGTTACGGACCGTACAGACAGAGTGCCCAAGCTCAGTGCCAACGAGCACGTGAGCATCAGAATTGGACCATGGAGCAATGGAAGGACGTGGTGTGGTCTGATGAATCACGTTTTCTTTTACATCATGTGGATGACTGAGAGCGTGTGCGTCGCTTACCTGGGGACGAGATGACACCAGGATACACTATGTGTAGAAGGCAAGCTGGCAGAGTGGATGTTATGATGCTCTGGGCAATGTTCTGCCGGGAAACCTCGGATCCTGGCATTCACGTCGGTGTTACTTTGACACGTACCACCTACATAAACATTGTCTCAGACCAAGTACAATCCTTCATGGCAATGATATTCCCTAATAGCAGTGGGCTCTTTCAGCAGGATAACGCGTGCTGACACAATCCAAAAATAATTCAGGAACGGTTTGAGGAACATGGCAAAGAGTTCAAGGTGTTGACTCGACCTCCAAATTCCCCAGATCTCAATCCGATCGAGCGTCTGTGGGATGTCCTGGACGAACAAATCCGAACAACTTACAGGACTTAAAGGATCTGCTGCTAACATCCTGGTGCCAGATCCCACAGCACACCTTCAGAAGTCTTGAGGAGTCCATGCCTCGACGAGTCAGAGCTGCATGCGGTTTCAATGTTATGGCTGAGCGGTGTATTTTCTTAGAGTTGATACCAACACTGTCTAAAAAAAAGCCAAATGTTAATGTGCAAAAACATGCAGATTATATTGCATACGAAATAATTACAATTAAACATGTCTTACAAGTTCTTTAAAATGAAATGAAATCCAACAAACATGCTTTTGTTAAAATCCCAGAGTAGTTTGTATAAGATCCGGTTTGTATCCTTTTGTGGTTGCATGTATGTGTTACTAGTGTGCTAGAGTTGTCTGGATATGAGGCAGGTGTGTGTGTAGCTTCAAATAAAACTGATCACAAATGACGTTAACAGTTTTTTTTTTTTTTTTTACAAACTTCTTGTCAGTGTGAGAACTTGAGAAACAACATTCCTCTTTAACTTGACGTATATCTGTAGTCGAGAACTCTTCCCGACCCGTCTGCTTGAGTCTGAGAAGTGTTTTTCACGGTCTGCAGCGCCACAGCCGGCAGGTCACATGGCACTTTTACAGCGTTTCAAAGGTGGAAACATATTGAGCTTGAGATAACAGGCTTTTAGCACTTCTTTGTTTCAGCGCTCACACTCAGACACAATTCACCGACCTGAAGAAAAATGTGCGAATAGCTCTCAAGTGATAACTTCCAAATGTGTGTGTGTGTGTGTGTGTGTGTGTTTATGGAAAAAGCTGGATAGTAAAGATTGGCTTCGGCTGCTGCACCAAGATATCATTTAATGGTTAAGCATCACCCTATAAACATATCCATTTGACCAAAAAAATAAATAAATAAATCAGTAATAATGAAAGGCATACAGGATTTTCCGGGATCACTCGAGAGACGGCAGGAACAAATTTTATAAACACTGCATGGAATTCTTAAATGATTTCCCGAGACATCTTGTTTGATAGTTTTCTAATTTTGCAAATCCGGTAGAGGGATGGGTCGGCTGATTTAGGTGGCTGTGGATCAGGTGGTAGAGCGGGTTGTCCACTTATCGTAGGGTTGGTTGTACGATTCCAGGCCAACGTGACTCCACATACTGAAGCATCCTTATGCACAAGACACTGAACCCCAAGTTGCTCCCGATGGCAAGTTAGTATGCAAGCCTTGCATAGCAGCTCTGCTACTATTGGTGTGTGAGTGTGTGTGTGAATGGGTGAATGAGAACCAGTGTAAAGCACTTTGGAAAAAACACTATATAAGTGCAGACCATTTACCATTTACCATTTGCCATGAGTGGATAGCATTGCTACCTCAAGGCTCCAGGGTCCATGGTTCGATCCTGGACTTGCTGAGTTTCACATGTTCTCCCCATGTCCTCCGCTTTCCTCCCACCTCCCTGAAACATGCCGTTGGGTGACGACACAAACTGCCCCAGTTTCTAATGTGTGCATGCATGGTGCGCAATGATGGACTAGCTCCCCATTCAATTTGTACAGTATTTCCGCTTTATGTCCAGTGTAACTTAGGATGGGCTCGGAATCCAACAGGATAAAAAACGATATTGGGATTCAATCCAAATCTAGTCCAAACATGTTTTATATCAATTTTGTATCACTGTACATTTTGTAAAGTCAGCTTCACACTGTACAATTTTTGCCCTTACTTTTCTGAAAGCTAAAAATCACAACGAGTTAAAGAATTCTTTGATTTTGTGAGTTGAATCGAGTTGAAATCGGCAGTGCGACATGCTAACCGGCAGCTGATTTAGTGCCATGAAGGACAAACATGACCAATGACAAAGTTCTTTCAATGTTCTTTCAATGTTCACAATAGTCTGAGCACTGCTATGACGCTTGTCGTAGAGCCAACCAATGAAAGGCCGACGTAGAATGGCGCCAAACTCAAAGTGCGATTTAACGTGAATTTAAAGCGAGCAGCTCTGTTTGATGTGCGGTTCACCACTTCATCAAATGTGTCTGAAAGGTTGCGTGGGAGGTCACAGGATTCTGAGGCATTTGACCCTCGTGCCATTGACGTATTTGCCCAGCAAATTACTCTCACCGATCGGGTCCCCAAATATGCGTGACAGCTGACGCGACACAGTCCCCGCTTCCTACACAGACACACACACAAACACACACACAAGAAGCAAACGATGAGGAATGAGCGAGACTGAGAGTGAAAGAGAGCGTGTCACTCCACCTCTGGCCTGCTTTCATTCGTATGGAAATCAGTCCTGGGAAGTTTACGTTTAAGCTGCTGAATGGGGATTAGCATGACTCCCCCTCTCCGTTAAACACAGCAATTACAGAGCATCCATCTCCTTCAGTCTGGCAGCCTCAGTAAATATATATCGTCTGAACAAAATCACATGCAAATGCAAACATCTCGGTTAAGATTCCTGGCTTACACGTGATTCGTGATTCAGCCATTGCACCCCCTCTCCCTTCCCCAGAATTGCACTTGGCTGACGGTTTTGAACGTGGCTTGGCGGACACTTCAGTATGTATATGACGTAAAAATGGTTTAGTGCACTTCATGATATATGGCTACAGAAATAAGTCCTGAACTGTGAAGGAATAAAGCACACAGCCACAGTCTTGTAGCATAATAGTATAATGACCTTCTAGGTCATGGGCCTTGAGTCCAGGGGGGCATCTGACTGCAAAACTGCTCTGCAGTTTCATGTTTATATAGTGCCAGGATAAGGAAGGAGAAACACATTCTCAGACAGTTTGTTTGACACAGACTGATTGATAATTACTTCTATCTGGACATTTTAAAGACCCCTGATGGAAACGTGTAAGAGAACACCGTAGGGTATGGTTTTTTAGAGTACTTTTCACACTCGTCTCAATAGCAGCAAGCAAGCCAATGATCACACTTGTTCTGTATGCTTGAGTCATGATTCTGGGCTTGTTTCGTGGAATGGGCTTTCACAACTGAACTGTGGATCGATTGGGTGATTCCATATACTGTATCACTTATGTGCAATCGGTGAAGAACAGCACGTTTTTGGATGCATGGCTCGTCATCATGCAGGGATATCTGCACTCAAGGAAACAGTCTCTTTAGAGGAAGATTTTTAGCCATCCAGGCTGACACAAGCCTCTGCACTCTGGTCCGATGAATGTCTTGTTTTATCCATCAATAACAATCGCCTCAACTGATGATGTCAACCCTTTCCACACTATGAGAAAACTGGAAACAGTTTAACCCATAATGTTACTTGGAATGCAGGTCTGAAAATGGACCACACCATGGTTTGGCTAAAGCAAATGCTAGAGCACCATTTCCAAGAGGACCATGGATCGGGTCGCTGGACCACTCCCTGGCTCAAAAACAGCTTTTACAGTCCATCAAAATGTACGAAACTCTCATGGCAAATGGCCCAAAATCTGAAAATAGTCCGAAAATGGCCCAAGATGGAAGCGGAGAGGTGGATGAAAGAGATCATTCTCTTGGATGGGTCTTACAACTGTAGGAGAAGGATTTGGATAGGGAACTGGAGCAAGTATTCTGTCTCTGGATGACACAAGTAGGGATATGATCAGGAACTTTGAGACATCAGAAAGGAAACAAAGGCCTTGGAGCATGGGCTCGCAGAAGTCAGTTCTAAATGAGAACAGGGGCTCTTAGAACTCAAGATGAATCTATGGACATGTGCTCTTCAGGATGGCAAAAATAGGTTATGGATTGGAACTGGAGCCTCTGGGTCTTACAGCGACACAAATCAGATCTGGATATAAACAGGAATGCAAAGATGTTGAGACAGCAGCAGGAGCTTGTGCGCATTGTAGGATAATTATTTGGATATGTCAAAAGACCTCTAGATTGAATAAGAAGTAAGATACAGACAGACTTTTAGACCTCTGGATTGAGGCGAAGGCCTGTGGATCTTAGGATGGCAGGAGTAAGTTCTAGACTGGAACAGAAGCTTGGGAATGTGGAGTTTAAGAGGGCAGGACTGAGTTCTAGATAGGACCAGCAGCTTCTAGATCTCAGGATGGAAAGAGCATCCTGGGGGCCACAGGAATAGGATCTGGCTAGGATGGAAGTAAAAACCCGAAGACCTCAAGACTGTAAAAGTAGGACCTGACCTTGCAGACGTCAGGAACTTGTTGGCCTTTAGAAGCCAGGAGTAGAGGATACCGACCTCAGTAGGAAAACATATATTACATGAAGAATAACTGACCAAAATATGAATGTATTAATCAATATAGTTATTATTATGGCCAAGTTCTTCATTCACAATTGAAAATAGAATAATAAACGCCCCTTTTGTTTTTTTTTGTTTGTTTTTACATAATAGATGTAGTCAATGTCCAATTATTGTCATTTCCCTTTTCTTGTAAGCCCTTTGCCTCGCTGTTGCCCCCAACTTGATTGAATATTACTTCTTGTGTGCAATTAAAACAAATTTTCATCCACAGTGAGCAATAATCAAACTCAAGTCGAATAAAAAGCTCATCTCATTAGCAGTAACCTGGTCAACGACATTGAGGAACCAGAGACCACACTGCCTGCAATTTACCTATTTGCCTTCCCAAAAGGCGGCTCTGGGTTTTCCTTATAATAACAACGGCTTAATTGTCCGCAGCTGATTTCCATCTCCAATCAATTCAGCTTCAGCTTACTCAGCTAGCAAAACTAAGGTAGTCGGTATTGCATGGCAGACCCAAGGCCACACCATAGCTCAGATTTTCTCAGCTCCAGGGGTCTCATTTATCAAAGTGCACGTAGAACAAGTTCTATTTCTGTGCATAAGAAGTGCCAGTACAAATTATGATAATGGCCACATTTTGTGCACACATGTACACGCAGCGGTATGCAATGGAAGTTGACAAACCCCATACATACAAAATTGCTGTGCTTGTACAGGGCCACACTCATTCCCATTAAGAAACACACCTAAATGACTAAATATGGTAAAAACATACAATAAAAGGCCCAGTAGCCTGCTAGTGGACAGTGTAGAGTATGCCAACGGATGTAAGAAGATGAACTTCACTGACAGTGGAGTACAGCAAAACATAAATGTTTTATTGTGCACATTTGTCAGTGGTTTGTCTAAGAAATAAAAAATCAGCCATTTCCAATGCCACCTTGCTAACGTCACTGTGCTGTTCTGCACAATCGAAGACTCCCACGTTCCACCTTGCCACTGAGTGATGAGATTTAAGAAGCTCAACTCTGCATCACAAGCTACCTGCATAGTAGCCTTATATGAATTCCTCAAAGTTGGCTGAATTAATTGGTGCAATCTGATGTAATTACAGTTGTAAAACTGCTATGGTGTGAACAGCGCTCATTATTAGTGTCCACTATTGTATTTCTGCTGCTGTACTTGGTAACCTAATGTATATTGGATCGTTAGATGTGCCAATATGATTTAAGACAGCTCCTCGCAATCAGTTTACCCGTGACCACACTTTGCTACGATTAGGCGTTTCTGCATATCTCATGGTCAGGAGTAGTTCGAAGTATTCTCACACACAAGAATAACCTGATGAAGCACAATCTACGCGCGGAAACACGGCTATGTAGAATTTACACACAAAACTGATTTGACAAATGAGATCTGCTGACATACTGACCTGAACAGTTTCAGGGTTTCCTAACTCCCAAGACAACCGACTCACAATTTGGTATACAAAGTGATCATTTATGTCAGAGAGAATTGGGTCCACATGTGTTACCAATATGTAGTACATATTTGGAGAATCAACCCATTATAACCCCAGTCAGGCAGCTAAGATTACAACTCTCAAATCTTATGCAATGGGGGCAGCAGCTGCAACTGCAAGTGTCATCTGAGCTACTAAATCTCGCTTGCATCACCCAGGCGTCTTTGGTACAGTTTGGTACAGATTACATTGAATGAAATCCAATGATGCGTTTGGTACTGTGTGAGGATAGTTTTGTTCATCAGGAGATCTAAGCTATCGGAGCAAAAGCTACGCCGTGTGTGACATCATATCATTCACTGTCCACTAGTAAGGACTCAAATGATGGCTGGCACATTATGCAGATTATGGCTATCTGACGCCAACGAGAAACCATCAACTGGTGTCTTAATCCTCAGATGCTTTCAAATGTATCTTATGCATCTGGAATGACAGCGAAGGCTATTCTTTGCTAACAGAGAAGCGCACATAGCTAATCTACTGTAGTTTGAGCCGTCAGAGCAAAGAGAGACGGAATCGAGACATTGCTTGTATTGCATTAGTGTCTGCCCTATGTTCTCTCCGGGAGGGAATGTGACCACAGCATTTTATATAGAAGTTACGCAAGACAAGTGTAGAAATGTGAAGAAAATATCAGATGAAATCAAATCTGCTGTTGCCAAAGAAAACTATTCGAAGGGCACCATGAGGACAGAAACTCCAATCCAACAGTGGCTAGCTCAACGCCTCCATGCGCCATGTTTCTTTACTCAAGACATCTCTTCTGGCTTTCTTTGTTCTATACTAGAACGTTGTGGAAAACAACAAGATCTTCTCCCAGCTGTATCAGCATAATGTGTTCTCACTGGGAATTTGATTGGCAGTTCTCTCCATGGGATAGTACGGCGAACTCTGCAAAATATATGGATTTATTTATTTATATACACACATATATGTATATTTTTCATGAATGGAAAGCGGAGCGTTTGTTATCTAACCTAGACAGAGATATGAGCTGGAGTTTACCCGTAATGACGCCGAAAGTGGGCTTAAATTCCTCAAAGGCTACAAAGTAAAACTCAATATATTAGTTATTCTTTGATAGATCATTGATTTCAAGGTGGTGTTATTTCAGGTTGCTAATAATAAAACCAATAATAACAGCTGGTTAAATGATTCTTGAGTAAATAAGGTGACTTGACAGGACTTATGATAGCGAGCCAAGAACCTTTCCACCAACATGTTGCCAGTACTGATAACAGAGAAGGTGCTTAATCTGGAACCGTTTTATTATTATTTTTTTTTCTCTCCAGCAAACGCTGCTAAAAAGACAACTTGAGAGAGCAGAATTTTCACCACAAAATCCCTAGCGGATGTTTGCCGACAGTCCGGCTCCATGCTACCAAGCGTAAATGATAAAAACACATCGTTTGAACTGAGATTTAACAGCATTCCAGTTCATGTTCATTTTATACCGCACATAATAATAATGAAATGCACATACTGTATATTTACTGTTGAGTGTAGACATTTCTACAAAAAAAAAAAAAAAAATCATAAAATATTCAATTCATTGCTAATAACTCGTAATAAATCTCCTTATACATGTACAGTTTGGTCAGTTAGGCTCAATGAAAAACAAATAACATTTGAATGGATCCTAAAACATTCTTTTAAAAGCTCCGTGTCATTTTTAGTCATTCGATTTCCGTGTATTCGGGCAGAAATGAAAAATAAAACAGGAATTTGATTATTGTTTTCAAATCCAGGCATGAGAACCAAACTAACAAACTAAAAAAAAAAAGTTGTTCAAAAAAGCCATTTGATAGCTCTAGGTATGGTTTTGGAAGTGTCTTCTGAAATGATTAAAGATTATCTAGCTCTTTTGGTGGTGAGACCAAATACCCTCATGATTATGGGATATACGTTTGTATTGTTTTGTGTTTTGCTATTTCTGGCAATAAATGTGACTTTTTTTTTCATTTCTCCAGCTGGGATTTTGAAACAGTAATCGGGTAACCATTCATTTTGTATGTATTTTCCTGACATGAAAATAAGATGAACAAAAAAGCCAGACTTTATACACGTAACGTGATCCACAGATTATTGTCTATTATTATTATTATTATTATTTTACTACTATTATTATTATTTTAAAAATAACATTACTCTTATTAGAGAAAGGCCCGCACCTCATGACGTAAAGGTTTGACTAGCACAGTATGATCCATCTCTTTAAAATAGTTCTCAGAAATAGGGCCAGTCCTGGAACAGTGGTAATGCTGACCTTCACGTATACACACATTATTTAAAAATAAAAAAAATAAAACAAATTCGAGCTGGAATCAAGACCACACATGAGATATTCTGGTGTTAGTTGTTTGTATTGTGTGTTCTTTGAATGCTTTTAGGAGAGTTTAATGCCCTTATCAAAGTGTTGACAAGCTGGATCCGGGACCGATATTAGCTGTGCGTAATACGCACTCATGCATGCATATGATAGCACGCTGTATGCAATAGTATGTGGCTCAAAGACCGAATGTGTGTTTTCATGACTCCCCTGAGACCTTATAAAGCCCGTGCTGAGGGTTAGGCAATGTCTCATTAGCCGAAGTGTAGCTTTAATGGAGTGCATATCATTATGAGGGAACTCTTGGGAGGTGGTTATGTCCTGCCAACCCCAACACACACACACACACACACACACACACACATAACTGGCTCTGTTGAAAAGGTCTAGTCCTGCAGCAGCTCCCATGTGAATGGGACAAAATGACCCTTACAGAATGGCTAAGGAGCAAGACAAGGAGAGAGAAAGCGGGAAAGAGAGAGAGGGAGAGAGCGACGAGGTATGTAGGCCATTTCCCATGAACGTTTGCCAGTTTCTGTGGGTCTAATCCTTTGGGAGAAACAGCCTCAGTGTGTTTCAGGACTCTGCTTAAGTAACAAGAAATTCTTGCTTCAGTCTCTAATGGGGGTGAATGAGCTAATTTTTATTCACCCTTTCCCAAATGCTGGTGTTTCAGAAGGAAGATTTCTAAAGGCATCACTTTATTAAAGCAGAGACATTTGCAAGGTTTTGCGCAAAAAAAGAAATAATATATACATATACATATATATATATATATATACATATATATATATACATATATATATATATACATATATATATACATATACATATATATACATATACATATATATATATACATATATATATACATATATACATATATATATATATATATATATATATATATATATATATATATATATATATATATATATATATATATATGAACAGACATTATGACCATGCATATGCTCTGCAGTTGCTTGGAAATTGTGTACAAGTGCTCCGGTACTGCAGGTGGCGCTGTTTACATTTCATAACAATTTTCACGACTACAAGAGGAAAATGCCCTACTGTTAACTGCTGATAACTATGGCAACGCATGACTTGTTGGACGTACATAAACAACACAAGCAAGATGAAGATCTGCTTATTTTTGTGGATGTCTCTCTATGATCTGATCATTTCTCTATTATCATAGAGAAAACGAAGCCAGAAATAAGGCACAGGCGGTATGTGAGACTATTAAATAGGATTGAAGGATATCATGGATGTTTAGCATGGTAGTGATACATACAATGGATATAAAACGTCTACACACCCCTGATATAATGGGAGGTTTTTGTGATGTAAAAAACCTAAAATAAATAAACCAAGATAAATCATGTCAGAGCTTGTTTCACACCCAGTGTGAAATTACAATATATAAGTAATTAAGTGAAAAATAATCAGAAATAGTTTAGGAAAAATAGGGATTTAAAATTTTATATATATATATATATATATATATATATATATATATATATATATATATATATATATATATATATATATATATATATATATATAATAACCTGGTTGCATAAGTGTGCACACCCTTTTATAATTGTGGATATGGCTGTGTTCAGAACGAACCAATCACGTACAATCACATGTTCAAAAGTAATTCTCGTACAGCTGTCATCAGTGAAATTATTCTCATTAACCCCAAATTAAGGCCAGCTGTTTCTGTATGATATTCGTTCTTGACCCCTTCTTTCTTTCATCCAACTGCTGACGCGATGGTGCGCAAAGAGCTTAGGAAGTATGTACAGGATCTCACTTGTTGAAAGATATCGTTCAGTGGCGGGGTAGAAAAGAATTTCTGAAACGTTACAGAGAAAATAGAGTAGCACAGTGACCTCACGAAAAACAGGATGTTCCT
Source organism: Ameiurus melas (assembly GCA_012411365.1). Classification (NCBI taxonomy): domain Eukaryota; kingdom Metazoa; phylum Chordata; class Actinopteri; order Siluriformes; family Ictaluridae; genus Ameiurus; species Ameiurus melas. Next base: position 36,358,936 of record CM022755.1, read on the forward strand.
CCAAAATGTATAAAAGGGCAGGACAAAAACGTACACGGGAGGCTACCAAGAGACCTATGGCAACGTTCAAGGAGCTGCAGGAATATCTGAGACATACTGATTACTCTCTGCATGTGGCAAAATCTCCCATATTGTCCACATGTCTGGGCTGTGCGGGTGGGTTGGGCTGTAGGATGGCCCTTTCTCATGAAAAAACAAACAAACCCCAAAACAAAACTAAATCACCCCAAACCATGTTGCAAATGTGTTATGGTCTGGTGAGACCAATTCCAAAAGATATAATAATTCCATGATTCCAAAACATCACCAAAACAACACCATGCCGACAGTGAAGCATGGTCGGGGCAACGTCATGTTTTGGCTAATCTGGCTTTGGTTTTGGCTAAAACCAAAAGTAAATGTTCAGAGCTCTTCGGTTTAACAGGACACACACTTGTAACAAGAAACACCTGTCAGTCACAGGTTCCAATGTTTTTGCCCAGCTACAAACTGGGTGGTCTGATAAAAAAAATGTTTTCAGTCGTTTAACACATCCACATTTAAGTGCCAGGAAATAAAAGCTGAAATTCTAAAACTCTCTTCCCATATTCATCTAATGATCTCAAACCCAAATGTCTTCAGTCTACAGCAAAAAACACATGAACTGGCCTTGCCGTTCCAATAGTTTCAGAGGGGACTGTATATCCATTGTATGCAATGCTTGGAGTGAATCGGTTTGGGCATGCATCATTTTTAACGACCAGTCACAGGCTCAGTCATGTAGTGTGTTCATCTGCAGAGTTATCCCAGCTGCTATGTGCATGACATAGCAAGCGAAGCCTTTGAACAGCGTCCGCTTGCTCCACAGTTACATCATGTTGTGTGTTGAAGCCAGCTGAACGTGATCTCTACATGAAGTATGCTAAGGCACAATAATATTTTTTTTTACAAAACTTTAATGTAAATTCACCAAAAACAGTTATATATATATATATATATATATATATATATATATATATATATATATATATATATATATATATATATATATATATATATATATATATATAATAGAAATAATACATAGCCAATAATCAAAAGTTGATTATGCTTTTTTTTTTACTTTAATATCAGGCATAGGAATGGACATTTTCGTAAAATTTCATGAATGCAGATCATCTGCAAAATTAGGTTCTGATTTTTGGTTCTGAAAGTGTAGAAAAAAATATTTTGAGGAAAGTGGCTTAGAATGTATAGGGTAGATTAAAGTTTTTCAACTTTAGTCCGTGTGATTTATGAGGTTAGTAAAGGAAAGTGTCATGTATATCATCATGGCACAGTACCCTAACATATACAGTGGCTTTAGAAAGTTTTCAAACCCTTCGGTTTTTGCATACTATGTTATAGATTTCATTTATATGTATATTTAAACAGACTTTTTGGCCATGAATCTACACACAATACTCCTTAAAACTATTTTTTTGAAATTTTTGCAAATTTATTACAAATCAAAAGCTGAAATCTCTCATTTAGATAAGTATTAAGACCCTTTATTCAGTACTTTGTATAACGTACCTTTTAGCAGGAATTAGAGCTTTGGGTCTGCTTGGGTAAGTCTCTATAAGCTTTGCACACTTGGATTTGTGTTGTTTCTCCTATTCGTCCTGGCAGATCTTCTCAAACTCGATCGGATTGGATGAGGAGCATTTGTGCATCTTCTCCCATCTTCCTCTCTCTCAATAGATGTTCTGTGAGGTCAAGGTCTGGGTACTCAATGACAGTCAGAGAGTCCTGCTGAAAGGCGAACCTTCATCCCAGTTGCTGTGAAGTACCCCCACAGCATGATGCTGCGACCCTTATGCTTCACCGTAGGGATGGTATTACCCAGTTTTTGAGCAGTACCTAGTTTTCACCAGTACAAAAAGTTCTATTTCTGTCTCATCAGACGAGAGAAGGTTTTTCCTAATGCTCTCAAAGTCTTTTATCTCCCTGTCATATACCTTTTACTCAGGAGTGGCTTTTATCTAGCCATTCTACAATAAAGGCCTGACTTGATTAAGGATTTCTGAGACGGCCGTCCGTCAGGCAGGTTCTACCATTTCTGTGGAGGATTCTAATAGAGTTGTCATTGGTTTGGCTGGATGGACAGCTCAAGACAAGTGATTCCAAACGTCTTAAATTTCAAAACAATGGGCTCCATCGCTGTGCCCCTGGGGAACATTCAGAGCTTTAGAAATGGTTTTATACCCTTGCCCGGATCTATGTCTTGACACAATTGGAGCAAGCTTTTAATGTATGTATAATGCATTATAGTGGCTCTGAAGTGGGCGGAGCTTAAGCCTTTGTTATAGTTGCTAAAACGAATGGACAGAAACCGTGGAGTTTTCTGGTGAGTTTTGATATTTGTATTTCATCAGAAAGCATCAAAAAATCTGAAAAGTGACTGTTCTGATCAAAGTTGTATTTCTACCTGTAGTGTCTTGCCTTAAGATTGTAGTTAAGTAAGGAATTTAAAAAGAGTAAAACATGTTAACACACAAACCATCAGATCCTTGTCAGGCACTGTTCTGAGCCAAAACAACCCTTTTTTTTTCAGCAAAAAAAAAAAAAAAAAAATTTATTTTGACTCCCCCACCCCCCCCCCCAAAAAAAAACCAGGACTTGAAGTGGTTACAGTCATCATTTTCTTAATAAAAAAAAAAAAAAAAATTTGTAAAAAAAAAAAATAAAAAAAAAAAAAAAAAAAAAAATAAAATATTATTTTACTTTGTATTGTTGTTTTTTTGTGTTTTTTTTTCACACTGTTACACAACATTTTTTATTTTTTTTTGAGTTGAGTTGAGGCTCCAAGACTGCTTTCAGAGATGGTAATCAGCAACATTGGAGCAACTCCGAAAACAACTTAGGCTCTCTATACAAGTAGAATTCACTGAGCATTCACATTCAGGTCCAGAGAGACAACAAACCACTGGTGGAGTATTTGGTGAAACAAGTGCGACAAGTGCGATGCAATGACAATAAAGGTTACTATTCTATTTTTTTTTAAAAAAAAGTTTTATTTTTTTTTTTTTTTTTTTTATATTTTTTTTTTTTTTTATTTTTTTTTTAATAATAATAATAATCCTGATTAATCTTAAATGAATGAAATGAAACGTAATCATGAGATTCATAAATCAGCACTGGGGAGTGTTTTACGTTGCTATGGATGAATGTGTTTCCACTATACACATATTTCTTCTGAATGAACTTCAGAAATGTAAGACTTATCAGGAAGGGGTCAAGTTGTCACATTTTAGGGGACTCATTGCAAAAGACTAAAAAGCATGTTGATGTATATGTCTAAACAATCGTGACACCCGTGACGGCCGTTTTTCTTTTCTGTGTTAGAGCCTAACAATAACACAAGATAAGTCGCAGGAGTCCCTGAGTCGTTACTTTTATTTTGGCAAAATTTCCAAAAGAGCTTCAGGCCATTTATTGTTTAGATTTGCGTCTTGACTTTTTTTGATTTTGCGGAATAGGCCAGTCCAGCATGTCCACACACCAGTCCTTCAGTGTATGAATCCATACAGATATTTTAGATCATTGCACTGTCCGTAAGTACAAATACATCACGTCAGTGAGTCCCCAGCAAAGGACTTGTACTTTATTACCAAGAAAACTTGACATGTACAGTATAAGAAATGCCAGTCGAACTTTTTTGAACCCGGGGAGTCTCGTATCTTTTATTACAGCTGAATCTTTATTATAACCAAAGATCAAACAAATACAGAGTAGCAATTAAATTACAAAAGCCAAAGATTTGTGGAACTTATTAACGGCTCACTCTCAGATCCTTATTCCAGTCTAACAAAAAGTGCTTTATTAAAGTCAGGAGCACTTGGAGGGTAAAACCTATACATACCAGACTCACAGTTAGTGCCAGTATTCAGTATAAAACGTACATACATATAGCTAAAGTGACTAATTAGACAGATTTTGGGCTTGTCTGAGTAGATTATACTGTATGTACACGATATGGAAAAAAGGATGTGGACACGTGACCATCACACAAATACAGTATGTGGTTCTTCCTCAAACTGTTACCACAAAATTGGAAGCTTACAAATTGTATAGAATGCGTTATAATTTCCTTTCACTGGAACTAAAAGGCTCAAACGTGTTCCAGCACGATGACGCCTCTGTGCACAAAGCGAGCTCCATGAAGACGTGGTGTGTGAAGGTTGTAAGAAGGTCGAAGAACTCGAGTGTCCTGCAAAGAGCCCTGACCTCAATCCCACTGAACACCTTTGGGATGAACTGCAACTGGAGCCTCCTCACATAAACATCAGCGCCTGACTTCACTAATGCTGTTGTGTCTGAATGAACACAAATCCCCACAGTAACGCTCCAATATCTAGTGGAAAAGCCTTCCCGGAAGAGTGAGGATTGTTATAACAGCAAACGGGAATAAATCTGGAAAGGGATGTTCGATAAGAACATACGAGTGTGATGGTCGGGTGTCCACATACTTTTGACCCTAGAGTGTGGATTCATTTATTCATCTTCAGTAAAACGAATAACGATTTATTAGGATCGATCTGGAGCCAGGAACACTGAGGCAAGAACACAGCCTAGTCTAGACTGTTCCAACAAAGTCATTTTTAACATTTCTCAATGCACTAAACTTTTAATACTAAACATGACCTGTTTCAATTATCCGTTCCTTGGTTCGATAAATAAAAGTCAATTAAAAGTCGGCATGTGCAAATTTTCTCAATCATTTTTGAGCTCTAATCAAAATAAAGCTTTACAAGATTTACACTTCAGGTGCCGACTGCTTAGTCAGCAAGACCGATATCTCAGACAGTGGAGATCCCAGTGAGTATACCTGACCCAATTTATCAAATAATTCAAATTCTTCAAGCGGAGCCGTGATCATATTCTGCAAATTATGTGAGCCAAAACCCACAGGTTGGATGTACAGGTAAGGGTGTACATCCAGGTAAGGGTGTACATATATATATATATATATATATATATATGTATATATACAGTATGTGCTGCTACAGCCTATAGGTAATTCAGGATGATGTATAAGGGCCATCTTTGCTAGACAGTTAACTATGTAGCTAAAACAGTTACGAATTAACACACTTAGCAAGCTACTGAAACCCCAACAGAATTTGGCAAAGTTGGCTAGAATTGTTTCAATATTAGCTGTACTATTGCTCGAGGCAGTGTGTTTTAGATTCTTTTCACCTCTGACAATGAGGTCCTTTAAGCAAATATGGTTATAAATAAATAAATGAACTTTTGACTGGTAGTGTATAGGCTGTGTGTGTGTGTGTGTGGGGGGGATAATTGTTTATTGGGTTTATAATACATATCAAGCCATCATTATGTTTCCTTTTAAGCAGCATTGTCGATGGCCGTCACTCATCTAACTAAGTAAATAAACTCTTGTAGAAGCTAGCATACCAGATTAGCTAAGCAAGATACTGGAATTGCTATCTTAGAATTCTCATAACGAGCATTGTCTTGCTGAACAAATTATTTACATTTCTGCAACAGACTACTGACTCATCCAGATATGAATCTAAATGTTCTGGGAACAGTATATTTCATACAGGAAAAAGGAAATGTGGATGGACATATTTCCAACATCCAATTACACTAACTTAGTTAACTAGTGCTGTCAGTACTGTTCATGGCTATTGGTCAACGGTTCTTGGTTCTTTTCTCAGTTTTGTCTCAGATAAATCTGCCAATGCTCATACGCCAAGCCTAGATGCAACAACTGTAAAATAAGTTGTCGGGTTGTCTAGGGTAATAATAAAAGAGGCATGTCTAACACCAATGATGTGTGAGTTGATGATGTAAACAGCAGTCAGTGAGGTTCTTGCTCCCGCTGTTTAGCAGAAGGTGAGTGATTCAGTGGCCTGGTGCAGTGCCAGTGCAGAGGTGTGAGCTCTCATCCATGTATGTAAAAGCCATTTTTCTTTAAATTCGCATAAATCTATAAGCATACGATGAGAGAAGAGTTAGGGTTAGGTTTTGAGCTGTCATGACTTTCATGTCATTTATGGGGGATTCAAAGACTGGAAACATCAGCTCAGTAAGATGATGGAGAAATGGTGTTTTTTTTGGGACTGGACTACATGATTCCCTGAGCTAAATCTAGTTCCGTTCTCTATCTTGAATTAGTGGCTGTGAAAAGTGCACGCAAGAAGGAAAAAAAAAAAAAAAAAGGGGGGGGGGGTGGCCCGCCACCCAAAACCAAAAAAGAAAAAAAAAGGCCAGGCGCGCTTGCACCGAAAAAGAAAAAAAAAAAAAAAGGTTTTTTTTTTTTCTCTCTATATCTAAAAAAAAAAAAAAAAAAAAAAAAAAGTAAAAAAAAAGCTTTAGCTCAGAGCTGGTGGATACCAGAGGTTGGCAGTTGTGTTATAGCAGCAGTTATTAGAGCAGGATTCATAGCAGGACTTAATAACTGCCTGGTCAGGGTGGCGGTGGCTTACTGGTTTGTTTATATTTTGGAAAAAACAACCAACCAAATGTATTAGAAAAATTGTGTCCAAGTACAGAAAATAATAACTGATTTCCTCATACTCTCCTGACTGATACTGTCCCGGGCGCGATTTAAATTGGGGGGGGGGGTGTGGGGGGGGGGAACTGTCAGACTTATAATTCACCCACCACGCTAACATTGCTGGAAAAACCTTCTGTTTTCGGCTACACTTAAACCAGTAATCCCGATATAAATAAGGATATTTGGAAAACTAAACAGATACAGGTAGTATCATTGTGTTACAGCCCATGTCCTATGAATGCCGCTTTCAAAGCTCCAGTGTCTGGCCTGCCATTTGCAATATTTGCCTCCTCATTCATAGAACATTTACCTGAATGCTGGGCCTACATTCCATCTCAATCGCTTTGGATGAAAGCATTTTCCAAAGGAAACGCTGTAAAGAGCAAACGATTGGAACCAAGTTTATTTCCAGGCTCGAATCCAGACTTCCCTCATTCTCCTGTAATGAGTTAAGGCAAGACTCAAAACCATTATGTTACGTCTAGGACACAAACAAACAGCAACAACCTTTTATCTTATTTTTTGGAAAAACTTGTCCTTTAACACTCCGGACTGATACACTTTTAGCACTTTTAAGAAAGGAGTCTCCAGTGTCGGTGTAGAAAACCTGTAAATTCGCATTATCTGACAAGGACAACGATTTGTAACAAGCTGCGATTTTTGTTTGTTTTATTAACCTTGAGAGAAAAAGAAAAAGAGGATGATGAAGGACGGACCGCTTATAGCTGCTAGAATGGACGTGAGAACAGGACTAACTTTATTGGTGGACAACCAAATTGCTGTGGTGTAAGAGGAAGAAAGGTGGCTTAGTGGTTAGCATGTTCGCCTCACACGTCGGGGGTTCGATTCCCAACGTGACCCTGTGTGTGTGGAGTTCGCATGTTCTCCCCGTGCTGCGGCGGTTTCCTCCGGGTACTCCGGTTTCCTCCCCCAGTCCAAACACATGCATGGTAGTCTGATTGGCGTGTCTAAAGTGTCCGTAGTGTATGAATGGGTGTGTGAGTGTGTGTGTGATTGTGCCCTGCAATGGATTGGCACACTGTCCAGGGTGTACCCCACCTTGTGCCCCATGCTCCCTGGGATAGGCTCCAGGTTACCCCGCGACCCTGAAAAGGAGTAAGCGGTATAGAAGATGGATGGATGGATGGACCACACCAACCTACTATTGATCATTTGACAATGACAGCATAAAACGCAATGTGTTATTCTTTACCTAACTACTTCAATCCTAAGGCAAGGCTCTCGGTGTAGAGACAACAATTTTGATCATGTCAATCATTTTTTTGGAATTTTTGTCTATATTGCATCTAAAAACATGTTTTATTCCTAACATATTCAACATAACATGAATCTGTATTAATTTTATAAGCCTGTTATTCCATCAATTATGCATGCATCGTGGACACTTAAACCAAGTTATGACTGTGATAAAAAAAAAAAACAGCCTGTGACACAAAGCAGTTTTAAGAAGCAAGTGGCCAACAAGCGCAGCATGATGCAGGAGATTAACAGGTTCTGAAGTAACAGCCCTGGTGCTTATGGTGGCAAATTGGCTTCAGACTTTGGAATGCTTTCCGTGGCACAGCTCCAACATATGGTACATGTATAGGTTTGGCATCCACTACGGCCTTGCTATTCGTTCCAGCATGACATCAAATTCCTGTTGATTTGCGCACTGTACTATACTCATATATTCGGGTTTTATATTGCTGCATGTAGAGTCTGTTCTTATGACAGAATTGTGAAAAGGAAAAGTTGAAAATTGAACCGGTTGTTAAGTATTTAACATGTCCATAGTCCAAGATCTCTTACAGAATGTGTGTCTGGTTCATATATAATATACCTGCCAGAGAGAAAAAGACGGCTTCGTCATGCCTGGGTTGCGGTTCAATTTGTGGTTCAACCCAAGCAAACAGTTCATATATGCTAATGATGTTGTTGTCAAAATTATTATTGGATTTGATTACTTCCTACAGGGAGAAGACTTACAGTTGCGTGTGTCTTATGTTTTACACTCGTGCCATGTTTTACAGTCTCCGCTTTGTGTATCTTAATAGGAGAAACCATTGATTGCAAATGTAAATGCCCTCACAGATGATTATGTGTTTTGGACCATGATTTGCCATCTGAGGATATTTCACATTAACAACTTACATTATAATGGTGATTCGTTCCGTTGTAATGCTGGATCACTGGACGTGTTTATACCATCGGTCATTTCAATGAGAAATACATGTGAAGTAGTTGAATCAGACTGATGTACCTCCTTTTTGTCGTGCACTATGTGAAATGGTTTGATTGAATATGGATTTTGGAAACACTAACATTCTTCATCAGACCTCAGTCAAAACACTCACCAACACATTCACCGTTACAGACTAACACTCTCTATTAAACTCCAGTATTCACCATCAAACACCACCAAATACCAACGTCCTCTATTAATCACCCACATGATCCATCAAACACCACCAAATACCAATGTCCTCTATTTATCACCCACATGATCCATCAAACACCACCAAATACCAATGTCCTCTATTTATCACCCACATGATCCATCAAACACCACCAAATACCAATGTCCTCTATTAATCACCCACATGATCCATCAAACACCACCAAATACCAATTTCCTCTATTAATCACCCACATGATCCATCAAACACCACCAAATACCAATGTCCTCTATTAATCACCCACATGATCCATCAAACACCACCAAATACCAATGTCCTCTATTAATCACCCACATGATCCATCAAACACCACCAAATACCAATGTCCTCTATTAATCACCCACATGATCCATCAAACACCACCAAATACCAATGTCCTCTATTTATCACCCACATGATCCATCAAACACCACCAAATACCAATGTCCTCTATTTATCACCCACATGATCCATCAAACACCACCAAATACCAATGTCCTCTATTAATCACCCACATGATCCATCAAACAACAAATACCAATTTCCTCTATTGATCACCCACATGATCCATCAAACACCACCAAATACCAATGTCCTCTATTAATCACCCACATGATCCATCAAACACCACCAAATACCAATGTCCTCTATTTATCACCCACATGATCCATCAAACACCACCAAATACCAATGTCCTCTATTAATCACCCACATGATCCATCAAACACCACCAAATACCAATTTCCTCTATTAATCACCCACATGATCCATCAAACACCACCAAATACCAATGTCCTCTATTAATCACCCACATGATCCATCAAACACCACCAAATACCAATGTCCTCTATTTATCACCCACATGATCCATCAAACACCACCAAATACCAATGTCCTCTATTAATCACCCACATGATCCATCAAACACCACCAAATACCAATGTCCTCTATTAATCACCCACATGATCCATCAAACACCACCAAACACCAATGTTCCCCATTAATCACCCACATGACCCATCAAACACCAATAAACACCAACAAAAACCGACATTCTATGAATCACCCACCCACATTATCCATCAAACACTAGCACACACCTTCATTCTCTATCAATCACCAACATGATCCATCAAACACCACCAAACATTTTCTCTATTACATTTACATTTATGTGATTTGGTAGACGCCTTTATGCAGCGCGACTTACATATATCTTATTTATACAACTGAGCAGTTGATGGTTAAGGGCCTTGCTTAAGGCGCAACCGTGGCAGCTTGGCAGTGCTGGGATTTGAACTCTTCTGGTCAGAAGTCCAATGTCTTAACCACTGAGCTACACATGATCCATCAAACACCAACACACACCACCAAACACCAAGGTTCTGTATTAATCACCTACACGATCCATCAAACTCTATTAAACTCTCTATTAAACTGCAACATTATGCATCAAGCACCAATACACACACATGCACATTTTGCTATATTTGTGAGGACCTTCAATTGACATAATAATAGCAAATTAATGTCTTTCTACACCTAAATCTATCTATAACCTTTACCTCAGTATCCAGAAGGAAACCTTTCAGCGATTATAGTTTTTGTTGTTGTTGTTGTTGTTTTTTAACTGGTTTTCCTTATAAGGACCAGACAGATGTCCCCACAAGTTCAAAAGTGTCCGATATTCTTATCCTTGTGGGAACATAAAAACCAAGGATTCTGTCACTTATAACAAAGTCTGATCCACATGGATGGTGTGCTTACATGCTATCCCATTTATCACCAAGTAAGTGATTTTTGGCGTTAATAAGCTCATCAGCTTGGAAGGGAAAAAAAAAAATACACTGACTTGATGCAATACTAAATGGCCGGCACTTTAAATACAAATCTTTAAAATAGTCTACATTCTTTGACTCATTGGCCTAGATTTACCTGATAAACAATGCATTTACACAAACATTGCGGATGTTTCTGTCCATTGTTCTGACGTGTTTCTGAAGCGTGGTGGAACACTGTTAAAATCAAGCTCCTTGGGAGCCCTTAAAACAGTGTGCAGGCATTCTTAGCATTTTCTCTCGCTCTGCGTCCGTTCACCAGGCATCTGTTCTTCATTTTCACATATGCATGAATAACACCGTGTCATAAACAACTCTGCCCTCCGAAAGTGCGTCGAAAAGATGGCGCACGGTGACATTCTGAGCGTCCTTTCGCAGACGCCGTGTCTCCAGAGTGAGCAGTCTTGTGTGTGATAAGCCATCTGAGGACTTTTCCGATCAGATTGCCGTGTGTTTGTGTTTCTAAGGCTCATCCCTTGAATAGCTGAGCCGTGTTTGTTGGCATTACTGGTTGTGCACGCGAAGCTCAATCCCTTCTCATAATAAGCGCATCTGAGAGGCTTGAAATCCGAGCTGGATGGAATCGCCCACCTCGGTTCAGAGAAGATGCATTTCATATATCCTATATGTGACGAAAATGGCTTGGGGAGCGTGTTTATGGCCTCTTATGTCCAGTCCAAATAAGCCGTACAGTAAGGTCCGTTCTTTAGCCCCTCAGACCTCTGTGTATAAATTCCCAAACTTTGTAACTCTCATCTGGTGGCTTGACCTGCCGAACACTGCCGCTGAACTGCTCCATATCCATCACGGCCTTTTCTTGGCAACCTGCTCAGACATACGGGGAGGGGGGATAACGCGGGTCTTTCGTGCCTAGAAATAGTTGATAAATACTCGATTTCAAGCTCCCCTGCAGCCTGCCAAGAATCAGGAGCAGTGCAGTCCCTGAGGGAAGTGTTGCTATGCAGACTGTCTGCGACTGTACCCGCAGTCAAAGAACCCCATTACCCCTTTAAACACCTACCCCTTTTAAATACTGTGTACACTTACTGGTCATGTTAATAGACTTTATTAGCCTTGTTATACTGTATGTGTAATTACAAACTAAAGCTTTATTGGTTTCTATGTTAATCGTCTTCTAAATATCCTCGGAGTCAGTTTCTGATCATCGCTGTTGGTTGGATAGTTTTTATTAGAGGACTGTTTCTCAGCCCATCACCAAGCACACTTACTTTCCACTACCATGGCCAGTGGTTTACCATCCAATAAAAAAAGCGTATCTGCTCAACAGCAGCTCTGACAGTAGTGCAGCGGTGAAAGGCAGGTTTATATTAATACTCTTCTTTTAATATGTTATTGTTTCTATAGTAACAGCTCTTTCATGGTGACTTGTATGGATATGTAAGCTCCACATGATCTAAGCTCAATAGTAAACAGATTTTAAACCTGTTGTTATGTAACAAGGAAAATGAGTGGTATTTAAATGGCCATATGAGGCTGTATACAGATTAAGTAAAGCAAGTCCAAAAGTTATGTCATTATTTGAGATTGACCGATATCGATAATTAAGCCGGGCGGTACCTTGCGATAACCGATCAATCAACGAAAACCCTCAAAATAAAATATTGCTGAACTTTAATACCAAAAAAAAAAAAGAAACAATGCTGTATGTACCATGAAACGGCACTGTACTTTTTAAAATGAAATAAATATATAAATATTAATATATGAACTATTAATGAATATTAAAGTAAATAAAAGATGTCCATCCAGACTGAGCAACAGTAACACTCCAAATAACCAATAAAAAAGAGACATTTAAAATGAATCTAAAAACACTCCAAATAACCCGACAAAATTTGTCAGCGATCGGTTTTATTTTGCCTCTAGAGGCCGCTCTGGTACTGTATAATCATAGCGGACACTTCTCAGCCGCTCCTGCAACGGACGTAACCTGGAAAAACGGTGTGGATTTTTGCTGATATCCGACAGTTCCAGCAATCTGTAATCATTAAAACCGATCAATCAGTCAACCTGTAGTCATTAATATATGCAGGGAAAGTTATGTATATTCAGAGTTGGGTTAAGGCACCTGCTTAAGTTATGCAACCGAGATTGTACAAATCGCCTGCGTGAATTTAATGCCTATAATGTTCCCAGAATTCTCATTCAAGAAAAGGTTCAGAATCATGCATAAGTGAATCAAACCTCCATTTTACGTAAACTCCGCCCACAAACTCAACTCTCTCAACTTCTGAATAGTGTTTAAGTGTGTAGGTCTGTGGTCCGAATGCTGATGTGCATAATTTTGGTATTAACTAATCACTAACCCACCTTAAACCACCTCTGTATGGCCCACAGTTCAGTTTAAACATTTAAACATTTATAATATGTAAGGAGTCTCCAGTGTCAGTCAACAGTTTTCCGATGTCTTTAGAACACAGGAGTTTACGCTTTATGGTTTCTTATTAACATGACAACCTGCATTGTTTTGTTTTTTTTGTTTTTTTGGGGGAGGGGTTTGGTCCTATTCTCTTCATAAGAGAGAAAAGACAGGCTCCATCATACCACACTGTTACTAATTATTTGAATATAACATCAAAGTGTTTTATTCCCCAAAGTACCGCGTATCTCTGGATAAAGTCAGCCCACAAGGATGTAGTTATTGTTGTTTGCTCGATGATGAGTTACGTCGCATGTTTGCCCGCCTTATTATTTCTGCACAGAGACAAAACATCTTGTGATGATGCGATGGTGAAACAATTCAATAAACGATAGAAGAAACAAGATCACTTTAGAAGCCAGGCAGGTAAACCAAAGAGACGCGGCTGCTTGGAAACGAACTGTGTTAATAAGCTCTGATTTCATTTGTCTTCCAAGATGTCATGTGACTCCTGCCATGAGGTTCACTACTTAATACTTACCCAACCCACCCCCACCTCCGGTTGTTATGAATGATCTCATTTTACGGCTTTCTTTTTATTGCAGTGTGCGTTTTTGAATGAAAGAATGGCTTGGCCTTGTGAAAGTAACATTGTGTAGTGTGTAGCAGGAGAGTGTGATAAAAATCCAAAAAAATTAAAACACAGCTCGGATTTAATGGCGTTCAATACAGGCACTGGGTTACAAATCCACCCACCTTGTGTGTGTGTGTGTGTGTGTGTGTGTGTGTGTGCGCGCATGCTATAAACTTCAAAGCAACCCGACTCAACTTGACATAAAGTGTTTATACTACAACCACATCTATACATTTCGTAAGAGACCAGAATTGGTATGAAAATGTGTCCGGGCCATTTGTCATCACCACAACGCATTTTGGCTTTGCAAAGACGAACAAGTGTGGTATTTTAAGTACTTTTTGCATACTCTCCCACGAGATATTTTGCGCTGGTTTGCTATGATTGGGAGAAGAAACTGGCGAGTCAATTCCAAAAATAACCCGGTACGTTACTCAGCACAGATGGCAAACAGGACTGTGTGTCTTCATTTCAACCCAACAGGTCTGAGAACGATATAGGAGAAAAAGATTCACACAAAGCTTCACACGCACATGCACTGTTTCCCATGACTGGGATGAAAATGGTGAAGTAAAAATGATGATCTGACCATTTCAGAGCGTGGCACCATACATCAGGACGATAAGACAGCTGTGCACTTGAATCTTGGCTTGATTTGATTGGTGCTTTTTGAGTTTTAGTCCTAGTTATGACTAATACAGTACATAAAATCAGAACGAGCTGGAATGTCATGGCCTATAGTTGTGTAAAGCAAGCTCCTTATTTGAATTGTATTGTCCTTTAAGATGAATTCCATTCACTATTTGTTTTATTCACATTACTCTAAGATCATGTTTGCTGCTGTCGTGCGCATTAACTGCCGAACCTCAACTCCAGTGGAGACATGCTTAGTTGGGGTCTCTATAAACAATAAAACATGACGAGCTGATGTAATGAAGCACAAATTCCTGTTACCACCCTGACACTGTTATTTATTTTCCTATAACAGCCATAGCCACAAAAGTATTTCATTCCTTTTATACCAGAGCAATTCGCCAATAGTTATTTATATATTTTTTTTCATTAAAAAAATGACATTTCATCAGTTTCTAGTTCTATTTAATGTTGTGGAGCGTTCACAAGACAAGTTCGTTCCTGTTCTCACTGATTTTATAGCAGCTATAAACAGACGTTCCCTCACCAGCTTCTCTTTTTTTTTTTCGCTCTCTTAAAGATAACAAGACACACAAAAAAACAACAAGACAGTTTTGTTTTTTTTAATGTTTCTGAGAAACTGAAAAGTGTACAATGCACTGAAACTGGAGACTCCTTCCATAAACTTTCATAAACATCTCCTTAGAGAAATCTTGGTAATCTTCTGACACCCTAGGCCGTCTTTATGTAGAGCAACAATTCTTTTTTTTCAGCTCCTCAGAGAGTTCTTTGCCATGAGGTGCCATGTTGAACTTCCAGTGACCAGTATGAGGGAGTGTGAGAGCGATGACTCCAAATTTAACACACCTGCTCCCCATTCACACCTGAGACCTTGTAACACTAACAAGTCACATGACTCCGGGGAGGGAAAATGGCTAATCGGGCCCAATTTGTACATTTTCACTTAGGGGTGTACTCACTTTTGTTGGCAGCGGTTTAGACATTAATGTCTGTGTGTTGAGTTATTTTGAGGGGACAGTAAATTGACACTGTTACACAAGCTGTACACTCACTACTTTACGTTGTAGCAACGTGTCATTTCTTCAGTGTTGTCACATGAAAAGATATCATCAAATATTTACACAAATGTCAGGGGTGTACTCACTTTTGTAAGATACTGTATATATACATAGCATGACAGAGTTTTTATTCCATATATATATATATATATATATATTGCAAATAGTTTATAATGAGGCTCATCACTTGGACTGTGTAAGTTGCTTTGGTTTCAAAGTGTGTGAGGAACAAATAAATGTGTATATATATATAAATATATATATATATACCACGAGGCTTCTGTTTTATTTGAGCTCTAAAGAAGACATCATGGTGCGTATCATTTAAGTCAGTGGTGTGTTTGGGCTTTTAATAAACAATATTTTTGAAGGCTAGTAAAGCAAGCCTTCTGTGGAGGAAGTGGACATCACGTAAAAGTATATGTGGCTTAGGAATACAGTCCAGTCCTGTAATTTTCATGTTCGGGAGAGAATCAGCATTATTCTATACAGCTCAGAAAATCAAAAAAATTAAAAAAAAATGGTGAAATTGATGCTCGGTGTGGAAACCAGACCAGACCACACAACTGTTTTCAATTTGAGTCCCTCTCATTTTTAATTATCTCTCACAAACTGAGGCCCGTCTGTGTTTTACAGAGAGAGAAAAAAAAAAGAAAGAAAGAAAGAAAGAAAGAAGGAAGGAAGGAAATAGCTTCGCAGAGCGCTTACAGAGGTTAGGCCAGTCCAATTGCTGTGAAGTGAACAAGATGAAGCTTGATACGGTGCAAGAAATACTCTGCACACTAGCGAATCACGGTGAAATCTAACCCCAGGTCGATCTTTTTATTTTTATTTTTTATTTTTTTGAAAGGATTCTTATTTATTTGACATCGCTCTGTATTTGTGTCTTTCTGTATCCAGAGTGACTAAGTGAAGCGTGTCTGTACCGACGTGTGCTAGAAGGGAAAAACGAATTCGACGCTCTAATCCGTCATGATTTAGGAGCGAAAGGAAAGATAAATGATACCTTCAAAAGATTTATGACTCATTTAGAAATGAGAAAGGGAACGAGTGAAGCAGTCAGTTCATTCCCAAACTGTTTAAACCTGTATATCATTGCTGAGATGCAAAATATACGTGAGCATAACACCATCGCATGACATTTTATTATTAATAAAGAAGACTAAGTGTGTGTGTGTGTGTGTGTGTGTGTGTGTGTGTGTGTGTGTGTGTGTGGGTAACAAATCCTAACAAACTCCACATTATTACTCAAGACTCCAGCCCCCAGCGTCGCACTTCCTGCCTTATCGCTGCATTTTTGTGTGAGGTCCAAATCAATCTGTGCCTTCCCGAGAGCACGACCGAGAGACGAGAGAGAGCGGGAGAAAGTGCAAAAGTTTGCATCCCTCTTGTAGTTTTTTTTTTTTTTTTTTGAAAAACGTATTTATTACAAAATGAATTTAAAATGCAGATTTCCTACACACATAACATACAGCCTAAATATTCTAACAATGGAGTTGTATTTATTATCAAAGCTCTAAATCTGGCATCCATCTTGTTTTTTTTTTTTTTTAGGGGGGGGGGGGCAAATATGAATGTAAATACTTCCGCAGCTGCATTTAATAGTCATTTGTTTTATTCGCGTGCTTAAAAGTTTGCATCCTTGTTCGACGTTCTCTAGTCAGTTTATTTAAACATAAGACCATCACTGAAGTGTCTAACGAGTCTTTAACGAGTTACGTGTTCACTCTTATTTAAAACATGGAAAAGTTTGTTGATCTAGTATCTGAAAATTCTGAGCCAGACAAGAGGATTAAAAAAAAATAAAATAAACAAATGATCAAAGTGTTTTGGGAGACCGAGTTAAATCCATCATTCATAAAGGGATGAAACACCGAAAGAAAATATAAGTGGGTATAAAAAAAAAAAAAAGAGAGAGAGAGAGAGACAGATAAATTCTCCAAAAATCCAAAACAAACATTACGAGACCTGAAAAAGTCCCGAAAGCAAAGCGGAACATTATTTTGATCGTCTCACCTTTAATATCTTAAAATGTTTATTTATTCAACTCAGAGTCACTGCTTTACTAAGAATCAACCACCTCCTAAATAATGTGTGTTCCGTGGTAGGCCGTTTCCATTGATGGAAGGGATAGAGGGTACCAATCAGTAGTAGTACACAAAATTATAATACGTGGAGCTGATAAACTGGACAAACGTTCAATACTATTACAGTACTACGCCACAGCTCCTCTGCCTTCTGGATTCTGATTGGTCAGAAGGTCTTCCATCCATCCATCCGTCCATTTTCTATACCACTTATCATACTGGGTCACGAGGAACCTGGAGAATATCACAGGCTACAAGGCGGGGTTCACAATCACTTTGGACATGCATGTCTTTGGACTGGGGGAGGAAACCCCCACAGTACTTTGAGGAAACCCCCACAGCACAGGGAGAACATGCAAACTCCACACACACAGGGCAGCGGCGGGAATCGAACCCCCGACCGCATTTGTTCTAACGCGTGATCGTTTCTATAGTAGCAGTTCATGCGTAGGAACTTAAAAAGTGTGTGTGATCACTGACATGGTGAAGATTTCTGTAAGTGCATTTAACATTTAAGAAAGGAGTCTCCAGTGTCAGAGGTAAAGCGGAAACTTTAGTAAGTTTTCTGACATCTTCAGGACAGAGGGGTTTACGCTCGGCTTCAGGACGTGCTTTTATAGAACAAGAATCAACTTCAGGGTGATAGCGGTAACTCCACTCCATCGAACGACCCTGTAGTTGATTGTTTTCCTATAACGTAACGTCCTCTTTACTCCAAACGCAGTGGTTCAGCCACGTCATGTTTTCTGAGCTACAAGCCTCATGTAGCTAACAAGTAGTGGAAATCTCTCATCCCTAAAAATCTCTCCTGTAAATATATATTTATATTGACGTTTCCCTTTCACCCCTCAGGACGTGCGGCTTTGGGCATGAACGAAGCAAACTCTAAACGTTAGAGCTGTTTTGGAGATCGTCTGCTTGGCGTGTGACGCAGAAGTAACTGGACGTTTCCTCTGATGACTCACGCAGCTGCTTTTCTGTGGAAACACACTGGAATCTCACAGTGTTTGGATCAGGGAGGAAATCTGGGAATGCCAATCTGAAGCAGTCATTCCTCCGGAGGCACTTTGGCACTGAGATCGTCACTGTTCTTTTTCTCTTGCTGTTTGACCAAATCCTGTTATGTGATTTGTTTATTCGGCTGGAGCGGAGAAGAACCGTTCGTATCGTACTCTTACAGGAACATCAGCGGTGATGGGATGGGGTGACGAAGCGAAGCTGCTGTTACCGCGCAGATGTTGCAGCCATTTCAGTGCCGGGTTTTTTTTTCTTCATTTATTAAAACAATTAGAAATTGTTCAGGTTGTAATGTGCGTCACGTTTAGTGGTATGTATATACATGACAACCACCTCGAGTGTCCTGCACAGAGCCCTGACCTCACCCTTACTGAACACCTTTCGGATGAAGTCTAACTAGAGCATCCTCACATAAACATCAGCGCCTGACCTCAACCTCAATAACGCTCTTGTATGCTCTGAATGAGCACTAATCCCCACAGCCACGCCCCATAATCTAGCCTTTTCAGAAAAGTTGAGCTTATCATAACAGCAAAAGTGGAATAAATCTGAAATGGGATTTTCAACAAGCAAATATGAGTGTGATAGTCATGTGTCCACAAATTATTGACCACGTAGTGTATTTCTGTGTACTTTGCTAACGTATTGTTCTGTGTTGCACCGTCCATCTTCTACACCGCTCATCCTTCAGGGTCACGGGGAACTTGGAGCCTATCCCAGGGAGCATCGGGGACAAGGCGGGGTACACCCTGGACAGGGTGCCAATCCATCGACAAGGCACAATCACACACACACACACACTCACACACCCAGTCATACACTACGGACACTTTGGAAATGTCAATCAGACTACCATGCATGTCTTTGGACTGGAGGAGGAAACCGGAGTACCCGGAGGAATCCCCCGCAGCACGGGGAGAACATGCAAACTCCGCACACACAGGGGCCGGGAATCGAACCCACAACCCTGGAAATGTGAGGTGAACGTATACACTGGAAAAACATCAGTGTGTGTGTGTGTGTGTGTGTGTGTGTGTGTGTGCGTGTGCGTGTGCGTGCGCGTGCACGTGAGTGTGCGTGAGTGTGCGTGTGCGTGAGTGCGTGTGCGTGCGCGTGCGCGTGCGCGAGTGTGCGCGTGTGCGTGCGTGTGAGTGCGTGTGTGCGTGTGCGCGTGTGCGAGTGCGTGTGTGCGTGTGTGTGTGTGTGTGTGTGGCGTTGTGTGCGCCTGTGTGTGTGTGTGATGTGTGTGTGTGTGTGTGTGTGTGTGTGTGTGTGTGTGTGTGTGTGTGTGTGTGTGTGTGCGTGCGTGTGTGTGTGTGTGTGTGTGTGTGTGTGTGTGTGTGTGTGTGTGTGTGTGAGACAGAGAGAGTTATGTGTCAGTGTGAAGGATGAGTTGTAGGTCACGGTGTCACAGTCACACATGGATATCCGTCACGTGTCACTGACTCTGGCGTGTATGACGCCGGGGTCAAAGGTCACACAGAGGGGTAGGTCTAATGGTGTCAGTGCAGATGGATAATAACTCTCGCTATGTTTGGGTGTGGGGGCAATTAGGGATGAAAAACGGTGTTTAAATGTGTTTTCACGCAGGTCTTTTATGGAGTGGAAAACAACGTGGCATTCCATCTGTCACACAGTGCCATGAATCCTGCTGCTCAATGTTTTATATTAAGAGAGTGTAGTGGGATATTTTTCCTTCTCTCTCTCTCTCTCTCTCTCTCTCTCTCTCTCTCTCTCTCTCTCTCTCGCTTAATACATTTTTAAAAATCAGGTGCAAACACTATTTCACTATTAGCCTTCTTTACCTCCACTCTTTCTCTTCTACTCACTGTCAATCTCTGTCTCTCTCTGTTTCTTTCACCAGACTTTCAAAAGTGTTCCCTTCCTCTCTCTCTCTCACTCCCTCTGTCCCTCTCTCTCTTACCCACTCTTCGTCTCAGGCCCGTCTGTCTGCTCAGATGAGTAACAGTCGTCTGAGCGACGATCTTTGAGAAGGCATCCGAGATCCTCCGCTTCCCACAGAAGCTAAATAAAGATGACGAGTTTCAGGATGATGTGTGTGAGAGTGTGTTCGGTGTTGACAGTTCCCGACTACTCGCAATGTCAGAGCCTCTCAGGGAAAATAAAACGAGCTCTGGCCTGATGACAACACACTGCCACTCTCATACCGTCAGCTTCCACTGCATGGCAGCTTCAGTGTGTGTGTGTGTGTGTGTGAGTGTGTGTGGAGCTGATTCACTAATCTGTCATGTTTGACCAATCACAACGCGTTGGAACTGTGGAAGCTTCTGGAAAATCCATTTGGATTCTTGTAAATGTGTTTGTCACTAACTAAAAATGAAAGGAACAAAGTTCTCTGAGAGGCCATTTCCGACATTTTATTATTTCAATCCTATAAAACAAAACAAAACAAAACAAAAAAACCCGCCACGGATTATAAGATGTGCCAAAGTTGCTAACAAGAAAAATCGATCACGCAGTAAATCAACAAGGACAAACGTCCAGACTGAGTGCTCTCTCCATTTTATACTGACCGTAGACACCACTGTTCCAAGTTCTTGGTTTAAATTGGCTCATAAGTGGCTCATAAGGTTCCTAAATTCACAGGTCAAAGTTCACTCAGTTTGAAGCCGAACTTGAAGACAAATCCATTCATGTTAGCACATCTGCATTCTGATTACTGTCCACGAGAATCAAAAGCGCTAAAAGTAAAAGTCTTATCTCTCAGGTATAAGAGCAATAGCACTATTATTATTATTATTGTTATTATTATTCAAATAAATAAATAAATAAATAACAAGCAAAAGTTCGTATGCACAACATAATCATATTTCAAACGTTTCATTTATTTAGCTTTATAAATAATGTTCATTATAGGTAATGTTATTAGTCGCATGGGTGTTTTAGAAAACTTGTAGGAAGTACTTTTGGGATGAGTGTACTAAATAATCTCCATCCATCCATCCATCTTCTATACCGCTTACTCCTTTTCAGGGTCGCGGGGAAATATGGAGCGTATCCCAGGAATCACCGGGCACAAGGCGGGGTACACCCTGGACAGGGTGCCAGTCCATCGCAGGGCACAATCACATACACACTCACACACCCATTCATACACTACGGAAACTTTAGACACGCCAATCAGACTACCATGCATGTCTTTGGACTGGGGGAGGAAACCGGAGTACCCGGAGGAAACCTGCACACACAGGGCCACGGTGGGAATCGAACCCCGACCCTGGAGGTGTGAGGTGAATGTGCTCTAAATGATCTAAAATAAATAAATAAATACGATCATAACGCAAACAAACAACCTCCTAGAGTAGGCTTATTACCAAAGTACAGCCATGCAGAATCAGAACAACATTAAAGTCCTGCTTTTTATTTTTTTTAATTTTTTTCCATCTTTCAGTGCAGTGCCACATGAAGAGCCCTGTCTTGGTACCCTTGTCCTGCCTCTATTACTTCGAGGCATTGAAGTTCTCTGGGAAAGCTCCTGCTAGGATTTCTCAAAGTCATCACAATTGTTTCCTGCATAGTGTCAAGACAGAGCAGTTTAAAGGCCTCATTATGGTCATTTTTTATCCCCTCTTGTCCTGTTCCCCTGTTCTCCTGCTCCGCTGGTGGGATGAAGGCCAGAATTTGTCTTTTTTGCCCTCCCGGGCTAATCTAGGGTGTGTGGTCAGGCCATGTCAAGACTACTCAGAATGTCATTTTTCATCTATTTAGCTGCTAATTGTGGAAGGAAGTGCGCTGACAGGAAAGACTGGCAGATGGGAAAAGGCACAAAATGGGCTAGAGGAAGAATTTTGAGCCTTTTTTCCCTAACCGAATCCGTCCTTAATCGCCTTAAAAACACTTAAAGCGCTTCAAAGCACCTTCAGAACCTGAGAGAAAAGATGAAGGTTTATGTTACGTGTAATAAGACATGTAGGAAAATGATCTGTGATCTGTAAAGTTCACGTCAGGTCAGTGTAATACATCATATGGAGTGCTGAGGTTGGAGTGATGGTGATGATGGTGATGCTAACCAGGACTCTCGGATAAGAGGAGCTCAGTGCTAATTTGGTGGGTGACGAATGTCAGGTCCTGCGACAAGAGCTGTTACTATAGAAACGATAACGTATTCGAATGAGCCCATTGGTGTGAAGTATATTTCAGAATAGTTTCAGTATTTCCTGTGACTTTCATGTAACTGAGAAGAGGTCAGGAGAAATGAGAGAAAGATTGGTGGGCTGTTCAAACCAAAAAAGATGAATGAAACGCCCAACAGAAAGAGTTTCCACTGATGTGAGAACATTTTTTTTCCCGATAAATATAACGTAAAAAGCTGTCTGACTCCTCCAGGAGTCATTCATTTAAAACTAACAGGGAAAAAAAAAGAGTCAATGATTTTGCTTTCAGTGTTTCCTGACGTATTTAGCTCAATCCTATGGAAGCTGTGGAAACATCAACAAAGAGGTCAGTTGCATTGACATCAAAATCATTTTCCACTGGAAGGAGGAAATCATTAAGATTAAAGCATATTTCCTCTGTGTGGGAACAGCTGGTTTAGTGATGCTGCTGTGGCATGTGAGAAGAGACACAAACTCTTTCCTGTGCTGCCATCTTCTGATCAACATGGGTTCTGCAGTTTAGACCCGAGTGAGTGAAATGTCTGACACATAGATTTGTTTGTTTGTTTGTTTGTTTGTTTGTTTTTCAGTTCAGCTGTGACAAGGCTGGCAATTATAGGGCTAGAACTGTCAAACCCAGAGGTGCAAATACTTTTGCATTCAAATGTGATTGGGTGTTCATTTTATTATGTCAAGTTTCCATATGTACCGTGGCAAGAAAAAGTATGTGATCCCGTTGGAATTTCATGGTTTTCTACATAAATTTGTCATAACATGTGATCTGATCTTCATCTAAGTCAGGGGTATTGACAAATATAATGTCTCTAAAATAATAACACTAAAATAAATTCTGATCTTTCATGTCTTTATTGAACACACTCATTCAACATTCAAAATGGCAGTGGAAAAAGTAAGTGAACCCTTAGAATTAATAACTGGTTGACCCCGCCCCTTGGCAGTAGTAACCTCAACCAGGCGCTTCCTGTAGCTGTGGATCAGACCTGCACATGGTTCAGGAGGAATTTTAGCCCATTCTTCCTGGCAGAACTGCTTTAACTCTGTCATGTTCTTTGGACGTCTCATGTGTTTGGCTTTCTTCAAGTCATTCCACCGCATCTCTATTGGGTTGAGGTCTGGGCTCTGACTCGGACACTCCAAAAGGTGGATTTTGTTTTTCTGAAGCCGTTCTGTTGTGGACTTGCTCCGGTGTTTTGGGTCGTTGTCCTGTTGCATCACCCAACTTCTACACAGTTTCAGCAGACGTACAGACATTCTCACATTATCCTGAACAATTGTCTGATATACTTGGGAATTCATCTTCCCCTCAATGATTGCCAGCGGCCAGGCCCTGATGCAGCAAAGCAGGCCCAAATCATGTTGTTTCCTCCACCATACTTTACGGTTGGGATGATGTGTTCATGATGATACGCCGTGCCCTTTTTACACCAGATGTAGTACTGTGTGGTTTTTCCAAAATAGTTCAATCTTAGTTTCATCAGTCCACAAAACCTTTTGCCCGTACCGCTGTGGAGTGTCACTGTGCTCTTCTGCAAACTTCAGGTGTGCAGCAATGTTCTTTTTAGTAAGCAGTGGCTTCCTTCATGGTGTCCTGCCGTAGATACCCTGCTTGTTCAATGTTTTGTGTATTGTAGACTCATGAACAGAGATGTTAGCCAGTTCCAATGATGCCTTCAGATCTTTGGCTGTCATTCAGGGTTGTTTCTTTACCTCACTGATGATTCTTCGATGTGCTCTTGGTGTCATTTTGACTAGGCGCCCAATTCTAGGTAGAGTAGCAACAGTCCCAAAGTGTCTCCATTTGTAGAATGTTTGCCTAACTGTAGACTGTTGAATTTCTAAAGTCTTTGAAATCACTTTGTGACCCTTGCCAGCTTTATATCTAAATCAACTATTCTTCATTGTAGATCCTCTGAAAGCTCTTTTTGGCGAGACATGGCTCAAATAAGCGTGTGCTTCTAAATTTATGCAGAACACCATGAAATTCCAAAAGGTTCACATACTTTTTCTTGCCACTGTATTGTCTACTAGATAGATAGATAGATAGATAGATAGATAGATAGATAGATAGATAGATAGATAGATAGATAGATAGATAGATAGATAGATAGATAGATAGATAGATAGATAGATAGATAGATAATAGATAGATAGATAGATAGATAGTGCAGCATTAATGTGCTTAAATGAAACTGTTGTTGGAGAAAAATAATTCTTTACAAAATCTTTGGCAGGTTAATGGTCAAGCTTTAAGAGGACCACTTCCTGGAACCTTTTCTGAAGAAACACTCTCTATTGTCTTTAGCAGGTGAGATTATTTTGGTCCTGTCTGTGTGTGATTAGGGAAGCAGTCTTGGGATCATACTGGATATTTTTAAGTATAATTTAGACGATAACAAAGTATAGATTTTACTGCACCTACATTTCAAATTAAGCCATTTGGAGGAAAAATGAAGACTTCCTCCAGACAAATCAGAAGATTATTATGAGAAAGAAAAGAACCAAGAGCTTATGTTGCTGACCTACAGACAACCCACTGTGAGACAGTGTGAAGTAATTCCTCTGGTGCTCATCTATCCTGTTTCCTGCCCCATTATTCTGTGCTACACTACAGATTTTTACTGCTACATATATATATATATATATATATATATATATATATATATATATATATATATATATATATATATATATATATATATATATATATATATATATATATATATATATATATATATATAAACAGTGGTGTGAAAAAGTGTTGCCCCCTTCCTCATTTCCTGTTCCTTTGCATGTATGTATTAAGTGTTTCGAAACATCAAACCAATTTAAACAATAGTCAAGGACAACACAAGTAAACACAAAATACAATTTGTAAATGAAGGTGTTTATTATTAAAGGTGAAAAAAAATCCAAACCATGATGGCCCTGTGTGAAAAAGTGATTGCCCCCCTTGTTAAAACATACTATAATTGTGGTTGTCCACACCTGAGTTCAATTTCTCTAGCCACACCCAGGCCTGATTATTGCCACACCTGTTCACAATCAAGGCATCACTTAAATAGGAGCTGCTTGACACAGTAAGGTCCACCAGAAGATCCTAAAAGCTACAAATCATGCCGAGAGCCCCAAAGAAATTCAGGAACAATTGAGAAAGAAAGTAATTGAGATCTATCAGTCTGGAAAGGGTTATAAAGCCATTTCCAAAGCTTTGGGAATCCAGCGAACCACAGTGAGAGCCATTATCCACAAATGGCGAAGACATGGAACAGTGGTGAACCTTCCCAGGAGTGGCCGCCCAAAATTACCCCAAGAGCGCAGCGACGACTCATCCAAGAGGTCACAAAAGACCCCACAACAACGTCCAAAGAACTGCAGGCCTCACTTGCCTCAGTTAAGGTCAGCGTTCATGCCTCCACCATCAGGAAAAGACTGGGAAAAATGGCCTGCATGGCAGAGGTCCAAGGAGAAACCACTGCTGAGCAAAAAGAACATCAAAGCTCGTCTCAATTTCTCCACAGCACATCTTGATGATCCCCAAGACTTTTGGGACAACATTCTGTGGACCGATGAGACAAAAGTGGAACTCTTTGGAAGGTGTGTGTCCAAGCATATCTGGCGTAGAAGGAACACTGCATTTCATAAAAAGAACATTATACCAACAGTAAAATATGGTGGTGGTAGTGTGATGGTCTGGGGCTGTTTTGCTGCTTCAGGACCTGGAAGACTTGCCGTGATAAAAGGAACTATGAATTCTGCTGTCTACCAAGAGATCCTGAAGGAGAATGTCCGACCATCTGTTCGTGTACTCAAGCTGAAACGAACTTGGGTTCTGCAGCAGGACAATGATCCTAAACACACCAGCAAGTCCACCACCGAATGGCTGAAGAAAAACAAAATGAAGACTTTGGAGTGGCTAGCCAAAGTCCTGACCTGAATCCTATTGAGATGTTGTGGTATGACGTTAAAAGGCCGTTCATGCTCGAAAACCCTCTAATGTAACTGAATTAGGACAATTCTGCAAAGATGAGTGGGCCAAAATTCCTCCAGGACGCTGTAAAAGCCTCATTGCACGTTATCGCAAACGCTTGGTTGCAGTTGTTGCTGCTAAGGGTGGCCCAACCAGTTATTAGGTTTAGGGGCAATCACTTTTTCACACAGGGCCATGATGGTTTATTTTTTTCACCTTTAATAATAAACACCTTCATTTACAAATTGCATTTTTTTTTTCCTTGTGTTGTCCTTGACTATTGTTTAATTGGTTTGATGTTCGAAACACTTAAGTGTGACAAACATGCAAAGGAACAGGAAATGAGGAAAGGGGCAAACACTTTTTCACACCACTGATATAATATATATATATATATATATATATATATATATATATATATATATATATATATATATATATACTGAAATTATTTTATAAACCACATTGTATATTATGTAATTCAATATATCAGTATATTCCACATTTAGGCCATTTTCCTAATGGTAACCCATAGTAATAAAAACCCCAAGAGAATGATACTATATGCTAATGTCTATCCACAACGAACGGATGAATTGACAAATATTTTTGAATCCAATACGAAACCCATTCCATTGTGTAATATAAAAGGGTAAAAGACAAATCCCATAGAAATCAGGACACATTCCAATGAGTATCCCGTCAAAAGCTACTTGGATAGACAAATAAAACGGATAATATCACAAAAAGGCTTTCTATAAATTTAAATCCAATAGGAACCCTATAAACTCAGACAATATTCCAAAGGGTATCCCATAAAAGTCCAATAAAAACATCATCATTAGCACACCATATTCCAAAGGTTATCTCATATTATAACAACAACATCAACAATACTACTACTACTACTACTACTACTACTACTAGTAATAATAATAATAATAATAATAATAATAATAATAATAATAATAATAATAATACCAATACTACTACTAATAATAATAATAATACTAATACTACTACTACTACTACTAATAATAATAATAATAATAATAATAATAATAATAATATTAATAAAAATAATAACAAAACAATAGGTGCCTCATGAAATCCGAACATATTCCAAAGCACATCCCACAAAAATCCACATGGAATGCCAGATAAATTTCATAATATTTTAAAGTGTATTGCATATGTATTGCATAAATAAATAAATAATAATCCCTTCATCCATTAATCCATTTTCTATACTGCTTATCCAACAGGGTCGCGGTGAACCTGGAGCCTATCCCACGGAGCATCAGGCAGGTAGGTGGGGTAAACCAATAATAATAATAATAATAATAATAATAATAATAATAATAATAATGATGATGACGATGATGATTATATTTTAATAATATTACAAATGGTATTCCATAAAAATCAAATAAGAACCCCACTGAATTTAAAGCATGTTCCAATGAGTAACCCATAAAAATACATTGCGAGTGCCAAATAATATTCCAAAATGTATGACGTAAAAATCCACTTGGAACCACATACAAATTAGACCTTATAGCGGTTAACCCATAAATATCTAATCTGATTTGTGATTTGAATGGTGTATAGACAACAATCTATCTCTTAATGATGGTAAGACTAAAGAGATAATTGTTGGATTCAGGAGTGCCGTCAGTAGACCACTCACTTCTGCACATCAACGGAACGACTGTGGAGAGAGTCAAAAGCTCCAAGTTTCTTGGTGTGCACATGACAGAGGACCTCTCCTATTCTCTCAACCCCAACTGCCAAGCCAAGAACACCCAGCAGTGTCTCAATTCCTATGGAGGCTTCCCATTCTCACCACCTTCGACAAAGGGATGATTGAGAGCACCCTGCCCGGCTGTCTCACCATGTAGTATGGGAACTGCACAGTCTCTAACTGTAAGACCCTACAGTGAATTCTAAGACCAGCTGAAAAGATCATCAGAATCTCTCGACCCATGATTGACACCTCATGCAACAACCGCTGCATCCACAAAGTCACCAGCTTCGCGGAGGACACTTACCTCACTTAGCTCAAACACCTAAGCCAGTATGACTAAAGACCTGCACTTTACAAAGCTTCATCAGACACTTTTTAGCACGGCACTCATTGTTTTGCTGCCAGTATAGCTGCTATACTTATTGCTGCTACACTACGAAATAGTTTACAGTTTACAGTTGGTGTAAAGTTGATGATGTAAAGTCCTCTGTATCTGTCGTTGTGTTGCACATTATATAGTCTTGTATACTGTTCTGGGTTGCACCATGGTCCTGGAGAAAGGTATATAGAGGACAATTAAAACATTTGACCTGATTTAATGGATGCCAATTCACCTTATGAAGGCCACATAACGTAAACAAAACATGTAACGGAAAGCCGTCGGACATTATAATATAGTGTAATGTAATATAATGTAATGTAATGACAACTCATGTAGTTGAAAGTTGGAAGTAATAAGATCTTTGCCAATCAATTTGCCAATGAGTGTGATAGTCATGTGTCCACAAATTAATGACCATATAGTGTATTTCTGTGTACTTTGCTAACGTATGGTTCTGTGTTGCACCGTCCATCTATCCATTTTCTTTACCGCTCATCCTACAGGGGAACCTGGAGCCAATCCCAGGGAGCATTGGGAAAAAGGTGGGGTACACCCTGGACAGGGTGCCAATCCATCGCAGGGCACAATCACATACACACTCACACACCCATTCATACACTATGGACACTTTAGACACGCCAGTCAGCCTACCATGCATGTCTTTGGACTGGGGGAGGAAACCGGAGAACCTGGAGGAAACCCCCGCAGCACGGGGAGAACATGCAAAGTCAGCACAAACAGGGTAGTGGCGGGAATCAGACCCCTGACCCTGGAGGTGTGACATCAACATACTAGCCAGTGGTTAAAGTCCAACAGCTGAAAAAAAAAGGCTGAAAATTGTACGTATATCAAATTATATAGCATTATATGTATATCAGCATATAATAGACGAATCACTGCCTTAATGAAGTGCTTTGCCCTTTGATCTACACTTTTGGCCAATATGACTTGCACAAATGATATTATCAGCAAGCTCAGGATTTGCATTCACCCGTGCGTATTGTTAGACTCCAATCTAATTAATGCTTGACCTCGGCTCTGAATTCCAGAGCATTTTCTCTATACGGCTATCTCCACTTCCTTTCTGCTCTCTGCTCCCACGTGCACTCGCCGTCTGTCATTCATAAAGAAACTCTTTCTAATAATTGTAAATCAGAAAGATCTCATTTTCGTGCTTCTTCGGAAAGTGCTGTCAGAAATGAACTGTATTATCCCATCAGGAAAACACACACAGGCACACACTTCGGAGAAGGGCTGCCTGTCTCATTTCCCTTTGCTTCCGGAAGAGTCCTCTCTTAATTTCGGAGACGTGAAGAAGCAGGAGATGGCTTATTATCCTCCTCGACTGGTGAGAGTGTAATAATGGGAACGCAGCACTTCTGAGAACCGAGGCTCATCTGGAAAGACGGGACATTGATTTTAATTAAACTCGGAAAGGCTACATTTGATTTTTTTTATTATTTTTTTCCCCAGTTCATTTATAAAGCTGGAACAATGGTGAATGCATGCAGTCTGACCATTTTATTGTCATCTAAAAAAGGAACCGGGAACAGTGAGAAAGAATTTGCAGCATGTTATAATGTGTCGTGAGGAATTTGCTCATGCAAAAATATACAAAACATTGTGTGATACTGTATCAGCTAGAGTTATACCACAGCCCTGTTGAATTCTCGATTGTGATGGGTCAGAAGGTGTTGTCTGCCTGAAAAGGGGAGGAGCCAGAACCATCAACCAGGGAAGAAGAGATGTGGCTACCGACCGCCTGAAAAGGGGAGGAGCTGGAACTGTCAGCCCCCGCTCCCGCTTCCTCCTCCTTCCCGGCTTTAACGTTTGTTACATCGACATAATCTAAAAAAATAACAAACAGATTAAACAAATGAAAATTTGTAATGATTGATATGGTCAGCTTATCTATGAGGAGATGTTTATTTATTATTTATGGAAGGAGTCAACGCTTTATAACGGTCAGAGGTAAGGCTGTAACTTCACGTTTTTCTGACATCTTCAAGACAGAGATGTTTTTACACTTAGCATTTTCTCAGTAACACGACAAGATTTTAGGGAAGATTTCTTGCAATAAAGACAGATTGCTTCAGGCACTTACACTGCTTTTATGGAATAAAATGTCGCTACTTTGGTGCTTTTTCTGCACAGTGCTGCAATATTTTAACATTATGAAACAATAGGCCAGAACACTCGGCACTTAGTTTGTTTGCTTGCACAGTTCTATTCTCTACTGTAAAAGGTTGTTATTATTACTACTCATAATTAAGTGTTCAACTAAAGCTAGGAAAGAAAATAAAAAAATTTAAAATAAATAAATAACACCCCATTAACTCCCGAGGTTCCAGCTAAGGAAGGCTTCTTGAAACCCAAGTTCAGCATGTGATTTCGTGTCAACATGTCTGCTCACACCACCAACACTGAATAAAATATCAGTACCATGCTCTTTGTAAATATGAGCAAAGAAGGCTGTGAAAATGTATCTTTGTTGTTTATCATTTTGATCTTTTGTTAAAATAAATCACAAAAATACTCTGCTCTCATGGATATCAAACAATTGCAAACACTTTCATGGAGGCATCAATGTTTTTTTTTCCCACTTGTAGCTCAAAAATTCTGTGTTCAAACTTCCAAGTTCCAAGTTAAGCTGAATCAAGTCAAGTTTAAGTTTAATCATGACTACTACTTACTACTGCTACTACTACTACTAATCTTACTATGATTAACAACAACAGCAACAACTACTGCTGCTGCCGTTGGCAACAACTGATCATAGCTGGTGGCTGCTGCTGTTGGCAATTATTTAACAACAGCAACAACAACTGCTGTTGTGGCAACAACAACAGCAACAACTGATTTGGCAGATCATAACAATTTGGCTAATTGTTGGCCAACATGCTGTGCTGATTGCTTTCAACAACAACCAACAACTGGCTGTGGCAAACAACAACTGTTGGCTGTGCTGTGACGACAACAACGACAACTGATTTGGCTGTGACGACAACTGTGAACAACAGGCAACAACAGATTTGGCCAACAGGCAACTGTTTGGACAAACAACAACTGGTTGAACAACTGTGACAACAACAACTGTTTGACAACAGTTGAGCATTGGTGGAAACAGACATGAACTGACGACGACAGCAGGCTGTTGACAACCTTGACAACAACTGAGCAACAGCTCGACGGCCTTGACGACAGCCCAACAGAAACAACAACAACAACGTTGCTGACAAACAACAGCAACAGCTGTCGCTGGTGCTGGCGTGACAGCTGTGTTGTTGTGCTGTGACATGGCTGGCATGAACTGCTGCTGTTGGCTGCTCAACAGCTGATTTGTAACTGTGACATTTAACAACAACAACAACAACAACAACTGCTGGCTGTTGGCAACAAACAGACAACTGTGTTGGCAACTGCTGGCGACAGCACAACTGGCTCGTTGACAAACATTGTTGACAACGACAACAACAGCAACAACAACGGCGTTGCAACAGTTGACGACGACAGCAACAACGGCTGGTTGACAGCAACATTGACAACAACAAACGTTGGCTAACCGGCAGCTGGGTTGGGATGCTGGTTGACATTGATTGTAACTGTGACAGGCTGAACAGCTGTTGGCTTTCAACCAACAATATTGTATTAGCTCAGCTGTGCTAACAACTGTGTGATTGGCTGCTGCTGCTGCTCTTTCGTTGCTGCTGCTGCTGCTGCTGTGCTGTGGTGCTGCTGACAACTTTCTTTCTGCTTTCGCTGCTGGTGCTGGCTGCTGCTGTATTGTTGGCTGTGCTGTTCGCTGCTGCTGTGGTCGCGCTGCTCTTTCTTTCTTTGTTATGCTGCTGCTGTGTTGGCTGCTGCTGCTGGTGCTGTGCTGCTGGTTGTATGGCGACATGCTCCATTTCTTTCTTTAACAACATGGGTTAACAACTTAAACAACAACAACAACAACAACAACTGATTTAACAACAACTGATTTGTGTGACAACAACAACAGGTTCGTTAACAACAGCTGTTGGCAACAACAATTTGAACAACATGAACAACAACTATTACTGATTGTGACACTGTTTGTTGAACAACAACAACAACATGATTGCAACTTGACAACAACAACTGATTTGACAACGACGCTGAACAGGCGACGAACAACGGGTTCGTTGGCTGTGGCTGGTGAACAGCAACGGCAGCTGTTTCGACAACTGACGTTTGTTGTGACAACAGCTGTTGATGACATTGACCAACGACGTTTGACAACTGGTTGGCTGACAACAACGAACAGGCTTGACAACAGGCAACGACTGTGGCTGACAACAACAGCGGTTGGCTGGCTGGCTGTTGTAACAGCAACAACAACAGCAACGTTGACAACAACAGCAACAACGTTGACAGCTGCTCGCTGGTGGCAACAACAACAACATGTGACAACAACAACAACAACAACAACGGTTAATATGGCTAACAACAACAACTGTGTAACAGCAACAACAACAACAACAACTGCTGTTGTAACAACAATCAAACAACAACAACAACAACAACAACAACTGTTTGGCTTGGCTGGCAACAACTGCTGATTTGTGTTTGACAACAACAACGTTGTGAGCAACTGGCAACATTGGCTGCTGCTGACAACAATTTGTATTAACAGCTGTTGGTATTTCAAACAACAGCTGGTTGGTTTCAACAGCATGGTTTTCATTTCAACAACTGACAACAACTGACAACAACGTTTCGATTAACAATTTTAACTGACGACAACGACAACTGAACAACCGGCAACAACGACAACAACTGGCTGTTTGGCAACAACCGACTGGCTGGTTTGTTGACAACAACAACAACAGGTTCAGCAACAGTATTAACTCGACGGCTGTTTCGTTGACATTGACAGACGTTGACAACTGACAACAACAACAACAACAACTGGTTGACAACGACGACGGTAACTGTGGTTGGTGGCTAAACAATTTCGTTGCTGTGACGTAACAACATGCTGGTGTGTAACAAACAACTGGTTAACGCAACGCTGTTGGCTGCTGTGACAACAGCTCTTCTTTCAGACGTTGCTGCTGATTGTAACAACTGCTTTCGTTGCTGCTAACTTGCTGCTGCTGTTGCTTTAACAACTTGACAACAACATTGCTGCTAACAACTGTTGCTGGCTGCAACAACCTGTTGGCTGTGACCCAACAACAACAACAACAACGCTGTGGTTGTGTTGCTGTTGGCATGCTATTTGCTGTAACAACAACTGGCTCGTTGGCTGCTGTGGCAACAGCAACAACAACAACTGTTTCATGTTGTGCTGTGCTGTGCTGCTGGTTGGCTGGCTGGCTGCTGCTGTAACTGCTGGCTGGGTGTTGGCAACAACAACTGCTGCTGCTGTATAACAACAACAACAACAGTTTGTAACTGGCTGTTGGCTGGCTGGCTGGCTGTGGTTGGCTGCTGGCAACAACAACAACATGGCTGTGTGTTGCTGTGACTTGACCGTTGTGGCTGTCATATGACAAACAACTGTTCTGCTGCTGCTGTGCTCGCTGCTGCTGGCTGTTGACAACAGCGACAACAACAGTGATTTAACACAACTGGCTGCTGCTGTTGCTGCTGACGCTGCTGCTGTTGCTGTGCTGTTATATGTGTTGCTGTGTTGCTATATGTGCTGCTGTGCTGCTGCTGTTGTGTTAACATACTGTTGCTTCAACTGCTGCTGGTTTGTGCTTTCAAACATGTGTGTGTTGCTGCTGCTGTTGTTGCTGCTGGCAACAACAACAGTTTCTGTGCTGCTTGGCTGCTGTTTGTGTTTGTTGTGGTATGAAACAACATGTAACAACAACAACAACAACGTTGTGTTCGCTGTTGCTGATTTGCTGGCTGCTGTTTGGCAAACAACTGCTTTCGTTGTTAACCTTGACACTGGCTGGCAACAGGCTGCTGATTTGACAACTGCTGCTGTTGGCTGTGGCTGGTGTGCTGACAGGCAACTGCTGGGTGTTGCTGCTGTGATGATTGTAACAACAACAGCAACAACAGCTGGTTGCTGTGCTGCTGGGTGCTGCTGCTGCTGTGGCTGCTGGCAACTGCTTAGCTGTTGCTGCTGTGACAACAACAACAACAGACAACAGCAACAGCCAGCTCATTTGACAACAACTGCTGTTCTGCTGCTGCTGCTGCTGCTGCAACAGCTGCTGCTGTTGTGACGCTCTGGTTTGTGCTGCTGCTGCTGTGCTGCTGTTGCTGCTGTGCTGTGTGTTGGGTG